>JAHRHZ010000111.1:11354750-11404612 GCA_024137785.1 Ginglymostoma cirratum | reverse complement strand
CCACACGGTGACCTGTCCATGCTGGGCTGCCTCCAGTGCCACAGTGACGCCACATGTAAACTGGAGGAACAAGTCCTCATATTCCGCCCTGGGAATCTACAGCCTGATGGCCTAAACATAGAATTCACTAGTTTTTTTAACCTCCACCCCCGCAGCCTCCATCCCATGTCCAATCCTCCTTCTCATCCCTGCCTCCTTGACCTGACATTATCTGTCCATCTTCTTCCCCACTTATCTGCCCCACCCTTTCCACTGACCAATCCCCACTGCCCCTACTTGCATCCACCTATTGCCATCCCACCTACCTTACTCAGCCCCATCCCTCCTCCCTCTCTTTATTTTTCAGCTCCTTGCTCCCTTCCCCCTCCCCAGTCCTGATGAAAGTCCAGGCCGGAAACGTCAACTCTCCTGCTGCTCTGCTGCCTGACCTGCTGTGTTCCTCCAGCTTTACACTATATTGACATTGTACAATGGCTTGTTCCATGCCATTGTAGTAAATTAATTCCTGCTTCTCAAGAATTTTTTTTACAAGTTTGCTTTGTTTTAACTCCTGCTTGGCTGTAATGTGTCCTACTTTTCCAACCAACTAATTGATGCAGCAGCTTTCGACACTCTTAATTTGAAGATATATGTTTTGAATATTACCATGACATGAACCTTTACTGACATGAATGTTACATATAACTAGAGACTTTTGTTGCTTTGATTTCTCTCGTGATGTGTCTTCTGCATTTATCTTATACCATGTTTTTGATTTATTTGTTGTTACTTTGTTTGTTTGTGTTCTTCTCATTGTATTTCTTTTTATGCTGGGTAGGAGCTATTTATTGTGTGATGAAGGGTTCAGACAGAATGTTCCATCATTTACACAGAGGAAGCATGGTTTGCAGAAGTTTTGAATTGTATGAATATCTTTTACTGTGTCCCATGTTGTGTTGAAGTGTACAGCCCCTTGTTATTGTCTCCATCAATGCTTACATGTTCAACTATCTGATGATTTCTAGTGTGGTGAATGAAAGAACCAGCGGATGGTAGCACACAATTCCCATCATTTATTAGTGTTCAACTAGGCCATGTCTGGGCTTACTCACAACCTCTTAATAGGCAACCCTTTAATAGATAACTTCTAAAGGGGATGATCGTATGAGAAGCCTTGCCCATATCATGTATTTGAAAACAAAACATCAATGATATCCAGTAAGCGTGATTGTGGAAGAGCCCTTTTTTTAATATTGTGTGCATGTATAATTTATTCAATGATAGCGTAGAAATGAGTAAAACTTCAATGTCTCTTACCTCCATCATGTGTACACACATTATTAACAGCTTTTTCAATGCTTAGAGCTATTTCAGGATTGAGTGTGATAAAATCATTCCCTGGTCTGCTTGGAGAAGAAATTCACCTTATTTTCTGTGGCTTACAGCTTCCTCAGATTTTTGCACACAGCATCCTTAGTTTTATGTACATAAAATCCTCTTTCATTAATAGGGATATAGAGTACAAGAGTAAAGACGTGATGTCAAATTATGTAAGAGATTTGTTACCCCTCAGCTGGAGTATTGTGTACAATTCTGGATGCCACACTATAGAAAGTAGGTAAACATACTGGAGAGAGTGCAGGAGTGTTTTGCAAGGATATTCCAGTTGTGAGGATAGATTGAAGAGGTTGAGGCTGTTTTCTTTGAAGATGAGAAGGCTGAGAGGAAATCTGATAGAGGCTTTCAAAATTAAGGATGTGCGGAATATGGTAGATAGGGAGAAACTGTTTCCATGTTCTTGTTCCTTCCACACGAGAGGGTGTAGATTTAGAGTGATCTGCAAAAGAAGTAAAGGTGGAGTGAGGAAAAGCTTTATCCACTCAGTGAGTTGTTGGGATATGGAATATATTGCTTGCAAGTTTGGAGACAGGTTCAGTTGAGGCATTCAAGAGGGCATTAGATGATTATTTGGATAAAAATAACATGCAAGAGTATGGGGAAATAACAGGGGATTGGCACTAGATAAGGGATAGCACTGGCACAGTGGATTGAATAGCCTCCTCCTTTATTGTACCACTTCTGTGATTTTATTTCTGAACTGTGTTCATAATTCTTCGTCTTTCAGTGCAAATTTATTACTCCGTAAGTAAGGACACCAAAATTGTACACGGTACTTTCGGTGCTTCTCACTGATGCCTGTACAGGTGTAACAAGACTGATACATTTATATATTCCTTCCCCTTAGAATAAATATCAATGCTCCATGTGTCTTCCTAATTATCTGCTGTTAACATGAGTGGTTCCCCCATCACGTAACGCATTCAATTTTTGCAACTAATCCAGTAGTGTGACCATTGAGTAGAAGTCCATTGAGTGAAGTAGATTGTGTGTGTGTGTGTGAGAGAGAGAGAAGTTTTCAGAAATTAGAAGTTCATGGATGAAAAGAGGTCAATTCATGTCTTTAAGCAGCGTGTTGAAAGAGATTGTATTGATTCAAGTGGGAGCTGCAAGTTTTTAGGTGATTATTGATACTTTAAAAAAATCATTTGCGTTAAAGAGAAATCAAAAATATGCATTGTAAAGAGAGAGGAGAGTGTGTAATTGAAGAGATCAGAGATCAGAGACCAGTCGCCTGAAAGAGAGAGAGAGAAGGGTAATAAAAAATTTGCATTTATTGAGTGCATATCATGACCTAGGATACCTTAGTGCTTCATGGATAATTTCTCCACAGCAAGATCCACAAACAACAAGGAAATCAATTTTAGCTGGTTTGGTTATTGAATAACTTCTGCCCTGGGAAATTTCTGTGCACTACAAACAGTGCTGTGGGATCCTCCAAGCTCAACTTAGACAGGCCTTGTTGAAGGGGTGAATCAGTTCCCTTCCCTTTAACCTCCTCAGTTGGCTTCAACAAAAATTTAATGACATTTTTACAATGCAGTCAAATCTCCCTCCCCATGAAAATGTAGATAACTAGTTTGACGTAAAATAAGAAGCCAATTGCAAAGGCATTAGAACAATTTTAGTAGCTGCTAACTCTGATTAAAGACAATAGACTTGACATAAACATACAAACACTGGTATAAGTTAAAAAGAGGATGGTGTCCAGTGTAAAAATAAACAACATAAAAGAATATGCAGTTTAAAGTCCTTAGTCTGTCCTTGAGGTGTCAGGTTTTAACCTGTGACCACAGTTGGTTAATGATTTCCTGGATCAACCTCAGTCATGAATCATAGAATCATACAGTACAGGAGCGGGCTCTTTGGCCTGCCATGTCTATGCTGACCAACAAACACCAAACTGCACTAATCCCATTTACCTATAGTTGGTCCATAGCTTACCGTGCCCTGGCATTTTCAGTACTCCTCATCTTAAATGTTCCAAGTGTGTCTGCCTCCACTACCCCCTCAGGCAGTACATTCCATATTTTTAACCACCCTCTGGGTGAACAAGTTCTTTCTCAGATCTCCTCTTAAGCACTTGCTCCTCACCTTAAACTTAGGCCTTCTGGTCTTAGTCATATCTGTTAACAGGAAGGGATTCTGTCAATCTATACCTCTCATAATTTTGTATACCTCAATCACATCTGCCTGCTGCAAGGAAAACAAACCCAGCCTATCCAGTCTCTCCTCCAAAACTGTGACTTTTCATCCCAGAAAACATCTGGTGAATCACCTGTGCACCCTCTCCAGTCGTGTGTTGACCAGAACTGCGCACAGTATTCCTCTGCGGCCTCGCTCCTATATTCTATGCCTTCATCGCAACACTTCCCTATGCTGACCCCTAGAGCGATCAGTGGAACTGTATACTAAGGTCCCTTTGTTCCTCAGTACTTACTAGGGATCTACCATTCATTGTGTATGTCCTTCCCATATTTCAAAATGCATCGCGCTTTATCAAGAGTAAATTACATTTGCCATTGCTGTATCCAGTTACCAACTGATCAATTTCCGATTGTTACCTGACACCATCCTCTTCACTGTCAACAACACCATCAATTTTTGTGTTATCTGCAAACTTAATTATACAATTATGCGGGAGAAAGCGAGGTGTAGAGCTGGATGAACACAGCAGGCGAAGCAGCATCAGAGGAGCAGGAAAGCTGACGTTTCAGGCCTAGACCCTTACTATCTCTATGTAATTATGACTTCAGCATTCACATTCAAGTCTTTTATATAAATAATAACCAGCAAGGACCCAGCACTGAACCCTGTGGTACACCACTGGTCGCAGGCTTCCAGTTTCATAAAAACAACCCTCCACCATCACTCTTGGCTTCCCATTGCAAGCCAGCTTTGATCCAATTAGCCAACTTGCTTTGGAACCTGAGATAACAAGCGTGGGGCTGGATGAACACAGCAGGTCAAGCAGCATCATAGGAGCAAGAAAACTTGACGTTTCGGGCCCAGACCCTTCATCAGAAATGGGGGAGGGGAAGAGGGCCCTGAAATAAATAGGGAGAGAGGGGGAGGCGGATAGAAGATGGATAGAGGAGAGGATAGGTGGAGAGGAGGCAGTCAAGTCGAAGAGGCGGGGACGGAGCCAGTAAAGGTGAGTGTAGGTGGGGGGGGGGGTAGGGAGGACGGACAGGTCAAGGGGGCGGGATGAGGTTAGTAGATAGGAGATGGGGGTGGGGCTTGAGGTGGGAGGAGGGGATAGGTGAGAGGAAGAACAGGTTAGGGAGGCGGGGACGATCTTGGCTGGTTTTGGGATGTGGTTGTGGAAGGGGAGATTTTGAAGCTTGTGAAATCCACACTGATACCATTGGGCTGCAGGGTTCCCAGGCTGAACATGATTTGCTGTTCCTGCAGCCTTCGGGTGGCATCACAAGTATTTTTGCCCTTTGGACCAGCCTTGTCAAAGGCCATACTGAAGTCCATTTAAACCATATCACTACTACCCTCATCTATGTATTTAGTCATTGTTTCAAAACACTCAAATAGACTGGATCTCCCTGTAACAAATCTATCTTATTCACTGATGTGCAAATGAGCATTTTTTTGAAGGCAGCACTTATAGAAGAGAAATTGATATTTTAATTTACAATGGGATTACAGGGCTGACTCTCTTAAAATGCAGTGGACTGTCATGAGTGCTACAAATGTTTGTTAATAATGAAAGCAGCAACAGTAACTAGAATACAAGGAGGGAAAAGAATGGATAAATTATCAAAGTCTCAAATTCTTCACTAAAATTGGAATTGGAAAACAAGAGTTGACTTCGAAAGGGAGAGAAGAGCGAATGAATGACATAGGATTTTTCTTATTCAGTCATGGGATGCGGACATCGCTGGCTGGGCCAGCATTTATTGCCAATCTCTCGTTGTCCCTTGAGAAGGTGCAGATGAGCTATCTTCTTGAATGATTACAGAAGTTTCAATCAGTGGCTTGGAGAGGATGATAGTGTTCCCATGTAAACTGATTACATTTTTAATGAGCAGAAATGATTCATTGTTTATACAAAATAGTGATTTGTAGTTTAGCTATCCTAATGTTTCTCTTTGTGTAGATATCTGTGTGTAAATTCAGGCAATAAATTGCTAAATCGCAAGTCTTAGCAAAAATTAGATCAGACTGGCAGTGGACAAAAAGGGATTTAGCTTAATTTTTCTTGAGCATTTTTCCTGGCCTTGAGTCCTATAATAAGTACTTTGGTGTTTTGTCAGTAACTAGGTCAATCATGTTTATGCTGATTCTATTACATCATGTGTTCCCTATATAATATGTGATGAGAAATGTAAACATGTACAAAATGTTCTTGACATTGACATAAAATAGTCATAACTATTGCAGTTCTGCTTTCGTATTTCTCCACTTTCTTTTTGCATTTTATTTTGACAGGCATACTTGTCAACTTTAACATTTTAAATGCTCCAACATATACATTTTAAGCATCAATATAACAAATGGAGCATGGAGAATAAGAGGGTTAATATCATAAAATCATAAGACATAGGAGCAGAATAAGGTCATTTGGCCCATTGAATCTGCTCCGCTATTCGAACATGGCTGATGTATTTCCAAGCCCCATTCTCGTGCCTTCTCCTGGTAACGCTTGATCTCATACCAATCAGGAACCTATCTATCTGGCTTAAATACACTTAATGACTTGGCCTCCACAGATTAACCACCCTCTGGTTCAAGAAATTCCTCCTTTTCTCAATTCTAAAGGATCATCCCTTCACTCTGAATCTATGCCCTCAGGTCCTAGTCTCTCCTAATTGTGGAAACATCTTCTCCACATCCACTTTATCCAGGCAGCTCCATACTTTGTAAGTTATAAATATTTCCCCCCTTTGTCCTTCTAAACTTCACTGAGTACTAACTTTAACAGGGTCAATTTCCCTATAGAAAGCTGAACAGATACAAAAAGGGTTTTAATTGAATTTTGAGTTATCGGCATGGAACTGGCTGCAAGGCTTTGGAGATTGAACATGGGATAGGTAGTTGGAGGGACTGACTGGGTTGTGAGTAAACATTTTGCAGCTGCTTCTAATAAGTTTTGAAAGGAAAGGAGAAGGAACTGGTGGAAGGGAACACACTGACTACTTCAAGAAGAGGGAGACTTTGCTACAAAAAGTAAACCAATTTTTAGAAATAAATTGTAGTAACTATATTTTCGTGTACATAAGTGTTTGCAGCTATTAAAGTAATCACTGGCATAATTGACAACTGGAAGATAGAAATGTCCCATTTTTTTATCCCTCCCAAATGAATTGTGGTTAGAATACAGCTGGTAATATTTGCTATAACAAGGTGTAGAGCTGGATGAACACTGCAGGCCAGGCAGCATCGGAGGAGCAGGAAAGCTGACATTTCGGGTCTGGACCCTGCTTCAGAAATGGCTTTTTGGAATTTTAAACACTGAACAAAACTTGCAGATTGCTATACACTTTAAGCTAGTCAATGGTAATGAGAATTTCAAGCAAAAGAAAGGTTGCACATACCCTCTAAAATGTTCTTAGATTGACACAATATAGTCTGAAAACCTCCCAAAATAGTTTTTACAGCTCCCTGAAACAAAATAAAATATTGTGAAATGAGACTAGAAGAAAAATGAACATAGACAATGTTACATCAAATATAAATAACAGAAACCTCTGATACTTCAAAGCTAGAACAGCTCAAGCCCCACTTCCCATTTCAGAAGAAGGGTTCAGACCTGAAACATCAGCTTTCCCACTCCTCTGATGCTGCCTGGCCTGCTGTGTTCATCCAGCTCTACACCTTGTTATCTCAGATTCTCCAGCATCGGCAGTTCCTACTATCTCTGGTAATATTTGCTATTTATTTTGAGTTGTCAGTTTGATATAAATAATTTTAACTGTTCATGTATTGCTCTTCATTGGGGTTTAGGCAGATCTATTTTTCTCATCTACTTTAAGCCATAATGAGATTTGTGTACTGTCCTTTTGTTCTAACTTTACCAGTAATCCAAAATGTATGCTGGAGAAAAATGCAATATTTAACTGCTTTCTTTCCTCTCTGGTATAGATGTAAGACAAGAACACTTGCCTTTAGTTAAGTCATCGGGTTATCTCTCCTGTATTGCTGAGGGTACTACACAGAGAGAATTGATGTATCCTGAGATCTGTATGTTAGAACTCACTCTACTGTCTGTCGGCAATCCCAGCCTTGAAGTCCTAATCCATGTCTTCAGAAGTCTGCTCAAGATTGTACAACACAGTGAAAAAAATGCTACATCTGTTTATCAGCAGGTAAAGCATAAACAAAAGCAGTCTGTTAATGCAAAAAGCGCAATTTAAATACAACTTAATTTTTCAAAAAAATCATTTATGCAGAAAATGTCAAAATATTCAATTTTAAGCGGTTTAAATTTTAAAAAAAAACCACTAAATGTTTTTACATGGAAAACATTTGATAAGTTAACTGACATTGTGTTTGATTTAACAGGGATTGACTGACTGTAGTTTGAGTTCATTATTCTGCGTTCCCGTGAACTGGAATTGCAATTGCTTCCTGTGCCATTTCACACTTTGATTTAGAACCTAAATTCTACAGCACACTGAGGCATTTGGCTCACCTGTCTATGCCAGCCTTTATATTCTGTGCAAATCTCCTCCCAGCTGACTTTATATTACCCGATTGGCATATTTTTCTGTTGCTTTTCAGAAATTTAAAGAAATTGACAGATTCGGGGTGAATAATTTAGGCTGGGACAGATTCAGTTTAGAGCACTCTCCTCGTGCATTCTACTTTAAAACATTTTTTTATTGTGGGAACATTTTTCTGTCTGGGAAGAGGAAAGTATCATTTATTTTGTGAAAGCAGACAGCTGCAACTAGCAGGTTGGGCCTACTAACTGTGCAGAAACTCACTTGAGTTATGTCATGGTTTGTAGGATATCCATCTTTCAGTACTTTGTAAGATTTCTATCTTCTGAAGTCTTCATTGTGAATCCATTTCTGCTGTGAAAGTGGGGTTGGAGCTGTTCTAGCTTTGAAGTATCAGAGGTTTTTGTTATTTATATTTGATGTAACATTGTCTGTGTTATTTTTCTTCTTGTCTCATTTCACAATATTTTATTTTGTTTCAGGGAGCTGTAAAAACTATTTTGGGAGGTTTTCAGACTATATTGTGTCAATCTAAGAACATTTTAGAGGGTATGTGCAACCTTTCTTTTGCTTGAAATTCTCATTACCATTGACTAGCTTAACGTGTGTAGCAATCTGCAAGTTTTGTTTAGTGTTTAATTGTAATTGTGATTAAAATTCCAAGATTCTGAAATGGTTTACTTTTGTTTATGCAGAGTGCCAGGCAGAGCTCGTGGAATTGTTGGTGACTCTGATCACCTCCAGGTTATCAGCAGAAGAGTTGACACTCTTTCTGAGACTGTTTTTAGAGAAAACCCCTCCAACTGTGAGTGGACTGTCTGCAATATTTTCAGAAGATGCTTTTCAAAACAGATGACAGCACCCTCAAATGAAGATGGCAAAGTAGAAGTTTAGTTTGCCAACAGTAATTCAGTGTTACGGGGCAGTTCTAGGAGAAATTGACATACGTAGAATTGTTTTAAGAGTGATAGAAAAAGTAACTATAAAATACATGAAAAGTGCAAATTTTCAAAGTGCAAAAACTTCTGTGGTTTGAAGAAGTCGATGCTAAGCTGACAACTGTTTACACTGTTAAGGGGCTTTGGAAGAGATCATAGGATCACAGTGCAGAAAGAAGCCATTCTGCCCATTGAGTCTGCACCCAACACTCTGAAGAGCATCCCATGAAGAATAATCCCTCCCCCATCCCTACATTTACCATGGCTAATCCATCTAGCCTACATATCTCTGGACATTACAGGGCAATTTAGCATGGCCAGTCCACCTAACCTGCATGTCTTTGGGCTGTGGGAGGAAATACAGGCATGGACTATTTTCTGAACGGTGAGAAAATTCATAAAGCCGAAGTACAAAGGGATCTGGGAGTGCTAGTCCAGGATTCTCTGAAGGTTAACTTGCAGGTTGAGTCCATGATTGAGAAAGCGAATGTAATGTTGTCATTTATCTCAAGAGGGTTGGAATATAAAAGCAGCGATGTGCTTCTGAGACTTTATAAAGCTCTAGTTAGGCCCCATTTAGAGTACTGTGTCCAATTTTGGGCCCCACACCTCAGGAAGGACATACTGGCACTGGAGCGTGTCCACAGAGATTCACACAGATGATCCCTGGAATGGTAGGCCTACCATACGATGAACGGCTGAGGATCCTGGGATTGTATTAATTAGAATTTAGAAGGTTGAGGGGAGATCTAATAGAAACTTACAAGATAATGCATGGCTTAGAAAGGGTGGACGCTGGGAAGTTGTTTCCGTTAGGTGGGGAGACTAGGACCCGTGGGCACAGCCTTAGAATTAGAGAGGGTCAATTTAGAATGGAAATGAGGAGACATTTCTTCAGCCAGAGAGTGGTGGGCCTGTGGAATTCATTGCCACGGAGCGCAGTGGAGGCCGGGACGTTAAATGCGTTCAAGGCAGAGATTGATAAATTCTTGATCTCACAAAGAATCAAGGGCTACGGGTAGAATGCGGGTAAGTGGAGTTGAATCGCCCATCAGCCAAGATTGAATGGCGGAGTGGACTTGATGGGCCGAATGGCCTTACTTCCACTCCTATGTCTTATGAAACCAGAGCATCTGGTAAAGGCCATGCAGACATGGGGAGAATGTGCAAACTCCAGACAGACAACACCCAAGACTAGAATTGAGCTCTGGGCCCTGGCAATGTGAGGTAGCAGTGCTAACTGCTGAGCCACTATGCTCCTTTAATATAGCAAAAACATCCCTGTGTGATTCACAGAGGCATAAAGATTCAATAAAGATTCAATTAGGGATTCAATTTAGTGAATTTATTACCCAGTTTATTTGAAACAGGTGACGGTACTCAAATTGAGCAAGAAAAATCCCTATTTTCTCAAGTTGTCATAAATCTCTGAACAGGTTGGTTAGAAAAATGGTTTAATAAAAATAGGGCAACTACATTTGGGAATGTATTAGGTCACAATCCCAAAGCAGCTCCATGGTCTTTTCCCAGAACCCCCACCCATTAACCAAGACATACAATTCTGCCCAAGAAAAGCAAAAATCCCTATTTTGGGGGCCCTGTTGCAACACAGTGGCCGTGTCCTTATCCGTACTGGACTGAGTGGTTTGGGCTCATGTCCCACCTGCTCCAGAGGTCTGAAATAACATCTATGAAAACAGGTTGATTAGAGAAATAGGTTAAATTTTTAAAAATCCCTATTTGAAGAAAGTAAAATGCTACATTGGAAAACCCTGGAAGCTGACTGGTGATATACAGCCTTGTACCAAAATATCTTCTGTACTTCAGCCAGTAACTATATTCTAATATCCAACATCTGAATGAAGATGAAACAATTATTTAGCAAACATTCATTTGAAGTCAGTGCATCAATTTTTGCTGATGTTAAAAAGGAAGGAAAGAAAAGGATCATAGTTGAGTGGCACCAGGAAGAATGAAGATCAACAAGATAAAACAGTATTCTGTACAATCACTTAACATTTGTTCTGCACCTTATTACATCATCATATATTGTGACCTCTCTTTATTAGGCTTTCCAAAGATTCTAGAGTAACCCATATTCCATTAAATAGATGAAAATTTTGGAGCACTATTTTCAACAGAATGCAGCAAATACAATGAATTATCCGGATTTGCAATTGAATATTTGTAAAAATATTGTTTTTCTTATATTTCAGAAGATACTACTTAGAGGGATTCTGAGAATAGCGGAAGCAAATGTTGATATGCTCCCAATGCATTACCTTACCTTCCCAGCAGAATTCAGCACAGATATTTTCAGTACCATTCCAGCCATGCAGAAAACCAATTCTGCTGCCAGCAGCAAGAACGCCAGCCTTCTAAGGCGAGTGAAATTTCCACAGAGCAAGAGAAATACAGAATTTGAAGGATATACCCACCGATTGTCATCACCTTGGCATGTGGCTCCACTCCATTTGCCACTTGTTGGTCAGAACTGTTGGCCAAATATGTCAGATGGCTTTAGTGTCTCTCTGTGGTTAAAAGTGGAAGTCACCAATGCAACAGACAAGTCACTTGAGAAAGATAGGAAACAAAGACGATATCAGCTAACTACATTCAGAGAGAGTAGTTTTGAAGGCATGGGTAAGAATAGAATTCAATTTTCACTTTTTTTGTAAGTTTATAAATGAGTAAACAACTTGTTTTGTATGTCCTGCGTTACAACAATTACATTGTAAATATACTTAATTGACTAAAAAACACTTTGGGATATTCTGATGTCGTGAAAGAGCCTTTCCAAACAGGTTCGTTCGTTCTTTGTTGTATTCTTGTATTGAGGGGAAAATCCTTGTGCAACTTTTCAGTAACATACTTAAGCAAAATGCCAGAAAAAGTGTATCGTTTTTCTGCCTGAAATGAAAGACAAAAGACATGACATTGGCATCCTCTCTCAGTAACAGCAGCTATTTGTTGTGGCATAATTACATATATTCTTAGCTTGGGTACCAGTTAAGATCCTAACCTAGTATTTGCATATAGAATCATAAAGATGCACAGCATGGAAACAGACCCTTCTGTCCAACTTGTCCATGCGGACCAGGTGTCCTAAATTAATCTAGTTCCATTTACTAGCATTTAGCCCATAATTCCCTGTAAACCCTTCCTATTCATCTACTCATCCACATGCCTTTTAAATGTTATAATTGTACCAGCCTCCACAATTTCCTCTGGCAACTCACTCCACGCACGCATCACCCTCTGTGTGAAAAATATTGCCCCTTATGTCCCTTTTAAATCTTTCCCCTCTCATCTTAAACCTATGCCCTCTAGTTTTGGTCTCCCATACCCTGGGGAAGAGACCTTGCCGATTCACCCTATCTGTGCCCCTCCTGATTTTATAAACTTCTTTCAGGTCACCACTCAACCTCCATCTCAGGGAAATTAGCCCAAGCCTATTCAGCCTCTCCCTATAGCTCAAACCCTCCAATCCTGGCAACATCCTAGTAAATCTTTTCTGAAGTTTTGAAATCTTTTCAAATCTTTTCTGAAATCTTTTTCTCACAAAGCTATGTTGACTATCCCTAATCAGTCGTTGCCTTTCCAAATACATGTAAATCCTGTCCCTCAGAATCTTTACCAACAACTTGCCCACCACTGATGTCTGGCTCACCGGTCTATAGTTCCCAGGCTTTTCCTTACCACATTAGCCAACCTCCAATCTTCTGGCATCTCACCAGTGGCTCTCGATGATGCACATACCTCAGCAAAGGTCCCAGAAGGCACTTACCTAGCCTCCAACAAAGTTCTAAGACACACCTGATCAGGTGCTGGAGATTTATCCACCTTCTTGCATTTTAAAACATGCAGCACTTCCTCCTCTAATATAGACACTGCTCAAGATATCACTTTATTTCCCAAAATTCTCTGGGTTCCGTATCTTTCTTCGCAGTAAACATTGATGCAAAATACTCATTTAGTGTCTCACCCATCTCTTGCGGTTCCACACATAGGCAGCCTCTGATCTTTAAGGGACCCTATTCTCTTCCTAAGTTACTCTTTAATCCTTAACGTATTTGTAGAAACCCTTTGGATTCTCCTTAACACTATTTGCCAAATCTATCTCATGTCCCCTTTTTGCCATCCTGATTTCCCTTTTAAGTATACTTCTACTATCAGTGACCAGTGGTTTTCCATAGGGATCTGTTCTGGGACCTCTGCTCTTTGTGACCTTTATAAATGACTTGGATGAGGAAGTGGAAGGGTGGGTTAGTAAGTTTGCTGATGACACGAAGGTTAGTGGAGTTGTGGACAGCATGGAGGACTGTTGTAGGTTGCAACGGGACGTTGACAGAATGCAGAGCTGGGCAAAGTGGCAGATGGAATTTGACCCGGAAAAGTGCGAAGTGATTCATTTTGGAAGGTCGAATTTGAATGCAGAATACAGGGTTAATGGCAGGATTCTTGGCAGTGTGGAGGAATAGAGGGATCTTGGGGTCCACATCCATAGATCCCTCAAAGTTGCCACCCAAGCTGATAGGGTTGTTAAGAAGGCATATGGTATGTTGGCTTTCATTGGCCGGGGAATTAAGTTTAAGAGCCATGAGGATATGCTGCAGTTCTGTGAAACTCTGGTTAGACCACACTTGGAATATTGTGAGATAACAAGGTGTGGGGCTGGATGAACACAGCAGGCCAAGCAGCATCATAGGAGCAGGAAAGCTTGACATTTTGGGCGTAGACGCTTCTTCAGAAAGGAAGGGTCTAGGGTTTTCTGAAGAAGGGTCTAGGCCCGAAACGTCAAGCTTTCCTGCTCCTATGATGCTGCTTGGCCTGCTGTGTTCATCCAGCCCCACACCTTGTTATCTTGGATTCTCCAGCATCTGCAGTACCTTTTATCTCTAACTTGGAATATTGTGTTCGGTTCTGGTCACCTCATTTTAGGAAGGATGTGGAAGCTTTAGAGAGGGTGCAGAGGA
Source organism: Ginglymostoma cirratum (assembly GCA_024137785.1). NCBI lineage: Eukaryota > Metazoa > Chordata > Chondrichthyes > Orectolobiformes > Ginglymostomatidae > Ginglymostoma > Ginglymostoma cirratum. The sequence goes on along the minus strand of JAHRHZ010000111.1, from coordinate 11,390,644 downwards.
GATTTATCACGATGCTGCCTGGACTGGAGGGCAGGTCTTATGAGGAAAGGTTGAGGGAGCTAGGGCTTTTGTCATTGGAGCAAAGAAGGATGAGAGGTGACTTGATAGAGGTGTACAAGATGTTGAGAGGCATAGATTGAGTGGATATCCAGAGACTCTTTCCTGGGGTGGAAATGGCTATCACGAGGGGTCATAATTTTAAGGTGATTGGAGGAAGGTATAGGGCAGATATCAGAGGTAGGCTCTTTACACAGAGAGTGGTGTGTGTGTGGAATGCACTGCCAGTGGTAGTAGTAGAGTTAGATACATTAAGGACATTTAAGCGACTCTTGGATAGGCATGTGGATGATAGTGAAATGGATGGTAAGCAAGTTAGTTTGGTCTTAGAGTAGGATAATAGGTCGGCACAACATTGTGGGCCGAAGGGCCTGTACTGTGCTGTACTGTTCTGTGTTCATTTTACTGTCTTTATAATCTTCTGTGGATTTACTTGGTCCCTGCTGTTTATGCCTGATATATGCTTCCTTCTTTCTCTTGACCAAAATCTCACTTTCTCTAGTCATCCAGCATTTCCTACACCTACCAGTCTTACCCTTCACCCTGGAATATACTGTCTCCAGACTCTTGTTATCTCATTTTTTGAAGACTTCCCATTTTGCATCCATCCTTTTACCTGCAAATATCTGCCCCCAATTCAACTTTTGAACTTTCTTGCCTAATAACATCAAAATTGGTCTTTCTTCAATTTAAAACTTTAACTTTTAGATCAGGTCTATCCTTTTCCATAGCTATTTTAAAACTAATAGAATTATGATCACTGACAACCTAGTTATTTGCCCTGCCTTATTTCCTAAGAGAAGGTCAAATTTTGCTCCTCCTCTAGTAGGTACACGCACATACTGAACAAGAACATTTTTTTGTATGCACTTAACAAATTCTTCTCAATCCAAGCCCCTTTACACTATGGCAGTCCCAGTCTATGTTTGGAAAGTTAAAATCCCCTACTATTACCAACCTATTATTCTTATAGATAACTGAAATCTCCTTACCAATTTGCTTCTCAATTTCCTGTGGACTATTGGGGTGTCTATAGTGCAATCCCACTAAGGTGATCATCCCTTTCTTATTTCTCAGTTCCACCCAAATAACCTCACTGGACATACTCCCTGGAATGTCCTTCCACTTCAGCTGTAATGATATCCCTAATCAAAAATGCCACTCCCCCTCCTCTCGTGCCCTTCTCTCTATCATTCCTATAACATTTATGCCCTGGAACATTAAGCTGCCAGTCCTGTCCTGAGCCATGTCTCTGTGATAGCTATTATATCCCAGTCCCACGTTCCCAACCATGCCCTGAGTTCATCTGACTTACCTGTTGGGCCTCTCGTATTGAAATAAATGCAATTTAATTGATCAGTCCTACCTTATTCTCTGCTTTGTTCCTGCCTGCCTTGATTGTTCGACTACTCCTTTCCCAACTGTACCAGCCTCAGATTTCTTCTCACTATCTCTCTGCCCTCCAGCCCCCATGTAGTTCTGGCAAATCTCCCCACCAGGGTATTAGTCTCCTTCCAACTCTGGTGTAATCTGTCCTTCTTATACAGGTCACTTTTACCCAAGAAGAGATTACATTGATCTAAAAATTTGAATCCTTCTCCCCTGCGCCAGCTCCTCAGCCATGCATTCATCTGCTCCATCCTCCTATTCTTACTCTCTCTATCACGTGGCACCGGGAGGTTACTTTTTAACCTCCTACCTATTTTCCTATGTTTGCTCCTCAGAATTTTGTTCTTTTCTCTTCCTATGTTGTTGGTTCCAATGTGTATGATGACCTGCTGGTCCATCTCCTCTTTAAGAATCGTCTGCCCCCTCTGAGATATCCTTAACCCTGACATCAGGGGGACAACATACCGTTCTGATGCCTCGTTGTTGGCTGCAGAAACGTTCATCTGTGCCTTTGACTAGAGAGTCACCCATCACAATCGATTGCTTGGAACCTGAAGTACCTCTCACTACAATAGTGCCAGTCTTGGTATAAGAAACTTGGCTGGGAATGCTACATTCCCCTGAGAGTCCGTCCATCCCCTACACTTTCCAAAACAGCATATTTTCTTGAGGTGGGGACAGCCACAGCAGACTTTTGCACTACCTGCTTAACTCTCCTACCTTTCTTAGAGGTAACCCATCTACCCAACTGTATTGCGGTTTTTCTCCCTTCCTGAAACTGCCATCCATCACACTTACTGACTCCTGTAAATTTCTCATTGCCTCTAACTGCTGCTCCAACCTATCCATGCATTCCAATGGGATTTGCAACTAAACACGCTTCCTGCAGACATAATCATCAGTAACACTGAAATTCTCCCTAATCTCCCACACCTGGCAGGAAGAACACATCACTGTACTAAAGACCATCTTTGCACCTTAATAATCTATGGACCCAGACAATAGCACAGCCTTACTGCTGTAAGTACACTGCTCTAGGATAGCTTGGTACCTATGTTGTTTGTTTAAAAAAAAGTAAAGTCCAGAGACATCGCAGTAAAACATACAGGCAAAAAAACCTCACCCTACTCACAATTGTAGATTTTCAAATAAAAAAATTGAAAGGTTAGAGCTTGTTCCCCTGCTGTGAGCAGCTCTCCAGAGGTCTCTCCAAGGTCAGATGTGAATTTCACTCCTATGTCCAGAAATACTTTGTAACTGAACGGCATAGGCAGTCAGCTGTGAAAGTTTGCTGCCTGGTCAGTCAGCTGTGCAGGTTCACTGCTCCTTTTTTCACTTCCAATGTGGTACCTCTCTCTCTTCCTCCCTTTTTAGTGTACCATTGTTTTTTTCAAAGTTTCAAAACCATACAACAGCTTAAAACAGTAATTACGGCTCCAAAAATTCAAGAAAATAGCTCCAATAATTGAAAAAACCTCAAAAAAGGAGAAGCTCTTACAGCCACAATTTTGTCCTGTCCTCCACCTTGGATTAGCCAGAATCCTTTATATCTTGGAAGGCTTTTCCACATGTGCCACCATCAAGCTTAAAGAGAGTCGCTTGTTTGCTTTGCTTCTATAAACATATAACATTGTAAGCTGTGATCTTCCTTTCAGTGCAAAAAGATTCATGAAAGTTCACCTCCCTCTTGAAAACCTGTTGTTCACCTTGACTGACTATTTCAGCTGGCTCCTACTATGTTTCGATTTTGTGATGCTTAATTGACAAAGGGAAGATGGTCAATATAAACCAGATTGGAATACATTGATGGAATATTTTAGGATAAAACTCAAATTATTGGATGGCAATATTGTAATAAGTGTTTTAAAGCATCTTTTGTATATTTATCCTGATGCAGATAAAGAGTAAATTCTCTAACTCTGCATTTCCATCTGAGTTGGAACTTTGGGGTCTTGGGATTTATGCTTCCACCGAGAACATGGTTCTGAAGCCCCAGTAGTCTGAATTGCTGTACCCAGAGGGATGAAGACTTTGGACTGCATAGGTTTTTCAGTTTGAATTGAGTCAACTGATGTGACAAGGCATGTTTTGGTCTTATGTGGAGAGTATCTGATTTTGTTCACTTTTGGGTTTTGCGAATGGGTTTTCACCTCGGGTTGTGACTGAGGACTTGTGGCTTCAATGGAGTCAGTGATTGATCTCTGTTTGTCGGTGTTTGGTTCAGATGGTCAGTGTCAGGCTCTTGCTTTTGGTGTTTTTGGCTCGGAAAGGCCCATTTTCGAAAGCTTTTCATTCTGATTCCTGGTGAGATTGGAGCTGGCAGTTATACTGACTGTGCACCCTGTTATCTCTGCAGCATGTCTGTAGCTTCTATCGTGTTCTTGATGTTCTGTTCTGAGGTTAATTAGCTTTCCAATGGTTAGTGTGTGTGTGAATGGATTTTGATTGAAGTTGAATGTCCAGTATCTCTATAGGCCCCATACTGTCTGTGCTGTGTAGCCGGGGTGTAAAAGCTGTCTTGGGCTAGGGTCTGTTGGATTTGGTCGATTGCTGTTCAGAGAGGATGTGTACATTGGGATCCCAGGCTGAACAGTAGTCCCAGACAGCAATCTCCGTTCCCAGGCTTGCTGGTTGTGTTATGTATTTCTCGCAGACTCTGTCTAGCTGTACCTTTTCTTTTAAAATGTTTTGAAAGGGTTCTACCCAAAAACCCCAGGGTTCTGTCCGAATGTTTTACTATTGGGGATTTTTGCCCCATCTTGCATGGTAGTATTTGTAGAGCAATCCCCCCCATGGGTTTGTCAGTATATACAGTGTCTCTATGGGGAATGAGTCAGTATTTATAGACTGTCTGCAGTGAGTGTGGCATGCCATTTAAAGAATGATCACCAGGAACTATTTCAGTATCCAAGGGGTTTGCTGGAGAGTTCATCCTCCTTTTACAGAAGGTCACAGGGAGGGTGCAGTACTTACTGCTCACTCACTGAGGATGCTCAGTATTTAAGATGTCCTTGGGGTCTGTGACAGTATTTGCAGAGTCCAGTGTATGATTCAAGTGGGTCCAGGGGGGCCTTGTCATTATTTACTTGGGGTCTCTGGTAGTGTATCACTACTCTTACAGGGGGTGTCCAGGGAGACTGCCAATAGTCTCACAGTGTCCCTGGGGAGTGGATCAGTATTCATAGGGAATCACTGCAACGTTTTCGTGGAACCCAGGCAGAGGAGATCAATGAGTGACCTTATAGAGGTTTATAAAATCATGAAGGGTGTAGATAAGGTGAATGGCAGACATCCTTTCCACAGAGGGGAGGGTGTAAATTTCAAGACAAGGAGGCAACTTTTAAGGTGAGAGGAGGAAAATTTTAATAAGATGAGTGACTTTTTTAACATTGTTTGTGTGGGGGATGAATTTCCAGAGGAAGTGGTGGATGCGGGTTTAATTACAGTGTTTAAAAGACTTTTGGATAAGTACATGAATAAGAAATGTTTGGAGGGACATGGGCCAAGCGCAGGAAGGTGGGAATAGTTTAGTTTGGGTTTATATTTGACATGGACTGGTTGGACTGAAGGGTCTGTTTCCATGCTGTAAGGCTATATAACATATTCAAGGGTGTGGGTCAAAGCATCTCTGTTACAGGCTTAAAGAAAGAAATACAGAAATTTCTTTCATGAACTCAGCATACCCTAAAGTATTTTGCAGGCAGTGGAGCACTTTTGAAATGTATGTATTGTTCTATAGTAGGAGACATGGCAACTAATTTGTGCACAATAAAGTTGCACAAATGGCAATATGATAATAGCTGGATAATTGTTTTAGTGATCTTTAATTGAGGGATAAATATTATCCTGGAAAGTAGGGAGAAATTCCCTGCTCTTCAAAGAAAATGTAATGAAGTGTTTGGAGTCTACTGAGAGCGTATAAAGGGCCTCAGGTTGAGGCTTCATCCTAAATGGTACCTCTGGCAATGCTATATTTAATTTGTACTTCTTTGAAGTGTAAGCCTCAGAATTCATGTCTTGTTTCTATCTCACTGTTCATTTGAGTGCATCTCCCAGCTAGGAACTTGGTGTCAATGATTCCGTTCTGCAGTATCTGCTGCTACTCAGTTTCATCAGAGATCAATATCATAGTGTTAGAGGAATTCATTGGCCTAGCTTGCATTCAGATAATAACTGCCCTTACTATTTTATTCCATTACATCTAAACATACAAAGGAAAGCTGCAGTAGTTTTCAGAAGCTCTGATGACCATATGCTGTTCATGCTTGTCTGGTGCACATTCATGACATTAAAGATGGAAAGAGATAATTTTGTTTTATTTTTCAGACGATGAGAAAACAGCTGCCTCAGATTGTGACATCATTCCGAATTGTGGTGATAAATTGGTTGAAGATGGATGCCTCCATGTGATTTCATTAGGGTCTAAAGTAATAATGCTGCAAGTTTGGGCTGATTTGAACATAAGTGGCTTTATATTCAGGTAGAGTACTGATTGAAGAAAATCTAATACAGGACACCTGTTTCTGTTAATAATATGGGTGAAAGAAATCTGCTATTGTTATAGAAACATTTCAACTCACTTTTCAATGCCCATTGCTGAAGTAATTAAAATATTTGTAGATTTTAGATAACTGAATTAAACTATCGTTAAATGCTTTGAGCTATTCACCTTTATAAACCTCCACAATAGATTACGAAATCCATATTCCAACGTGCATAGTTAAAATTAGAACCAACCATTTTAAATTCATCTTTATTTTCTTGCTGACCATATGAACTGAATTCCTGATGAAATATGACAATTTCTCTTTCATTGTGGTGCTAAGCGGAATTCATTTATTATTTTGTTCATGAATAACACGAGGTACAACCTGGCACCCCGCATTGTATTGAGGGAGTGCTGCACTGATCGGGCACCATCTTTCGGATAGGATGTTACACCAAGTCTACCCATTCAGTCAGATATGAAAAATCCCACAGCACTATTTCAAAAGAGAACATGAGTGGTGTCTTGCCAGTAATTATTTCTTAGCCAGACTGATTATTTATTGGCTCATTTTATCATTTTTTTTTTTTGTGGAAGTTTGCTGTTTAAAAATTGGCTACCATGTTTCCAACATTACAATGACTACACTTCCTAAATATTTAATTGGTTGTAAATTGCTTTGTGAATACCTTAAGATGTGAAAAGCTCGATATCAATGCACTATTTCTTTAAACTGTACATTGCAATTTCTCAATTACTTGCTTTCTTCCTGTAGAATTTGCATTGATCCAAATGATGACTTGAAAGCAGGCCTGCTGGCACAAGCTGAGTCGCAAGAAAACATTCTAACTCCAGGAAAGTGGCAGCACTTGGCATTAACCTATGTCCAACAGTCAGAAAATAAGAAGAGTGTTCATGGCAAGCTTTCACTTTGGATGTCTGGACAAAGGTATGTACATCTGGTTCGCCATTCGTAGCTTATCAAATAATTATGAATTTAATTTGATCACTACCTTGATCTTCTAAATTTAAAAAAATTCTTTTGAGATGTGGAATCACTGGTAAGGCCAGCGTTTGTTGCCCATAATGATACAAACTGTCTAATTTTTGTTTGTTTTAAGTTTGGATTTTTGTCAATAACATGGGCTTTCTATGTATCTGAAGTTAATAATTAATTTGTAAGTATTTCTGTAGCCAGAGTATTTCTTTTGCAGCTATTTCTATTACCAACCAGACCAAACCCCTTCAAAATATATCAAGGAGATATTCTAGACCCTAACTTATCATTTTATTCAAAGGAAAATGTAACGTGCTGTTTTCAGGCTAAAATACAACAAAAAAAGACTTTAACTCTTATTGAAATTCTTAACAAAATAAAATATTATTTAACTACTAATCATCAACTGTTCCAAAATCACAGCATCCTATAAACACACCCTTGGCAAAGGCAAATTCAGTAAAACAGATTTTCCTCACGTGCTTGTCCTCCAGTCTTGGTGAACATTGAAAGAAACAATCTAGCAGCAGAGAGAGAACTCAAGTTTTTTGCTTGACCAGGGTTTTGCAAACAGTGCTGGAGCAAAATGTTCCTGGCTCCTCGACTGCCTTTCTGACTGCTCTGGAACCCTTGGGTTTTCCCTCTCCATTAAGCATTGAAAATACCTCAGATTCTGAGATGGACACAGGATGTCACTGCCTCGATGCCTGTGCAGCCTGAAGAGGAGAATGAATTTCTTCTGAGATACTCTGGGTGCAAGAGGCGAGCTGTTGTGCATTACATGCCGCCCATTATCAGAGACTGAGTTAGAAGAGCCTGACCCGATGCTAAAATGCCCCATGAGGAGCTGCAGAAAAAAAGAACTTGCCTATGTCCTCGGACTTAGAGGGGGAGGGATGTAGTGATTGTAATGACATCAACCAAGTAAAATCTCAGAATATGAGTTCCCTGATTGAGGTTATCAATTTGTTCCAATCAGGGAGAGACAGATACAAACAGGGGTGTCAGAGATTCTGTTCGCTCTGAGAGCTGGCTGAGTAAGCTGGATCAGTGTCAAGAACTCTCCACATTTGAATAAAGGGTAACTTGGCAACAGGACACCAGTGTCTGTGGAGTTATTTCAAAGAGATACCCACATGGCTTAGAGAGATTTGTCAGTTTTACTTTGTTTCGCACATTTCTCTGAAGTTCTTGGAGATAATTATATAGAGCAGCCCTCTATGGAAGGGGAGCATGTAGTAAAAATAGATTTATCTTTGAGTAAGGAGTTAGTGACAGTCATAAACAGAAATGTTGGGGTAAAGCACTGAAGAGGTTACTTGAAGCTGAGTACATTCAAGCGCAGGTGTATGTTTGCTCCAGCAAGAAGTTATCAGTGTCTCTAGTCCCAGCACTAATATCGTATTTACCTTACACCCACTGCGGTGTTATGAAATGATGTTTCCTCTGGTGTGAGTACTACAAAAGGGGTGATTTGGGGTACAGCCCAAAGGATTTTTTTGGGGATTTGTAAAGAATATTTTGGAATTATATTTTTACAGTATATTTTAAATTCTTTGAATTTGTGTTATAGGTAAATAGCTTGGTTTTTTTTTATTATTCTGTTTGCTTAATAAACAATAATATTGTTAAAACAAAATCTACAACATTGCCTGCTTATGCTTCATTGAGAGACCAGCTCGATAAAACTAAAACACAATAACGTATAATTTTTCAAGCCAGGTTTCAGTCTGGAATCTGATTTATCCAGTAGTAGTATAAGTTGGATCACGACACCATTCCTAATTGCCTTTGAATTGAACAGTTTGCAAGGCCATTATGTAGGGTAGTTAAGAATGAACCACATTGCTGTGGGCCTGAATTCACATGCAAAGTAAGACGAGTGGATTTTCTTCCCTTAAGGACATTTGAGCCAGGTGGGTTTTATGACAATCGATGGTAGCTTCATGGTCCCATTATTGAGGCTAGCTTTCAATTCCAGGTTTATTAATTGAATTTAAATTCCACCAGCTATTGTGATGTTAAATACCTGGTTGTAATGATGTTGATTACAGCCAATGAGAGTGAAATAAATCTAGTCCTCAGAAGTGATTTGTTCTACCTCCTAAATGCATGGTGGCTCAGTGCTTAACAGTGCTGCCTCATGGCGCCAGGGACCCAGGTTCAATTCCACCCTCAGGCGATTGTTTGTGTGGAGTTTGCGCATTCTCCCCGTGTCTGCATGGGTTTCCTCCCACGGTCCAAAGATGAGCAGGCTAGGTTGGTAGGCCCTGCTAAATTGCCCATAGTGCCCAGGGATGTTTAGGTTAGGTGGGTTAGGCATGGGAAATGCAGAGGTGAGGGAATGGGTCTGGGTGGGATGCTCTTCGGAGGGCGGTGTGGACTTGTTGGGCTGAATGGCCTGTTTCCACACTGTAGGGATTCTATGAAAAATGCTGCATTGATTTGAATTCATTTAACTCTTAACTTTCTAAGAAAGGAGACTTTTGATCTTCATGACCATTGCATGGCAATCTCTTAAGTTTGCTTCTGATTCTGTTAAACTGGCTTGATGCAACTTGAAGTTCTCAACATCTCAAACAGTTGATTTTACAAATTGAATTGTATCCTTGAAGCCACCTCTATCTATATTACTGCATTCAAAGAAAACAATGAGGTGTTAGCAATTGTGGTATTAAGATGGCGGCATCACCAGAATGCTTGAATCACAATGTAAGAACTTCATGAATGTTGGTTTCTTTTCCTTACATTAGATAATTTTATGGGGAGATTTAAATATCATGAAAGATTTTGATAGGGCAAATAGATAAAACTGTTACCATTGGCACAATAGCCTGTAAACCGAGGGGACAAATTTAAAATAAATGTCAAAAGAACCATGAGGATTTTTTTCTTCAAGTTGACTATGATATGGAAAACACTGTTTGAAAGAATGGTGGCATATATGATAGTAGTTTTCAAAAGGAAATTAAATAAATATTCGTGAGGCAGAATGTTTTAGGAATAGGGAAATAGTGCAGGGCAATCGTGCTAAATTAGATAAACTCACGAAAGAACTGGCACAGAGATAATGAGCCCATAGGGTCTCTTTCTCACAATGCCTATTGTAAGGGCTGTCTCTTTTCATTTTTTGTGCTTTTAAAAATTATGGATTGAAATAAGAAGGAACAGTTTTAAAGTAATATTTTAAAGGATTGCTGCATGTTTGAAAAGCTACAAAGCTAACAGTCATAGCTAACATGATTTAAACAGTAATTGAAGGTGAGTCTTTTCAGACAAATTGAAGCCGAAGTACCATTTACAGATGAAGTTTCACTCAGCAACAAGAGGTTGATTCAGCTATGGCCTACTTGTTATTGGTGACAAAGGCTTTTTTGTCTGGTAACAATCATGTAATTGGTTCTGAGGTAACTGAACAGCTGGGAGCAAGATGTCAGGACACCATCAGGTCTTCATTCAGCCCAGAGTTAGTAAACTGCTTTAAACCTAAAGAAAACCCATTTATCTTTCCTTTAGGAATTGTTGTAAGTTGTAACTTTGAGCTGATAAGTCAGAGACCTTTTATAAGTGAACTAGACACCTTGTGTCTCTTGCAAACCTATGGAAGCATTTGGAAAAGGAAGGCCAAGAAGAAATCTTCTGATCTATAAGAACAAACTGAACAGATCTTGTGAACAAAACCTCTTGGACTGTTTTACCATTCATGTTTGCTCCCTATCTATGTCTGTCTGTCTGTCAGTGTGTAAGGGCGTGTTTAAAAAGGGATTAGAGTTTTAATTAGGTTTGTTACTGATGGTTTGCAACTGTTGATTGATTAGATTCTAATTGCTTACACTAAGTAGTAGTTCTAGTTACGTACAGAAACATGGCCCTTGCTTTCAGCCAGGGTCCGGAAATGGATTAACTTGGAGAATTTACGTCCTACTTTAAAAATTTAACTTTTGTGATGATTTGGGGATTAGCAGGGCTTGATTTCCAGCATGCAACCCCAGTGAGTTATGACAAAGTTTGTGGACTCATCTGGGATTGCTGTTAACAAACGGGCAATGAGAATTTGGGTTTGGTATTAGCAAATAACACAGGTGGAGGCTTGCACCAGGTTCTATACTTCACTTAAGACATGGTTCTGGAAACAGCAATAGATTCCTGCAAGTGGCAGAGTTGTTCCTAGTACAGTCCTTTCTGCTATAACATGATTGTTGTGTGCTTGTGCAACTTCATGCTATAGAAAATAGTGCAATCAAAATAACAGAGCTTATAGAAAAAAAATGGGGGCAGACCTTCAAAAATATTACTCAAAATCAAAACAAATATAGTAGTTAGCCTAACACACAGGATAGCACAGTTTAAATAAATGTTACATTCATGTCTAATAATGAAATAATGCAGTAAATTTAACACTTTACCTTGAAAAAATTTGATGGGAAGAGGAGGGTAGCTTTGAAGTTGCTGAGTTGTTAAGGCAGGGGCTAAGGGTCATCATCATCACCTTCAGGTGCAGTTGTGGTTGCAGGGTTAGGACAAAGAATAGTTAATCCAGAAGTGGATGGCTGTGTTTCATTGTCTTCTGACTGTTTCTTGGGGATTGGCTTAAAAAAGACATCCCAGTTTTTGCTGCTTTGCCATTTTTCTTCTTTCATGAAGAAGCTGTTCATAGGGTGCCAATTAAGACCTTATTCCATAAACATAATGCAAGTGATGTCAGATACAAATGCAGGTCTCTGAGGGGAGAGTCGAATAATTTGAGGTCCGGTGAGATAATACTTAAGTTTGCGCCGGCCTGACCAATACTTTACGAAATGGATGTGGAGGCATTCTTCATGTCATTTGAGAAAATGGCTAGGGAAATGAAAGCCTGTGCAAAATAAGTTGACAGGTAAAGCATACGACTTTATACTTCACTGTTGGAAAAGGCCTCACGGGATCATGACACTGTAAAGAGAACTATATTGACTACATATGAGTCAGCACCTAAGCAAAATAGGAGGGGTTCTGGGGTTGAGCAATTTGCTTGAACACACTCTATTAAATTTGGAAGAGTTATGCAATGTAATTTTGACATGTGGATAGAGCATTAGAAACTGAAACTATGTATAAAGCTTGTTGAGGACCTAAGTATTACAGCTGTAAGACAGGCAGCAATAATGCTGATTGAGTTAATCCATAAAATTGAACGCTTTCACTTCCACCCTCATAAATTTGAAAAGGAAAGAAGATGGGAGAATGAAAGAAAGGCAAGTGGCCAAGGTAAGAAATGGATACTGGGCATATTTCAAGGTCATCTCTGGTCAGAGGGCAAAGTACTGAGGGTGCAGATGAAGAATGGATGGTTGTTCATCAAATAGTGGAACTGCTCAAATATTGTAAGGATGTGTTGTAAGCAACATGCTCCTATGAGGGAACATGTAGGAATGCAGAAAGTGCAGGCATCAGTAAATGTACTTTATACAGCCAGCTGTTCACAAGATGTAGTGAAGTTTTTTTTTTCTCAGTTTGGACTATCCATTGAGATACAGTCTGACCAGGGTTCTAATTGTGCCTGAAATTTTCCAGGAAATCATTAGTAGTTTTGGATGGGGGTGGGTGGGGGCGGGGGAGGGAGGGGGGAAGATGGGAGGGGGCGGTGGTGGATGTGTTAAAGCAATCAAAGTGTATGGGGAGAAAGCAGGAACAGGTTCTTGAATTGGGTGAACAGCCATTAACACATTGAATGGCAGAAGAGGCTTGAAAGGCCAACATGGCCTACACCTGCTCCTATTTTCTGTGTCTTTATTTCTCACTAAGAATGCAGGGGGCTTTGGAAAGGTATCATCAGACCCTCAAAGCCATGAGTAAGGCGTACTGTCATAAATACCCACAAAACTGGGATAAAAGATTGCATTTCATAATATATGCTTCTAAAGTTTCCTCAAATAAATCTATTGAGTGTATGGCCATGAGTTTAGAGGTTCATTAAAATTGATTGAAGAGTAGTTCTTGAACCAGAAAGATGAATCTTCAATACTGGCTCTGTGTCCATCCTTTTAGAAAGACTCGCAGCAGCATGTAAAGCAGCACAGGAACAATTGAAAGTTTCACGGGTGAAAATGAAAGCATTGGTAAATAAACATTCAGCTATTAGAACATTTCAAGTGGGAGGTGAAATATTTGGTACCTTTACGAGGTGAACCTCTGAAAGTGTAATTCAGTGGTCCGTCCAAAGTAGTTGAGAGGGTTAGTGAGGTGACATATCAGAAAAATACTCCTGATTGTTCTTCCTACAATCGGATATGTCAAAGCATATTGGAAAGGTATTATGGTACGGAAGAGGAATAAGGAAGTACAAGTTGTCAGATGGTAAGAATAGTAAATAGAGATAATGTCTGAAGTACAAGAATAGACAGTTCTTGAAGTAATCCTTCTGCTAGTTGTCAGCAATCATTCGCTAGTGAGTATGATTATCAACCTAGGAAGTTGGGTGTCACTGGCCATTGGTTCTGTAGTCCTTGGATGGCAGATGAGCCTGGTAATAGAATCCCATCTCCACCTACAATTTGGCAGGTGTTTCTAGAAGTGGTCCAAGCCTTAAGATCATTGACATTTCTTTCTGCAATTTCTTTTCCGTACTTCCCTCTTACCGAAGGGTGGTCTTGAAGAATTGTATCACTTTATACGAGAGTTTCCTCCAAGTTGATTTCTTCTGAATATTTTGACATCTGTGTTGTATTTCTTGAAGAAAGGCTTCAGGGAGTCTTTGAAGCACTTCCTATGTTGTCCTTTCGTTAAAGTACCTTCCTTGAGCTGGGCAAAGATTCGTTTTGGTAGTTGGAACTCAGGCTTCCTAAGCACGTGGCCAGCCCAGCAGAGTTGGCTTTGGATTATCTTCGCCTTGCTGATGGTACTATTAGTTGCTTCAAATCACTGAATGTTAGTATACCTGTCCTCCCACCTGATGTGGAGAATCCATCTCAGACAGTGTTGATAGTGCTTCACAAGAATTTTAAGGTAACATCTATATGTCGTCCAAGTTTTGGAATCATACAAAAGAATCAGAAGGAAGACTGCGTTATACACAAGGATCTTAGCATCAGTTCGCATATCACAGTCGTCAAAGACGGTCATCCTCAGGCATACAAAGGCGGCACTGACAGATTAATTGCAGTGTTGAACCTCTGCATTGATGTCAGCCTTAGCTGAGAGGTAGCTTCACAGGTCGGGGAAATGATCTGCATTTGGGAGGGTTTCTGTACTTATCTGAACAGGGGGATGGACCAGAAGTTGACCTGGAACAGGTTGGTAAAAGATTGGAGTCTTCTTGCCTGAGATCAGCAAGGCGTTCTTCGTTAACCCAGATTGTCAGGATCAGTTGATTGAAGTGATGCATAGGCTCTGTTCTTCCAAGTTTGAAAATCTCTGCTAGAATCCTATCTACTCCTGTGGTTTTTTCCAGTTTCATCTGTCTAATGATGGCTTCAACGTCTGCCTCACTAGGTGGGAGTCCACGATCACCTTCAGAGAATTGGGGTAGGTTTCCTCTCTCGTATTCTTGTAAACAATTATTTGGCAGGTTAGGACTTTAAAGTGTTCTGTCCATTGGAGGCTGATATTTTTGCTGCCTCTCAAGGTTCCGTCCTTACTCTGTACTGCTTTGAGGCTAAGGGTGTTGGATCCATATATTGCCTTAACAATATTGAAGAAACCCTGGGTGTTGTGCTCATCAGTAAGGTGCTGTAGCTCCTTAGCTTTCTCAGACCACCATTTATTCTTGATTTCTCTTGTTGTTCTTTGTAACTCTGCCTTTCCTGTCTCTTTGTCTTCCTGGTGATTTTGTTTTACCAGGCGTGGAGAATTTTCTTTCTCTTGTTGACAAGGTCTTAGATGATGTGGCCATTCATGTTGAACCAGTCTTGGTGCATCCTGGTCTTGTAGCCGATGGTTTCTTTGCTGCACGAGATGTTGGCTTTCTTCAGTTCTTTCCAGATTTTCTCCATTTCATTAAATGAACTCTCTAGAGATTTTGGTGAAGGCATTGTTGGAAGTTCACTAGTCTGCTTGGCTGCTGAAATCACTCAACATGGAGCATTTTTCTCAACTACTTCATCTTCAGCTGCTTCTGGTGGCACTTGATGGACATTGGGGAGTGGATAAGCTGATTGTCTGTCCAAGAGATGTCTGCACTAGTCATCACTTTGGTAACGAGGACATCCTTTTGGTTTCTGGATCAAACAATGATATAGTAAATCATGTGCCAGTGCTTTGATCATGAATGCCTCCAAGAAGTCTTCAACTTGTCTGTTTGGTGGAACAGTGCATTGGTGATGACCAGCTAGTGTTCGCACATTCGGTGAGCAGGAGAATCCTGTTGGAGTTACAGTTGCTGACTCCTTCCTTTCCACTGGTTCATTTCCAGAGTTGGATTCCTTTCCAAACCTGATGTTGCAGAATGTCAAGCAAGCCTTAGAAATAAATGCACCAGTATTGCCACACCACCACCAGCTCCCCCCCACCACCTCCCAATTTTGCTGGAGATCTGAAACAAAAACCGAAATTGCAGACGAAACTCAGGTCTGGCAACAGAGAAAGCAGAGTTAATGTTTCAAGCCTAGTGACTTATCATCAGATAAGATTAATTTATACTAATGCTAGCCTTCATTGAAAAGTTTGAAACTCTGAATGCATGAATATTCAGATGTTATCTTTTGTTGCAAGTATTTAATGTAAAGAGTGTTCACATTACTTGAAAAGAATATGTAATTGCACATGTATTGTCCTGAAGGCAAAATTGTGGAGTAGGTTGTAAATGGATGCAAGTTTTGTGTTTTGTTGTTTGTGTCTTGCATGTTTGTGATGAAGCACAGTTTTGAAATCATATTTAGTCGTATTAAGGGTGGAGGTGAGTAGGTGGTCTTTTGATAACTGTGGACTGAAATGAAATAGAACTGTTTTTAAATTAGTTTTCCAAAGGATTGCTGCATATTTTGAAAAGCAAATAACCTGACAGTCGTGGCAAGCATTGTTATGGACCAGACCAAACCCACCCACCCCCAAAACTATACAGAAGACAGTTTAGACCCTAACTTTACAACAGCCATAGTTCCTCCAGATTCATTCATGTGACTTAAGTCACTTGTCCCTGGGACCACGCACATGAATATTTTTAGCTTGTCCAGTGTCTTTGCATCCTTCCTAAAGTGCACTGCCGACATTTGGACTGATTTTGTGTCAAGGTGGTGCCAATGTTTCCTAAAGATTGACGATAACATCTTTGCTCGTGAGCAGCACAGTGGTCCAGTGGTTAGCACTGCTGCCTTACAGCGCCAGGGACCAGGGTTCAATTCCATCCTTGGGCGACTATATGTGTGGAGTTTGTACGTTCTCCCTCTGATTGCGTGAGTTTCCTCCCACGGTCCAAAGATGTGCAGGTTATATAAATTGGCAGTGCTAAATTGCCTGTAGTGCCCAGGGATAAGGTGGATTAGCTATAGGAAATGCAGGGTCATGGGGAGAGGTGGAGGATGGTGCTCTTCAGAGGGTTGGTCAGGATTTAATGGGACGAATGGCCTGTTTCCACATTATAGGAATTCTGTGAACTGTATGCTTCTATTTTAGAAAGTCCAGCATCATAAATATGTTCATAACAACTTCATTTGCCCTGTTACCTTCAGCAATCTTTACACACAATCCCAGGTCTGCTTCTGCACCCTGTTTAGAATAGTGTCCTTTATTATCATTACCTATCCCTGTTTATCCTACCAAATGTGTCACTTTGACTTCTGCAGTAAATTTAATTTGCCACTTTTTCATCTATTCCGTCCTGTCCTCCTGAAGTCTTATCGTTATCCTATTTTCTTTGAAGTTTGCCGTTGCCTGTAAATTTTGAAATTGGTCCCTAATATGATTCTAAGTAATTAATAAAAGTGAAGTAAAATATTTGTTCTAGTGCTGACACCTTGCAACCTGAATGTGTACCTTTCTCTAGTTAAGAAATAACCCTTCACCAATACAATTTCCCAACACAGAGGAGCTATGCATTCATGTAGCTCTTATCCCTCTTAGACCACAGGCTTTAACTTTTCTGGCTATAGATAACAGTGTGGAGCTGGAGGAGCACAGCAGGTCAGGCAGCATCAGAGGAGCAGGAAAGTTGACGTTTCGGTTCAGGACCCTTCTTTAGAAATGGGGGAGGGGAAGGGGGCTCTGAAATAGAGAGAGAGAGGAGGGTTGGGGCTGGGGATGATAGATGGGATGGTGATAAGTGAGTGCAGGTAGGCAGTGGTGGGGATTGGTCAGTGAGGTGGGAGGAGCAGATAGGTGGGAGAGAAGATGTTTTGCCATGTCACGGAGGTGGGGATGAGAGGGAGGGTTGGTCATGGAATGAGGCCAGAGGGTGGGGAGATTTTGAAACTAGTAAAGTCTGCATTGACACCATTGGGTTGTAGGCTCCCAAGGTGGAATATGAGGTGCTGCTTCTCCAGTTTCCAGGTGGTGTCATTGTGACACTGGAGGAGGCCCAGGATGGACATGTTGCTAGAGAGTGGGAGGGGGAGTTGAAATGGTTCACGACTAGGAGGTGTTGTCGTTTGTCGTGAACAAAGTGCAGGTGCTCTACAAAGTGGTCTCCGAGCCTCTGCTAGGTCTCACCAATGTAGAGAAGGTCACCCTGGGAGTGGGAATAACTTTTCTGGCTTGCTTGTTATGTCACATTTTATCAAATGTCTTTTGGAAGTCCATGTACGCCCCATGAACTTGGTTATCCACATGAACCATCTTCGTTGCTTTATCATAAAAGGCAATCAGATTGTCTAAACATAATTTGCCTTTAACAAATCCGTGCTAGCTTTTCTTAATTAATCTATATTTATCTAAGTGCTTTTCCACTAAGGCTAATCTGGTTAGCCAGTAGTTGGCTGAGCGTTTCCTTGATTTATATTATTCATCCATATTGATCCATCCCCACAATGATTGTCAGTTGCCGATAAATATATTGTACAAGGTGACTTATGTTAAGTATGAAAATCATCCACATATGGCTGTATAGAACCTGTACCTGTCTGAATAATTTTTTTAATGACTAGGTGGCAAATATCAAAAGATTCATTGCTGCATCAAATCAGTGATGGCTTTTTTTATGTTTTTCAGAAAATCTGATGTGGCCTTGGATTATACTCTTCCTCGAAAGAGCAGCCTGTCTTCTGACAGTAACAAAACGTTTGCAATGATTGGCCACAGTATGCCCTATCAAGAAGAGGCGACTAGGTTGGCAGGAATTTGGAATGTTGGAAGCTTGCTTCTTTTTAATGGTAACAATTTAGTAACATTTTAACCTTTTCTGCACTTCCTTTGATAAGGTGAATCAAAGTAATTCTATGAAGCCATTCAGCCCATTGTCCATTTCACCACTTGCCCTCTAGACCAGTTATATTCATTATTATATTTACTGCCTTATTTCCAAGTCCATTAAACCCCTTTCATTTCAGTCATCTAGTTTTGAATGTTGACACAATTTCAGCCTTGTGCTAGAAGTACATTTGTGATTCCACAATGTGTCTTCATTAAAACTTTTATTTATAGACATTCAGCTAGAGCTTAAGAGCAGGATCAGGCCATTTGCCCCTTTGACCCAATTTAACCAGTTAATAGGATCATGGGCGAGCTGATTATGGTATGAACCCCACTTTCCTGTCTGTAGCTCATAGGCCTTGTCCATCAGATGTATATCTAATCCCATTTTAATAAATTTAAACATAAATAAATTTGACAGATTTACAACTTCAGAGGAAAAAACTCCTCACCTCTGTCTTAAATGGAGATTTCTTATTCTTAAACTGTCTCCTAGCTTTAGTCCATCAGAACATCCTCCCAATAGTATCTATCAAGTTCTCTCAGGATTTTGTATGGTTCGATAAGATCATATCTCAATCTTCTAAACTCCCTGTGGGTGTAATCCAAGCCTGTTCAACCTTTCCTCAGAGGTAATCCCATTATACCAGGAATGAGTCGTGAACCCTACTACAATTCCTAATAGAATACCTAATACAATTGCATCCTTTTTTCAAAAATTGAATGCAGTATTCTGGATGCAGCCTCACCAAAGGCTCTGTACAGCTGCAATAAAACTTTCCTACTTTTGTATTCCATTCCCCTTACACTAAACTCCAATGTTCCACTTGCTGTACCAAACTAACTTTGAGATTCACATACCAACACATGAAATCCTTTTGTACCTCAGAGTTCTGCGATCTGTCTCCATTTAAATAGTACAGGCAGTCCACAGATTGCAAACGGGATCCTTTCATGATTACGTTCACAAGTCGATGTGTATACAATTTGGAACACAGTACAAGATAATACAGAGTAGTCATTCATAAGTACAGGAAATGTTCCTATGTTGGATCTTTAAAATTATGCCTCTGTGTGGGATTGTGTTTGCAAGTGGGAGTGTTCATAAGTCAGATGTTCATAAATTAGGGATCCTTGTGTACTGCTTTTCTCTTATTTCTGCCAAAGTGGATGGGTATCACATTTTTCCATGTTATACTAAATTTTGCTAATTTTTGTTCATGCTCTTAACCTATTAATACCCCTTGCAGACTCTCTATCTCTTGACAAGTTACTTTATTATCAACCTTGGTATCTGAGGCAAATTTAGCTGTCCTTCAATCAACCCTTGCAGATGTTTTCAAATCAACTTGTTCAGAACTGTTTTTACATACTACAGAAGCAAGTAAGATTTGAAAACATCTGCAAGGGTTGATTGAAGGACAGCTAAATTTGCCTCAGATACCAAGGTATCTCAAGTAGGGACGCTACCACTGCACCAATAACCCTTGCATCCATGTCATTGATATAGTACACACCCCCTGGTGGAACTCGGCTAATTACAGCCTGACAGCCTGAAAAAGACCTATTTGTCACTACTTCTGACTTCCTTCATCCGTGCAAATAAGTTAGAGTATGCCATGTGCTATAATCTTGTGCAGCAACCTTTTAAATGGCTCCTTATCAAAGGTCTTTTGGAAACCAATTTATTTGTTTCCCCTTATCCATTCTCGTGTATCACTTGATCAAAAAATACTCTAATAAGTTAGAAAAACACCGTTTCCCTTTCACAAAACTATACTAGCCCAGATTTTCCGATGGCCAGATAATCATTTCTGAGGCACGCGTTTATAGACATGCTCTCCAAGCTGGTGGGTTTGGTTGCAAATGTTCCATCACCGTGCTAGGTAACATCGGCAGTGCGCCTCCAGTGAAGCATTGATGTTCTGTCCCACTTGTTATTTATATGCCCCAGTTTGTTGCAGTGTTTGGTACCACTTCCAGTTCTGTTTCTCAGTGGTTTGTACATAGGGCCTAATTCAGTGTGTTTGTTGATGGAGTTCCAGTTAGAATACCAGGCCCCTAGGAATTCCTTGGCATGTTTCTGTTTGGCTTGTACGATTATAGATGTGTTGTCCGAGTCAAATTTGTGCTCCTCGTTGTCCATCTGTAGTGTAACAGGTGAGAATTGGTCGTGCCTCTTGGTGGCCGGTTGGTGTTCGTGTATCCATATTGTCAGTTTTCTTCTGGTTTGGCCTATGTAGTTTTTCTCACAGTCCTTGCGTGGTTTTTTTTTTGTATATTACACGGTTTTGCTGGTTTTGGGTATAGGATCCTTTGCATTCGTCAGTAGCTGTCGTAGGGTGGCTGTTGGTTTGTGGGCTATGCTGATACCTAGGGATCTGAGTAGTCTTGTGATCATCTTTGATATGTCCTTTGTGTACGGTAGAGAAATTTTTGAGTCTGGTCATGTTGGGTCTGCCCCGGAGGTAACGGCAGATTGTGCTTTTCAGGTATCCATTTCTTTTGAAGACTCTGTATAGGGTCTCCTGTTCTACTTTGCGTAGTTCCGAGTTGCTGCAACATGTTGTGGTTCATTTAAATAGTGTCCTGACACAGCTCCGTTTGCGGGCTTTGGGGTGGTTGCTAGTGTAATTGAGTATCTGGTCCAAATGAGTGGTCTTTCTATATCTGCTAGTCTGGAGTTCCCTGGTGCTTTTGCGTTCTACCATTGTGTCCCGAAAGGGTTGTCAGTGGTTGTTCTCCTCTTCTGGAATTTTATCCCGGTGAAGATGTTGGTTATGTATCGGTGGGTTTCTTCTAGTTTTGTGTTCGATAATCATGAAGATGTCATTATATATCGGACCCAAAGTTTGGGTTGTATAGTGGGGAACCACTGTCCATTCTAACCTTTGCATTACTGCTGCTGCAACCAGTTCTGATATTGGGGATCCTACTGGTGTTCCGTTGATTTGTTTGTATATACCAGCATTGAAGGTGAAGTGGGTTGTGAGGCACAGGTCTGGTAATTTCATGGTGGTGTCCTTATTGATGATGGTGGTGTCTTGAGGTGCCTGCTTACTTGATTTGTTCAGTAGTGTGGCAGTTGTCTCTGGTAGTGAGACAATGCGTCTGAGGGAGACCCCCTGTTTGTATACCTTGGGGAGTCCACGAAAGCTTCTACGGACTCCCTGAGGTACACAAACTGGGGCGCCCTCAGACCTATTATCTCACTACCAGGCACACCAACATATAGACTTGCCAAAGAACTACAACAGAACTTGAAATACTTAGTTGACAACGCTACCCACTTCCTGCACTCCTCCCAAGAATTCCTCAACATCATCAAGGACACAAGGATAGAAGAGGGATGAGATGATATCCTTCGATGTAACAGCACTATTTACATCCACAAACATCGACCTAACCAAAGAGACAATTGCCACACTACTGAATGTATCAAATAGGCAGGCACCCCAGGACACTAGCAACAATCATAAAGCTGCCCGGTGACGAAATGTTTACAACCAAACCCACCGGCTCAGTGTGCATGTCTACAATCTCATCCACATCCACAACCACAGCTACAAATCTTCTCAAACTTGAATTTCTGAGGCATAGTTGGGACTTGCCTGGCAGAATCGTGCGGACTTCAAGGGAATTGCGCAGGAATTTGAAAATTCTAATTGGGTATTCTCCTGTGCCTGGTGCTGTCTGAAAGTATCCACACAGAGTCAGAGTCCCATAGCACAGAGATAAGCCCTTTGGCCGAAACAGGTCAATGCCAACAAAAATGTCCATCCACACAAACCCCATTTCCCACACTTGACCCATATCCTTCTCAACCTTTCCTAACCATGTATTTGTCCAAATGGCTTTTAAATGTTGTTAATGTACCCGCCTCAACAACGTCCACTGGCAGCTCATTGCATATGCAAATTAGAAGGTTTTACTGAAGTGAAATTAATAACTTTGCAGGAAAATTTGGACAGTTTAAAAGCAAGTCTAAATTCTGGCTACTCCTAACTACTAAAATGACTCCCCTGACTTAACACACAGGCACGCATACATACCACCCATCCTGATCTACCCTAAACACTAGCACTTGCCTGGCATCTAACCTCTCGCTTTCTATACATAGTTTCCCTTTCACAGGAGCTGAATCTAAGGTATTAAGGGATATGGCCAAGACAGATCAGCCATGATCTCATTAAATGGTGAAACAGGGGGGCTAAGTTCAAGTCTTACCTGCTTCAGTAGCGTATTTTTCTTTATTCTTTATTCATTCATGGCATGAAGGTGTCACTGTCCAGGCCAGCATTTATTGCCTATTCCTAATTGCCTAGAGGCCAGTTATGAGTCCATCACATTGCTATGGGTCTGGAGTCACATGTAGGCCAGACCAAGTAAAGATGGCAGTTTCCTTCCCTAAAGAACATTAGTGAGCCAGATAGGTTTTTTCCAACAATTGGCAATGGATTCACGGTCATCATTAGACTCTTAATTCCAGATATTTATTGAATTCAAATTCCACCATCTGGCAGGACTTGAACCCAGGTCCCCAGAACATCACCTGGCTTTCTGGATTAACAGTCCAGCGATAATACCACTAGGCCATTGTACTAACATCACTGAACAAGTCGATTTAAAAATATCCGGGGGCTGAAAGTTTCCTTCACGTTCCTATGTGCTGCTGCACATTAAATCTCAATACAGCAACTAGGCAATGAAAAAGCGGCATGGTTTGACATCTTCTGATTATCTTGCAATACACAGGGTCTGTTAGATTTAAAGTATGTTTCAAGTTTCTGAAAGAGCTGCGATTGGAATGTCCTGCCAGAAACCGAGCTTGCTTTTAATGTAAAAATGTAAGAGCGGAGAGGAAATCTGACTGTAATTGCCACTGCTCAGGAAATCCAGTCCACTGATTCTGCCTATTGCATTATGATTTTGTGAGGCGTCCTATTATAATGTATTCAATAACGAGTATAACAATTTCCCGACAGCAATCCTATAGTTTCCTGTTTTCCGTCTTCCACCCTTAATCTACAGATACCTTTCCAGAATTTTGGGACTTTTGGAAGATGCATCTACTATTTCAGCATTCAGTTTTTTTAAGTCCCTAGGATGCATGACATTTTGTCTTTGTCAGCCTTGGGTCTAATAGTTTGCTCAGCATGTTTTCCTTAGTGATGGTGATTGTTTCAAGTTCCTCTCCATTGTTCACATGATTCTTAAGCATCTTAAGGACATTTTCTAAATCTGCTGAATCAAGATAATCATAAACTTACTGTTCCACACTTCTGCTACTCCCTTGTTTCCATGATCAGATCCCTATTCTTCCAGTCTACGTATAGGTTGACATTGCCCATGACCACAGCCGTTCCTTTCTTACGTGCCCTATTTATCTCTTCCTGCATGTTCAGTCTGGCAGTGTAACTACTATTGGGGAATCTATAAACTATTCCAACACATGTCTCTCACCTATACTGTTTCCTATCTCTACACAATCTGATTTTATACCTGGCCTTTTGAGCTAAGGCCGTCTGTCTTTAGTGAGTGCCATTGCTCAGAAAGTCCCCTGACACAATTATTTGGTTTAAAACTTTCTCTACAGCTATGTTAAATGATTCGCAAGAATACCAACCCCAAAAAAGGTGAGGAGAACCATCCTGTTAGCTTATGTAACTGTGCCAGAAATTTATTAGTGCCCTGTTTGAAACAATCTGCACCAGAGGCGAGGGAAGAATGAGAAACCTTCTCAGTTTTTTAGCTATTTCTCTGTGGGTACAACCTCAAAAGTACAACTGCTTATGAGCCCATATAACCGAAAATGTGGTCTGTTTAATTAGAAGTCCTTAACCGTGAAAATGCACAGGCCATTCACCCAGCTCCCTGATTTCTGATGAAACCTGAAAGTGGGCTGCTAATGTCATAGTTTAGTTAAAGGAGTCATAACTTTGTCTCGTTATTAACCAGAGTGGTTATGAATCTGTAAACAGTCCTGTTCTTCTGGCAGCGACTAAGTCAGAAAAATAATGCCCTATAAATGAAAGCAAGAGAATGTTCTGTGGATTTGAACAAAATTTGACAGATTGATGAGAAGCATAGAAAGTTGGGCTAGAGGTAAGCTGTTTGGCCCGTTGAGCCCACTTTACCATTCAACATCATCCTGACTACCTCAATACCATCCTTCTGCTCTCTCTCTGCCCATACCCTGTGATATCTTTAGCCTGTAGAAGTCTACCTAATTCTTTTTAAAATATACTCAATGACTTGATTTCCACATACTTCTGTGGTAGAAAATTCTACAAGTGCACCACTCTGAATGAAAGACTTCTCCTCATCATAGTCCAAAATAGCCTACCATGGATACTGAGACCAAGAAACCTTGTTCTGGAGTGCCCCGTCAACCGAGTCTCTCCTTAGGTGATAAACATGTCAATCCAGGAATTAGTCTGGTGAACCTTTCAGTGCATTACTCTGTGACAAGTGATTTTTCTTATATAGGTAAGGACCCTAAATTGAACACTATATCCCAGGTGTGTGGTCTCACCAAGGCCCTGTACAACTGCAGTAAAATGACTTAAGCCCTAGACTGAGACCCTCTTTCAATGAAGATCAACTTACTGTTTGCTTTCCTAACTGCTCGCTGTACCAGCATGCTTGCTTTCAGTGACTGGTGTACAAGGACAACCAGGTCCTTTTGTACATCAACCTTTCCGAATTTATCACTATTTAAATAGTACTCTGCCATTCTGTTTTTCCTACTGAAGTGGAACAATTTCACACTTATCCACTGTATACTGCATATGCTATGCATTTTTTCATTCACTTGTCTAAATCGCCCTGAACACTCTTTACATTGTCCTCACTATTGTCAGTTCCACTCAGTTTTGTGTCATCATCAAACTTGCAAATATTGTATTTGATTTCTTCACCAAAATTATTGATATATATATTGATAGTTGAATCCAAGCACTGATACTGGTGGATACCTCTTTATCACCGTCTTCGGCTCTGAAAAAGACCCATTTATTCCTGTGCATATCTTTGTGTCTCTTAGCTTAATTTCAATCCATGCTAGAATATTACCACATACTTTGATTTTGCCGACTAACCTCTTATTTTGAACTTTATCAGAAGCTTTATGAAATGCCAATACACTTCTGCATCCACTGGATCTCCCTCATCTATTATACTAGTTACGTAATAAAAAAAAAGCTCCAGTTTGTTTGTCAAACTTCCTCAGTCAAATTAGTTAAGCCCCTGTGACCATGAACCCCTCATTAGGGCTTTGGATGAATGGTCTTGTCAGTATGAAGGCACAGCATTCATATTTGAATTCCACATCTTAAGTTGCTTTGATAGCATATAGAACTACAGCTTATACCATAAGATGTGAAAGCGTTAAATGTTGTATTTTAAATGCAGAGTCTCTGCACAGAAATTTTTCACCCCTTGTTATTTCCCATGTGACAATACACGAGGTGTAGTGATGGTGCAGTGGTATTATTGCTAGATTATTAATCCAGTGACCCAGCTAATGTTCTGGGGATATGGATTGGAATCCTACAGCGGCAGATGGTGGAATTTGAATTACATTTGTTTAAAAAAAAAATCTGATGATACCATTGTCGGTTGTCAGAAATTTCCATCTGATTCACTTGTTTCCTTTTGGTGACGTAACTGCCGTCCTTACCTGGTCTGGTCTACATGTGACAACAGACCCACAGCAATATGGTTGACTTTAACTGCCCTGTGGGAAATTATTAAATCCTCTGGGCAGCTAGGGATGGGCAATAAATGCAGGAATAGTCAGC
This sequence comes from Ginglymostoma cirratum, assembly GCA_024137785.1. NCBI lineage: Eukaryota > Metazoa > Chordata > Chondrichthyes > Orectolobiformes > Ginglymostomatidae > Ginglymostoma > Ginglymostoma cirratum. The sequence continues at coordinate 11,364,594 of JAHRHZ010000111.1, read as the reverse complement.
AATGCCCTATCCTGTGAATAAAAAAAAATGTCTGAGCCTTCTGACTGAGAAATACTACTCACCTACCAAATAGAATATTTTCAACTGAATAGATATGGTCAGTGTTATTGGAGAAAATTGTGCAAATTTTTAATGAACACAGTGTTGGAGCAATAAACTGTAAAGTTGTATATTTTACTGTATATATTCTAATTCATAAATCTATTGTTTAATTATGCTAATTCATAAATCTCAATTATGTTAAAGCCAGAATAAGAACATAATGTTTAAGTTATGTAAATTTAAAATATTTCCTTTCTCTGCAAATTTTATTGTTAATCAAATGTGCATTTTATAATAGGTGCCAAGATAGGGCCGGAAGAAGCTTATTATTTATATGTCTGCGGACCCGACATCACCACCATCATGCCCTGCAAACATGGCAAATCACAAGCGAATTACTCTAAGTATGTTACTCTAGAGATTCTACAATGTGATCAGATCAGTGAATTTTTCATGAAATATAAGGAAATGGACACTAGCCCTCTGGTGGTGAGTTGAGCTGTCAAAGCTGATTTGTTTAAATCCAATGACCAATGATATGCTAAATGTACAATTATGGTTTGATTATCAGTTAAAATAAAAGCCACCTTTCGAAATTTTTTTATACAGTTAGTTATTATGATCTATAAAGCACTGCTTGAAAGGGTGATGGAAGCAAATTCCAGGGAATTAAGTGTGTACTTGAAAATGAAAATATTGCAGGCCTATGAGGAAGGAGCAGTGAGGTTGAATTAACGGGACAGGTTTTTTTTTTAAAGAGTTAACCCAGGAAAAATAGGCCGAATAGCCGCCTTCTCTGCTGTGATTCAGAGGTTACTTTATCTAACTAGGTAAGGAGGTTTAGCTAGACAATCCTAATAAGTCAGTCAGCTGAACCAGTTACCTGTGCAGACCCAGTATGTCCCAGGTTCTAACCATATTGTATGCTAGGTTAGGTGTTCTCCTTTGTGATGTCAAAATTGACCTCTATTTCTGGGGCATGGAGGAAGAAATTAACCTAGATTAGGTACTGATTCCCATCTTACAACTTCCTCTGGAAATATATAGAATTATGTAACATGGTAGGCCATTCAACCCAATAAATCTATGCTAGTGTTGATGTTGCACATGAGCGCCTCTCACCTTGCATATCACCTTATCGACATATTCTTCTACTGTTTTCTTCCTCGTGTATTGCCATCTCCCTGATAATGTGTCACACCTGGGAAATTTTCCACATTTATGACACAGCTCTGTAAGAAATGGAACTTGAATTTAGGCTCTTTGGCCCAGAGGTAGGGATACTACCACTGCACCATAAAAATCCGAATTGCATGGGTGTATCCTGTCCACAAAATTTAGGACAAATCCAGTCAGGCCAATTACCATCCTATCATTCTACTCTCAATTGCCAGCACAATCATATGAAACCATTGGTGAAAGCAGTAAAAAGTCATTTGGTTCACTCATGTCCTTTTGGGAAGGAAATCTGCTATCATTTACCTGATCTAGTCTGTGTCTCCACACCAACAGCAATATGGTTGACTTTTGAGTGACCTCTGGAAATGCCTAGCAAGCCACTCAGTTATGTCAAACTGTTTTAAAGTCTGAGAAAAGTAATGAAACTGTACAGACGACCAGACATTGACCTAGGTATTGGAAATGACAACAGCAAATCTCTTGATCCTCTAAGTGTGCCTTATTAACGCCTGGGGCTTGTGCCAACTTTGGAGGAATTGTCGCACAGACCAGATAAGTAATAGCCTGATATAGTCGTCCTCTAAGAACCATACTTTGTAGACAATGACCCAGAAATTACCAAAATCATCCTCAATGTTGACTCCAGACCCCTGATGTTTCATGGAATCAGAACATGGGCAAGGAAGCCTTCTGATTATCACCTATCACAATCTTCTTTTCTCTTTCCTGCGCTAATCTCACCAAAAGTAGCTCAGTAGTAACAGAAGTTTGATATAATCTGAAACATATCCTTTTTGCTGTTCGCAAAAAGCAAACTATGGATTGTACTCAACTAACTGTGTTTGAGAATTCATAAAACAGTCCAACGCTAGATGTCATTTTGCAAATGGACATCACTGAAGTTAAACAGTGGATTTATAGGTGCAAGACTTACCTGTAAACCCTTTTGTTTTAAATAGTGTGCCATTGTTTGAGATTCTCTAGTCCTCTTCCCCTCCTGTGATCAAGTTATAGCTTGTGGCTCTGCAATTCCCACACTCAGTTCCTTTACTGTCCTTGGATGCAACTCATCCGGTCCTGGTGTCTTATGTGCTGTGACTACAGCTTGTCCAACATGGTTACCTTATCTATTTTAACCCCTTCCCTTGTCTGAATTGGTTGATAAATGTAAATCAATGTCCAATGTGTGCAAATATCACTGATTTTTTTGAATGACTGCAACAATATTAATGTGTGTTTTGAACTAAAGCTTGACGCTTTTTTGTAGGATAGTCTTTCTGTTGTTTACAATCCAAGATGTCCTGCTCAATATACAATCTACGAGCCAGTTATTCGACTCAAGGGCCAAACACGAACTATATCATCACAGAGGCCATTCAGCTTGAAGGATATCCAAAGCAATATAGTGAAACCTCAGCAGCTAAAGAACTTGCAGCCTTTGGAGCATCAAGACCTTCAGCGTATCCTGCATAAAATTGGAGGAATTGGCGTATTCATCTTTCTGTTTGCCAGAGTAAGAGATGGCCATTTTTGAAATACTTAGCAATAAACATTTGTCGTGAACACTTTAGCAATGCAATGATCCATGCATTATCTATTTCTGAAATGAGCCAGCTCCCAATCAGTACACGGTTAATTGGTTTCAGGTGAAATTACTGCAGAAGTTAGTTACATTTGGCTTGGATAAGGGCCATTTTGGGGTGCAGTGGTAATGCCCCTACCCTGGACCAATAGATGTGGGTTCAAGTCCCATCTGTATTAAAAGTATCTCTGAACAGACTGATTAGAAAAATAAGATTTTTTGTTTAAATGGCTTGGATCATGGCCCTCTTGGGGTGCTGTGGTAGTGTCCCTACCCCTGGTCTGGGAGACCCCATTTCAAGTCCCATGTATCCAGAGATGTGTGACATCTATGTACAGTTAAATTAGAAAAATATGTTCAGTTTAAAAAAAACCCCAAAAACACACATTAGTTGATCATAGGCCCTCTTGTGGTATAGTGGTAGCATCCCTACCCCTGGACTGGGAGGCCCAAGTTGAAGTCCCACTTAATCCAGAAGTGTGTAATAACATCTGAATAAGTTGATCAAAATAAATAGTTTACAGTTTGGCTTGGGATTAAAAAGAAATAAAACAAACAATTTAGCTTGGGGGCTAGTGTGGTGTAATGATAGTGTTTCTACCTCCTAGGTCAGAAGGTCCAGGTTCAAGTCCAACTTGTCTTGAACAGGTTTATTAAAACTATCTACAGACTAGAAGACTGATGATCTGCATGAAATCAAACAATTGGAAACACGGGTGATTCAGTGTTGGTGGTTAATAAGTGAAAATTGCCACAAGTGATTTGGTGGTGGAAAAAGCCATTCAGTTGTGTTTGATAGCACTTCTGCATATAGAAAGAACCTTGGTTCATAGGGTTTTCTGATGCAGTGGTTGTGTTCTTACCTCAGAGCCAGAGTGCCCACATTCAAGTCCCACCTGCTCCTGGCATGTTTGATTGGAGCACCTTGGCACTCACAAGGGAGAACTACCCAGGGTTTCAACTTCTGAATGCTGCCCTCTCTATCATTGGGTCAGAACAGAGTTTGGTCTGTTGAGCAAGAAGAGACTAAATTTGTAACATTTTACAGCGTACAAGGGGATGATTTTGCCCACTGGGCTTGTGACAGTCCATTCCATTCATCTATTTTTTGGTCTGAGGATGGAGAATTGGGAGCTTGCAATGTTCAGTTCTTTTTTGTGCACAAGCAAGACGTGTTGAGCTGTTATAAGGTGTCTGTGAGAAATGTGGGCAAGTGTTGCATTTGCACTGTTGAAACTGGCTATCAGATGGACAGTGATCTCTATTTTTGACATTTGCACATAATCATTATGTATTTGATTGGAAAAACCCATATATATTCCATTTGCTGATTAGTTTGATAGCTATAAATTTGTGTCATGCTGACATTTGAACAAACATACCACTGGCTGTATCTGTTCAAGTATTGTGATGTCCGGGTTAAAGGAAACAGTATGCAAACAGATGGAACATAGAAAATTCATTCCACTTCTGTGCGTTTTGGTTTTCAGTTATACCACACCGAGTACCTTTTTGCCATTTGCAACTGGCAAATGCAGGGGTGAAAGGTTTATCCTTCTGACTCTAGATTGGGTTCGGGTAATGGGTCTGGCAAGGTTAGATATAATTCTTGAGCATAAAGGGATCAAGGGCATGGGGGGAAAGCAGGAGCAGGGTACTGATTTGGATGATCAGCCATCTTCATATTGAATGTAGGAGCAGGCTCGAAGGATGGAATGGCCTACTCCTGTTACTTTCCATGTTTTTGTGTTATGCACTGATTTCACCCACTGGGATCTGGGTCTAAGTCTAACCTGGACACAAGGAGAACCTTTGGGATGAGGCACAGACTGGACTTCGGCAATTCTCAGAATGCTATTGAGCCATGCTTGGCATTGCAAGCAAGCAAATGGCTGTATGTATGTTACTGTACACATGCATCCATGTTGCATGGCATATCCATACCAGAATTCAGCACAACCAATGTCACAAAAACCAAGCATTGAATCCATCTGACAGGTAACATTTTGTAACTTGAAAAAAAGTATTGACATTTACTTTTGCGAAATAAAAATTGTATGTACACAGATCTCAAGAATTGCCTTTTATTTTGTTTGGAAGATTAAATATTTTCTTTTTCTCCAGTCTGTCGAGATTAGTAACTGTGAAAAGACACAAGCTCTAGCACTGAAAGTTATACTTACTTTGACCAAGTATAACCAACAGAGAGTCCAAGAAATGGAGAGCTGTCATGGCTATGCTATGATTCACCAAGTGCTCATAAAATCGAAATGTATTGTAGGTTTCCACATCTTAAAGGTAATGCAATATTTTCTACATCTGAGTCTCTTCCCTGTGATTAGTTAAACACTTGTTTCATTAAAATGTTACTGACTTTCACCCAAAGTGGGGTAATATGCTTATTTTGCCTATGTTATTATTCAGGCTCAGTCCATTGACTTGCATGTGTTCCCTTGAAGGATATTGCAGTTCACTTTATCTTGAATATCTAAGTCAGTTACAATTATGGGCTGAATTGAGAGAGTGAATCTAAAGGTTTGTTATAAGACCCATTCCAAGTACAAGCTTTAGCGAATTTAAGTTTATCATGTGAAGTAGAAAAGAACAATAAAAACAGTGGTTTCTAGTTGATTCACTTTGGGACACCAGCTCGGGCTCTGATCAACTTTGCACATGTCTCTTTTTCTGTTCGTTTACTCAAGTTGTCTTTCCGTTTTTGGTTTTCTCTTCGTCCACTGAATCACTGAATCGTTGCTTATTAACTCGTAAGTCACTGTCTCTGGTGTGTGATCAGAGATGTTCTGAACTCGAATTGGCATCCCAAAGCACGGACAGCACATGATAGATCTTATATTGACTATACTGTATATACTCAATCCGAACTGATTTATTTAAAAATGGTCGTCTTACTGATGTTATTCCTACTATCTCCTGATATCCCATTAATGACAGCTTGTCTCTCTCAGCCTACTCATTTTGTAGATCTCTACCAAGATAATATGGCACCAGTACAGGAATTTGTGCATCTGCTTGAAGTATGAAATGTCACCTCTCATCATTATATATTGTCCCAAATGTCCCAACTGATACATTTAAGTAATCTCCAAAACCTAGCAGTATCCTTTTAACTACAAGAGCAATGTTTGATGCCACAAAAAACTGCTGTGTTAAAACTGAAGCTACAAAGTACAGCAAAGGAATAGAAACATACATAAAGCTTGAACTAGCTATTCAAATTTAACAGCTAGAAAACTAAATTATTTTAAAACACAGCTGTGTCTTTGAAAAGAAAGCAGTTTGTCTGAAAGCATTTGCACATTTTGTCAGCCTAAATTTACATTGGCTTCAGCCAGGAAAACAACCATATAACCATAAATCCATGGCCTCTTAATGTGGACTGTGTGGCTATTCTTCCTTCCAGAAATTGTTTACAACTAAATCACCCTGAACAGAACCTAATTTAACTCCTTAATTTCTGAATCAAGTCAAAATTATTGATAACTCGATCAATATTCTATACTTTTCATTAGAAGTGAAAAGTATACAATGTGTAGTATGACTGATTTGATTGATTAATTGATTTATACCACTTATTGTGTCCTGATTAGTCAGTTTCTCTGCTTTATCTCTTTCCTGTGTGCCTGAGTCCCTCTCCCCACTTCCCCTCCGTAAGACTGTAGGACATAGGGACAGAAGAACGCCATTCAGTGAGGTCATGTCTGATCTGATAATCCTTGCTTTCATTTTTCTTCCTCGTGGCCATACTGATTAAAAATCTGTCTATCTCGGCCTCAAATATATTCAGTAACTCAGCTCCTACAGTCTTTGCGATTTTAAAAACTTCCACAGATCCACTCCCCTCTGAAAGAATAAATTCCTGAGCTGTGTCTTAAATGAGATTGCTTTATTCTGAGATTCTACTCTGTTTTCTAGATTCTCCCACAATGGGATACAACCTCCCTGTATCTGCCCTGTCAAGCCCCTTGAGAATCTTGCATGTTTTAGTAAGGTCATATTTCATTCTTCAGAACTCGTGAGTTCAAGCTCAACCTCCCCTCATTAGAAAATCCATCCACACCCATAACCAGACTAATGAACTGTCTGTGGACTGCCTCCAATACCATCATATCTTTCCTTAGATAAGAAGACCAAAAGCTGTTCACTTTATTCCAGGCATGGCCTGACTGTTGCTTTGTGTAGTTTTACAAAGAACTTCTCCTCTCTCCTCCCTCCCTTCCCTTCTCTTCCCCCACCTCTTCTTCTCTTCCCCCCCCCCCCCTTTCTCTTTTGGGCCCCCCCCCCCAATTTTTTTCTTCCACCCCGACTACTCTCTTCCTCTTCCCCCCTCTCTTCTTCCCCCTCTCTCTCTCTTCCTCCTCCCTTTCATCCCTTGATTATTTAGTATTTTTGGAGATTGATGATTGATCCTGAAGATTGATGCAAAGCAGATATTCAGCTCTTCTGCCTTTACCTGGTTCCTCATTAATTATTTCTCAGCCTCATTCTCTGACGCCCCTTTCTTCACTTTGACCTCTCTTTTGGTTTTTACGTATTTAAAGAAGCTGTTACTTCTTTAAAATTCTCAATTTACTTTATCCCTCTTTTTTTGTTGGTCATCTTTTGGTCAGTTTTAATACTGCCCTCATCCTCTTCTACTAATTTTCACCATGTTGCATGTTTTTTTTTTCCTTTTAATTTAGTATTATCCTTAACTTCCTTAGCTAACACTGTTTGGTTGATCTTCATAGAGTCCTTCTTCCTCACTGGGATATATTTTTACTGATAGTCATGAGTTGTCTCTTTTAAAAATTTGAGGAACAATGGCAAACATTTAGTTTTGCTTATCTCTCTTCCCAGCCCAGCCCTGCCAACTGTGCCCTCATCCCTATTGTAATTACTCTTATTTATATTTCTGATACCAGTTTCTCTCACTCAAACTGAATGTATAGTCTCTGTTCCTTCGGGTAATCTTTTAGTCTGACATTATGTATTAAATCTGCATCATCGCATATTACTAAATCCAAAATAGCCTGATTAGATCTGCAACATGTTGTTCTAGGAAACTGTCCTGAACAGACTATGAATTCTTCTGCCTTGTGGCTATCTTTGCTAATTTGATTTTCCCAATAGAAGTGAAAGTTAAAGTCACCCACAATTAATAGTCTGCAGTTTGTACATGCCTTGATTCTCTGTCCCTCCCTCTAGCCCCTCACTTACCACCCCTACTTGCTGTCTCCATTCCCACTTGCTCACTCTGTCCTCCCCTCCCTCGTTTGCAGTCACTCTCTTTCTTTCTCTCGGTCTCTGTCTCAAACATCCTCACACCCCCTGCCTCCCCAACTTGCTCTTTGCCCCAACCCCCTGGCTCTCAGAGAATAGTACCGAACAAGAATTGGCCCGTCATGTGTGCCAACATTATGCCGTTTCAACTAATAAGACCGTAAAATAGAGGAGCAGAATTAGGCCTTTTGCACTTTGAGTCTGCCCCACCATTCAATTGCGGCTGATATGTTTCTCAGCCCTGTTACCCTGTCGTACCTTCTGCTATACCGCTTGATCTCCTTACTAATCAAGACCCTATCTATCTCTCTTTGACTACCTGTCTATCTCTGTCTTAAATACGCTCAATGACTTGGCCTCCATGATCTTCTGTGGCAATGAGTTCCACAGATTATCACCCTCTGGCTAAAGAAATTCCGGTTCATCTGTGTTCTAAAGGGTTATCCCTTCCCTCTGAGGCTGTGCTTTTGGATCCTAGTCTCTCCTCCTAGTGAAAACATTTTCTCCACATCTACCTCAATTCAGGCCTATCAGTATTCTGTAATTTTCAATCAGATCCCCCCCCCGACCCCCCCAATCATCCTTCTAAACTCCATCCAGTGCAGACCCAGAGTCCTCAATTTCTTCTTATATCATAAGCCGTTCATATCTGGGATCGTTCTTGTAAACCTCTTCTGGATCCCCTCTAAGGCCAGCACACCGTTCCTTAGATGTAGGGCACAAACCGCTCACAGTATTCCAAACGTGGTCCCACTGCAGCCGTTTACAGCCTCAGCAGTACATATGTGCACTTGTATTCTACCCCGCCTGAAATAAATGCTAGCATTATATTTATTGTCCTAACTGCCAACTAAACCTGCATATTAACCTTAAGGTTCTAAACAAGGACTCCCAAGTCACCCTGTGCTTCAGATTTCCAAAGTCTTTCCTCATTTAGAAAATCATCTGTGCTTCTTTTTCTTTCCACCAAAGTGCGTAACCTCACACTTTCCCACGCCCCTTCTTCCCCCACTTACCCCCCCCTTTCCCCCCCCTCCCCCCCCGCCCCCCCCCCCCCCAACACCCTTGCTCCCCATCTGAAATTGTTTTGACCACCAAAAGTTGCCTTGGTGATTTTAATGTACTACTGATCCCACAATGGATTGGTATTACATTGAAATCCTCCTGTAAATTCTGTGTGGAAGCTTTATATGTCTATTTTGAGAATAAAGAAAACAGTGATCATCTGCTTTGCCTTATGGCTCTTTATAGTATCTATATTTTAAACTTAAACTGCTGTACTTCTGCCGGAAATGTTTAATTTTTTATGCTGCCAGTTGTGGTCATATACAGATAGATGCATATAGATTTGCTAACTTTATGCTTTAAAAACTGCATTTCAGGCTTTACTCGATGGATGCTGCAGTGCTCCGATTCTTAAATTTAATGAGTCCACGAAGCAATTTGAAATTGATACAGAATCCATTGCTGTGATCCAGGATGTGAAGCTGCTGTCTGAATTGTTATTGGATTGGAAGATCTGGTCTAAAGCACAGGTTTTTATCCCCGCAGTGTTCATATTTTTATTTGTTTCTATCACCATTAAGTACTGGATTAGAATGAGGATTTCCTAATTTGAAAGAGCAACAATTGTGAAATGATATCCTCAACAAGAGGAAGAAAGTTCACTTAAGAAATTAAGTGGAAGTAATGAGACGTTGTTAACAAGGCGTGGGGCTGGATGAACACAGCAGGCCAAGCAGCATCATAGGAGCAGGAAAA
>JAHRHZ010000111.1:11344147-11354350 GCA_024137785.1 Ginglymostoma cirratum | reverse complement strand
GACAAGTACAGCAAGCAATTGGGAAATCCAGTTGGATTTCAAGGGATAAAATTGAAGGGTCTAGGCCCGAAACGTCAAGTTTTCCTGCTCCTATGATGCTGCTTGGCCTGCTGTGTTCATCCAGCCCCACGCCTTGTTATCTCGGATTCTCCAGCATCTGCAGTACCTTTTTATCTCTCATGAGACGTTGTTGCTCATTCTGTATGACACACAGTTATCCAATTCCTGATGCAGTACTTTTAAGAAATATTCTCACAATACACACCTTCATCATTCTGCTCTTATTTAAACAGAAGTTTTCTTTTGAATGCTTTGGTGGGATTCTTATATACGTTAGGTGACACTAGGTTCTATAGGTCAGTGATCCTGAGGGAGGGTAAAATCTTTCACTTTAGTCAGTAATCATGCTGTAACTGCAAGTGAGGCAGGTAACTGGGGCTGCTCCTGCAAACTCTGTCCCCCTGCTCTCCCTCTCAATCTCGTCAATCATGTTCAAAGCATGTAACAGCGCTTAGGTGAGGCGTCTCAGCTTCTTGGAAAGTCCCTACCTCAAGCAGTGCAGCAGCTAGGGAGAGCTGGGTGACTGCCACAAAGGAGTGTCACTGAGGAGAGACAGCTAGGGAGGGAAACCTCCTTTTGTCAGCCTCGGCCTCCCTAACCTCCTCTGCTACCGGCTCTATCTCTCCCTCGTCCCCAGCCTCCTCCTTAGCACCTTCCTCATCATCTTCACCAACCCACCCCTATCCTCAGCTAGTGCAAAAGGAAGCCACTTCAGACCCGCTTACCAGCTGCGACAGATTTGGTAGGAGCCATCTGTGCATACACTGCTGTTGATGTTACTGTGCCTGGAATGCAAGTTTTCTAAACTTACCAATGTAGCTACCAATATTGTATATTTTTGTTTTGAAAATAGAATGGTGTCTGGGAAACACTGATGGCAGCTCTTGAAGTGCTCATTAGAATCCATCATCCAAAGCAGATGTTCAATGTCAAGCAGCTTCTAAAGTCCCAAGTGGTTTATCGCTTCCTTTTGACTTGTCAAGTTCTTCAGGTATGAACTGTATTTGTCTAAATTTCCACTTCTCTCCCCTTCCCAATGTCTTCCTATTCTCTTGATGCAAGACTCTACTAGGGTACATTTTACAAAGTGTTGGTACCTTTTTGATGCTTTATCCAAATGAGCATATTCCATGTGATCCTAGACATTGAGAGTTAACAGTTCTTGAATTGTGGAAAACATAATGTCTTCTCCTGACAGTCACCAAGTTGATTTAGTGACATGGGTCACTAGATAATAATTGTGCGTGGGTGCCTGGCATATTTGTCTGTTTAATTCAGGGTCAGAATTCCGTTCCTGGCTGAAATCAGTAAACACAAAGCAGCATTGGAAATCCTTTGGATTTGTATGACAAAGTACTAGAAAAACCTCTTGCCTGTTAAATAATTAATAAGATCTCGGGGGTCATTTGTCATGAGGGTCAAGTATCATAAACTGAAGAGAGATGGTAGCACTGTATTTTTATTATAATAAGCATGCAGTGATAGTAAGGGTTTTATAGTAATTAAGTTTGCCTGCCTGCCTGCATCTGATGTAGTGTTCTATCCTTCCCCTCTGTCACTTGTGGAACCTTAACATCTTTATTCCCAAGTTCATAAAGTTTTTGTCTGGAGGATTGCTGCTAAAAATAGGAACATAGTAATTTTATTATGTAAATACAGGTACCGAGATGCCTTAAGAATGCTAGTACTGAATCAGCTCCTAGTTCAGTCAGCATGCTTTTCATTGCTAGCTTGATCATGTGGCCTCAAGAAAAGACAACTATTAGTTTAACATAATACAGTACACATTCCCTCCTTAGGCAATTATAAAATCACTGTTCAGAAAGTGGAAAATTCAAACTGTGTCAAACAAATTTTATACCTTGCAATGGTGCTAATGTATCTTCAGAAATATAAGCCTGGATTTTCATTGAATTAGGGAGCTTATAAAAAAGGATGGGCAGGTCCCAATTGCAAAATTCCTGACTTCGTTCCCAGGATTTCCTGTTTTCAAGCGTGCCTTTTAAACATCCAGGCTGTTTTGGGTTGCATGCCCCCAGCCAGCACACTCAACTTCATTGCAGATAGACACTTATTCGCAACTATCACAGAGTTGAACTAGCTTTTTAAAGAGTCTTAGTTCATGACTTGCCATTGTTTGCTGCACCTCAAAGGAGTCATGAGCCATAGTCTGTATGGGAAACTTTTTGAAAAGTGAGTATAAATGTCCTTCTCATGCACCCCAATGCCAGGCTAAGGACCCACTTGGTCCTCCATTCCAAGGTAACTCCAATCCCCCAAACAACTCACATGCACCCAATTTCTCATCCCTGCCACCAGCATGCAAGGGGCTATGGCATTTCCTTTCACATCCATCCACTAGATACTACATAGAAGCAATGAAACCCAATGATGGAGTTGGACGTGGGGGAAAAAAATTTGTAAAAAAAATTCTTGGCTGAGAGACCAGAAATCAATATTCTTTCAAAACACTTGAGCTCTTAGTTGGTTAACAGCATTGCGAAAATGAAGCAGAGATCAGCCAGCCAATATTTATTTACTCACAGTCGAGGTTTCAAGCGCAGCTTTTTCAGCTATTCAAATATTAAAAGTAAATGATGATTTCTTACCCTGCAGTAAAAAGGAGGTTATTATTTAATATCTTGGAAAGACATCAGTGATCTTAGTACCACTGTAACGACCATTGTTCCTATACATTTTATAGTGGATAAATAGAAATGCCATGGCCTGGCATGAGGAGCCTGTAGGTTGTTTATGGTACATATCTTGGCATGGGGAAACATGAGGGTCCATAGGGTTGTTTGGGAGGCATGAACTGGCATGGATTATGTATGGACAATGGAGGAATGTGAGGGGTAAGGATGGCCTTTCTGTTGTTATTATAAATGAGATAAGGTTCCGTGGCACCAACGTGGACCTACTAAATAGCCAACTTCTGTACCCAGCAGCCATAGCTGCCTTTGAATATTTCACAATGTTGGTGGCCCACCTGCAGCTCAAACCGACCCTTTGACGTCATCAGTATCCTGAAATCTATCGTGATCTATCTTGAATTTACTCACTGACTAAGCTTCCAAAGCCCATGGAGGTAAAGAATTCTAAAGATCTCCCACACTCTGCTTAAAAAATTATCTCCTCTCAGTAGTAAATGGCTTGCCTCTTATTCTGAGATGATGTCTCCTGACTCTGAAACCTCCCCACCCCCACATTAAGGGAGACATCTTTTGTTTCATCTGCCTTGTCTAGTTCATTTAATCATTTTGTATGTTTTAATGAAATCAGTCTCATCCGTCTAACCTCTGACTATAGGTGCAGTGTCATCAATCTCTCCTCGGGGCAGTCACACCTTCCCAGAAATTAGTCTGGTGAATGTCTGCTGTGCCCCCTCTGTGCAATGTATATTCAGGTGCAATCTGACCAAGATTCTGTGCAATTGAAGCAATATATTTTTGCTCCTGTGCTCAAAAAGCCTTGCAATAAAGACCAACACCATTTGCTTTTCAGATTGATTGCTGCATCCATACATTAGCTTTCAGTGCCTTATAAACAAGGATGCCCAGATCTTTACTCCATTATCAACATGTCCTCTAATAATAAGCATTGCTTTACCCCTAATAAATTATCTTAACATTTTTTAAAACGCTGAAGTTTATGTAGAATAATTAGTACTGAGGTCTTGGATTGAAAAGAAGATAAAAAAACTCACTAGCCAAATTTGTTACAGGAAAGATTCTATTTCAGATAAATATCATTTTTCTTTGGACCAAACAAAATATTGTGCATATAGTTATGCCAACTTACTTTTTTCTCTCTGTCTTCATTTTGGTTTCTCAGGAGCACAGAGATGAACACCTGACATCTATCCCTTGGGAAGTCTGTAGATCATTTGTGAAGATCATTGAGGAAGTACTTGGTTCGCCACCAGATCTGGAGTTGTTGAAGCTGATTTACAATTTTCTGTTGGCAGTACATCCTCCCACTAACACCTATGTTTGCCACACCCCACCAGGCTTTTATTTTTCCCTTCATATAGGTGAATGGAATGCTTACTGCTTTTAATCAGTTTAACATGCACATCCAAGCATTAAGGGCTTTGGTGTGGAGAATAGTTATTTCTTTGATTTGTGTTCCCACACAGCATCCACATAGAAGATTGCTTCATAACAGTCACTTTACTGACAAATTACATGCATAGAGCACGTTAGTACATTTCACTGAGACGTGCTTTGCAAATAAAAATATTTGATTCCTTTTATATAACATTTACTATAAAATGAGTTAGAGATTGTTAAAATGTATGGAGATTTGTTTAATGGTATCTAAATTTACTATTAATCTAATGCATGGAAATGAGAGACTATGTAATTTCATCATGAGGTTTCACCACGAGCATGCCCATGCTTAAATTATTTATCTGAAATTCTTCCCTTTGTTATTTTTAGCAGGGCTGTTAATCTGTTATAACTAACTGGATTAACTCCTCTGCTAAGGAAAAATCAGGGAAGAATTTTAAATGCTTCAGTTAACACCTGTACTCAAATATCAGTGCATAATTTCAAGGCCAAGAGGGCTGACATGAGTGAGAGTGTTTGATCAATTTGTCATCCAATGATCTTTATTAGTACAACCAGTATGTGTAAAATAGCAATTCAATTCGAAGCATTCTGTTATTGCACTAAATCTGTAAACTCATATTAAAAGAAGGGTATTAAGCACTTTACGTTTCTCAACCCTAAAAATGCTATACAAATGTCATAATAAAAATCAATTTATTTGTAAAGCACTTCACCTTACTTAAGTGCCCCATAGAATTAGTGTGGATATAACTGACAAATTTCTACATGGCCAAAAAAACCATCTATTAAACAGTTTTTTTTTTTAACCTTGAATTGAAGATGCTCTGCTTTACTTTATGGGTATTCTTGTATGTGTCATCAGAACTTTTGCTTCTACATTAGTCACATGCAGATTCCTCTGTTTCTTTGAGAACATGAATTGCCTTCTCCTCAACAATTTTGATTTTGTCTCTAATACAAACTAATTTTACATCTCAAAGTCCGGATCCATGCTTCAAATTTTTAAGGGAAAGATCCTGATGCCTGTTGTAACAAATCCTTCCTTAACGTATACTTTCTCTACTTAGTTTTTCTGCATTTGGTGCTTTCTCCTTGAGTTTTCTGGCTCAGTGTTGCCAATGTAAGGGATTTCACAAAATAACTTGCATAATAGGAATTGCCGTAATCGGGGTCACTTGGTACACTAAAACACATCCAGGCAAACCACTAAAATAAGTATCAGTGATCATATAGTTTTTACCTGGTTTAACCATTCTTGACTCATTCCCTAGTTATGCTTTGAGTAGATACTTGTACAAAATTGTTAATGATTTCACAATTGACACGTTATATCATGTTGAACGTAGGTCTAAAACAATGAGTATATTTTGTATATGTATGTGAATAATATGTGGAAGTGTTTAAATAGGTATTTTATATGAAATATGCTATCGCTGAGAATAATGTAGAATTTGATTTGTTGTAGCATGTACTAGATTCATTATAACAATAAACAAAATTTATTTTGACTTTCAGATGGTAAGATCTTTGAAGAAAAGGTCAAATCAATCATGCATATGCGACATCCTAACAGTGGTGGAAAGCCTAACGAAAGTCCTGGCTTTCTTTCTCCATCTGCCTTCGTCGCTATCCCAACAAATGGTAGGCAGTTGTTCAAAATGACTTTCAAGCTAGTTTACTTGGTTATCTGCTACTATAATTGAGTTACTGTACACCTCTTCTGTATCTGGAGTGGTCATGGTTGTAGACAAGGAAGTTAAGTCTAGAGTAGGTATTAATGACAGAAAGTAAATTATGGGGAGGTGGTAGTGTGTGGTAATGTCATTAGACAAGTAATCAAGAGCCTTAAGGTTAATATTCTGAGGGTATGGGTTCAAATCAAATCAGAAAGCTAGCCTAATGATGACTGTGGACGACTGTCAGTAATAGTAAAAACTCATCTGGTTCACTAATGTCCTTTTAGGGAGGGAAGTCTGCTATCCTCACCTGGTCTGGCCTCCATGTGACTCCAGCAATGAAGTTGACTCTTAACAGCCCTTTGGACAATTAGGGCAAGAAATGCCACGCTAGCTAGTGATACCCATATCCTGAGAACAAATAAAAGAAAATGGGTTTGACCTGCCAAAAATACAATCAAGAAAACCAGACACTTGGGACTGTGTGAGGAGCAGTCAGAAACAAAATGGAAGATTGAATTTATGGTTTCAAATTATTGAATTCAGTATGAACTGCAGAAAGTTTTCACGTGCCTAATTGGAAAATAAGGTTTCTCCAGCTTCTGTTGGGCTTCACTGGAACACTACAGCAGACCCATGGTAGAAGAGTGAGCATGAGAGCAAGATGCTATGTTAAAGTGACAAGCAATTGGAAGGTCAGGATCATGCTTGTGTGGTCTGAACGGACGTTTTCCACAAACTGGCAACTTTTGACTTTGATCTCTCTAGTGTACAGATGACTGCATTGTGAGCAATGAATACAGTTGACTACCGCTCTTTCATTTGGAAAGTGTGTTTGGGGCCTTGGACAGTAAGGAAGAAGGTGATAAAAAGAGAGAAAATCAAAGTGCATGGAAAGGTGCTATGGGAGAGGGATTGGATGTTGAAGATAACAGCATCTGAGCAGGGTTTTTTATGGATGGAACAGTCCTTTTAAAACACTGAGAAGGGAAGCAAGAGGAGGGAAAGATATTTTTGGTGATGGTGTCATGCTGGAGCTGGTGGAAATGGCAGAGGCTTGTGTGGTGGTTAGGGAAGTGGGTTAGGGAAAGGATGAAGATGGAAATGTGGCAAATAGGTTGGACTTGGTTGAGGGCCCTATACCCCACTATGATGGGGAAATTCTCAGAAGCATCGAAAACATGTTAGTCTTGTGGAAGATTGCATTATTGGAACACAAGCAATGGAAACTAGAAGTGCGTATGTGACATTCTGGTTAAACTATCGACACCATTTATTACTTTAATATATTGTCATTTTGCCATTTTTGTTCCTTACAATTCACTCCTCCACTGTGACGTTAACTCTTGGTTGTAGAATCAGACCGCAAAATTTATTAGCCCTCCAGCATCTTATTCAAATGACTAATCTTCTTAGGTGTTGTTTTTTTTTAGTCAACATGTTCAGACGTGTTATGATAGACCACTGGAATGGGTAGGATTTGAACCCAGACCACCTAGTCCAAGGGTAGGATTGCAACCATTGTGCCACACCAACTATCCACACAGACAGTCACCTGAGGGTGGAATAAAACTCCGGTCCTGGCGCTGTCAGGCAGCAGTGCTAACCGCTGAGCCACTATGCTGCTCACCGCTAATCTTCCTGTGTGAGATCAGATCATGAGTCGCAGTTGGCTTTTCCACCGTGAGTGCATGAGAGCATAAGTAGGAGCAGAAATTGAACATTCAATCTATCAAGTCTAGTCTGCCATTCAGTTAAATCACAACTAATCTGATAATCCACAGCTCCACTTTATTGTCTTTTCCCCATAATCTTTGATTTACTTACCAATTTTTTAAAAAATCTATCTATCTCAGCTGTGAAGATACGTATTGATACAGCCCTCTGCAGTGAAGAATTCCACAGACTCACTGTGCTCGAAGAAATTCCTCCTCATCTCTGTTTTAAATGTGTGACCCTTATTCTGAGATTATACAAAGAGGAAACAATCTCTCTTCTTCTGTCCTGTCAAGTCTCCTAAGCATCTTACAATTTTCCATAAAGTCATGTCTCATTCTTCTATATTCCATTGAGCACAAGACAAATCTATGTGACATCTCCTGATAAGACTGCCCCTTCATACTTGGTTATCAGCCTAGTGAACCTTCTCTGGGCTGCCTCCAATAGTATATCTTTCCTTGTGGAAGCTGAGCTCAGCCCTTCTTTTTCAACAGTATTTGCCAGGAGCTGAAATGTAAACATCGGTTTGGGGCAATAAAGCCAACGTGGAACCCTTCTGCTGCCTTCCTGGCTTAGATTTTCAACCTCAACACCAAGCAGAAATCAAATCTATGGCCATCTGCTTTGTATAATTAAGCACTACATTATGTGGGGCTTTCATCAACATAAGCATCAAAGAAGCTCGGCAATTGCAAATTTAAGGACACCATGCCTGAGAGTCAGGTAACATCTTCACTGCATACCACACCTTCAAGAGATGTCAGCAGATTTTTCTTTTGTCCTATAAATTGGAATATAGTTCATATTGTAGAGTTTCTAGGATTGATCGCAATAATGAAACAACCAAACAATATTTCAATTTGATGAGTAAAGATAGGAAGAAAGAGGCAGGCCTAAGTGTGGTCCAGTTTGGCCACAATTATCAAGCCTTAACAGAAGGCAGCTTTGGCCAGTGAGACACTTCACTGGTAGAAGCATGTTATGAAAAGGAAAGGAAGATGTTAAAATGCCTACTTTAGAGATTCTGTGTAAAAGATTTTTAGTACTGTCTTTGGGTTATCTGTCATTTCATAACATGCTTTTCACAATAGTCTATCACTTGAGAATTGAAATTGTGGCATCATAAAAGAACTTTAGGTACAACATGTGAAAAGACTAATTCCATTCTTCTTGGAATAAGTGGTGTAAAGATAACATGGAAAAAATAAATAGCTTAGTAAAATGAGTAAACGGATGGTGATGAGCTTGGTGAATTTCTGCGATAGATTTCTGATGAAGGGTTTAGGCCCGAAACGTCAAGTTTTCCTGCTCCTGTGATGCTGCTTGACCTGCTGTGTTCGTCCAGCCCCATGCTTGTTGTCTTGGTGAATTTCTGCCTTGTCTTATCAAATCTTAATATGTTACAAGTTCATTAATTTAGTAACAATCTGATTTGTTTTTCTGCCTTTCCAGAAGATAAAAAAAACAGCACATTTAACTACCCAAAGCAGGAGTCTCCTTTATTACCAGTATATGAGCAGTACTCCCAGAGTCTACCAGTGACCCCTTCTACCTCAACACAAGTGCGAATCCGAAGACTGATGCCAAGAGTAGAGCAGAACTTTGATAACTCACAAAAGGTTCCTGAGTGTGAGTCTGACAGTCTTGGCTTTTCACCAGAGTATACTCCTAAAATGAGCACTTTGGAAACATTGAAAAGTGCACAAGATGAAATGTACCTCAGCAGCTGTGAGTCAGCAAAAGCCATGTGCGAATACTCAAGGGGAGCTTCTGCGCGAGGTGATGCAGATGGTCATGCACAAGATTCTTTAGAATCTGTGGTACAGTCTGATAACCTGGCAAATTCGGTTACCAGACTTGGATATGAGCATATTTCAGACGAAAGCACAAACGTTTCATCAGCTTTGGAACCAGAAGTGAAGCAGGAAGGAGCTGGTGATGAAGGATTAAATCGACCTGATAGTCTCCAAGGACTACAGGCATTCCAAAGAAGCCAGAGCAATTTTACCAGCCTAGGATTAGCATTTCCTTCCCAAAATGGATCTTTAGTTATGTCACGTTTGCCAAGTTTGGTAGACAAGAACTTGATTCCTGAGGAATGGGAAAGCTTTGGTGTTTCTCCTCTCTATGAGCGACCCTATAATGAAACTGAGACTGATGCCGAAAGGTAATCATTGTTATTCTTCAAGCTGTCATGTTGTTTAAAAAAGGTTACAATGTTTTATCTTTTATCCATTAACAGAGTTTACTATACCAATTCCAAATATTCATAACCAATAAACTCTTGTCTAGGTCAGGGGAAAGCTGTTTTATCCTGTACAGCTCCTTTTAATTTGTTCTTGGGATGAGCATGTCACTGTCAACATTAACCTATTATTACCAATCCCCAGTTAACCTTGAGAAAGTGGTGGTGTGCTAACTTTTTGATCTGCTATGGTCCATGTGGGTCATGAACCTTACTGGGCTGAGCAACTCTTGTTGATGAGAAGGTGGCCATGTGACATCGTATTGGGCTGATCCAAAAGCTGCTGTTGTATTAAGTTATAAAACACGGGTAAAACCAGCATCAGAGATAACAAGGTGTGGAGCTGGAGGAACACAGCAGGCCAAGCAGCATCATAGGAGCAGGAAAGCTTGACGTTTCGGGCCTAGACCCTTCATCAGAAATTTCT
>JAHRHZ010000111.1:11321276-11343747 GCA_024137785.1 Ginglymostoma cirratum | reverse complement strand
AGACCCTTCATCAGAAATTTCTGATGAAGGGTCTAGGCCCGAAACATCAAGCTTTCCTGCTCCTATGATGCTGCTTGGCCTGCTGTGTTCCTCCAGCTCCACACCTTGTTATCTCGGATTCTCCAGCGTCTGCAGTACCTATTATTTCTAAAACCAGCGTCACCTATTTTGCCATACTCTGTCCTCTTTTGGAAAGGTATCTGACTTCTAGCTCTTTCTTTTAGTCCTTTGTCTGCAAGGCAGCATATAAGAAGGTCCTGTCTGCATCCCTGCTAGTTTGCGTGCGTTGACCAAAATAATTTAGAGTCAAACAAAGTGATGTAATTATCTTGACAGGTGTCTGTGCCATTTAGATTTAGATATTTCAGATGTGTTAGAGGGAGATCGAAAAGAGGTAGGGGAGTTGTGTTACTGATTAGGGAGAATATCACATCTGTACAAAGGGAGGAAACCTTGGAGGTCTCATCCAGCGAGGCCCTTTTGGGTAGACTTCAGGAATAGGAAGGATACAATCATTTTGGGATTGTCCCACAGGTCTCCCAGTACCGAGCAGGTGATAGAGGAACAGATACGCAGACAGATAATGGAAAAATGTGAAAACAATAGGGTTTTAACATCCCCTATATTGACTAAGATTTGTATAGTGCTAACGGGCTTGGCTGGGGGAGGATTTGTCAGATGTATGCAAGACAGCTTTTTGAAACAATATGTAATCAGTTCAACAAGGGAACGGGCCGTGCTAGACCTGGTATGAGGGAATGAGCCCCGCCAGGTGATTGAAGTTTCAGTGGGGGAGCATTTCAGCAACAGTAACCATAATTCTGTAAGGCATATGTTACTTATCGATAAGGATACGGGTAGTCCTCGGGTGAAAGTGCTAAATTGAAGGAAGGCTAACAGCCATAATATTTGGCAAGAACTGGAGATGTAGATTGGGGGCAGCTGTTTGAGAGTAAATTGACATCCGGCATGCAGGAATCTTTTAAAGGCCAATTGTTAAGAATTCAGGACTAGCATGTTCCAGTGAAAATGAAGGATAAAGATGACAAGATTCGGGAACCTTGGATTGGAAGTGGTATTGAGAGCCGAGTCAAAAAGAAAAATGAGGCATACACAAGATTTAGGAAACTAAAGACAGAGCCCTCAAAGAATACCAAAAAAGCGGGAAAGAATTCAAACCAGGAATTAGGAGGGCCACAAGGGGCCATGAAATGTCTTTGCCAAACAGGGTGAAGGAAAATCCCAAGGTACTTTATATGTCTGTACAAATAGCAAGTGGGAAAGGGTAAGTCCACTCAAGGACAAAAGAGGGAATTTAGCCTTGGAGCCAGAGGAAATGTGTGAGGTACTGAATGAATAGTTTGCATCAGCATTCATAAATGAGAAGGACGTGGGGAGGCAATGGCCTAGTGGTATTCTTGCTATACTGTTAATCCAGAGATCCAGGTAATGTACTGGGAACCTGGGTTCAAATCCCACCACAGCAGATCATGGAATTCGAATTCAATAAATATCTGGAATTAAGAATTTAATGATGACCATAAATCCATTGTCGATTTTTGGGAAAACCCATCTGGCTCACTAATGTAATTTAGGGAAGGAAACTGCCATCCTCACTTGGTCTGGCCTGCATGTGACTCCAAACCCACAGCAATGGGTTGACTCTTAACTCAGGGATGGGTAATAAATGCTGGCCTAGCCAGCGACACCCTCATCCTGTGAATAAAACATGATTAGTCTTGGGAGGGGTATGTTGATATTCTGGGGCATGTCAATATAAAAAGGTAGTGATGTTGGGTGTTTTGAAAATCAGTAAGGTAGACAAGTCCCCAGGACCTGATGGGATCTGTACCAGAATTGCTAAAGGAGGCAGGTGAGGAAATTGCAACCTTCTACAAAATCATTGTATACTCTTTAGTCACAGGAGAGATCCCAGAGAACTGGAGAACAGCCAATTCTTGTTCCTTTGTTTGAGAAGGGCAGCAGGGATAATTGGGGAAACTGCAGGCCAGTGAGCCTTAGGTCATTGGCAGGAAATTTATTAGAGAAGATTTTGAGGGATAGGATTTAGTCACCCTCACATTTGGAAAAATATGAACTTTTAAGTGGAAGGCAGCACGCTTTTGTGTGGGAAGGCCCTAGAACTCAAACTTGTTTGTCACTTCCTCAAAAATCCCAAAGATGATTTTAGTGAGGCCTTTGACAAGGTCCCCCATGGCAGGCTGATATTAAAGGTAAAGTCACATGGGATCTGTGGTAAGCTGGTAAGATGGATACAGAACTGACTCTGTCATAGAAGACAGATTAGCCGCAGTGGAAGGGTGCTTTTCTGACTAGAGACCTGTGACCAGTGGTGATCTGCTAAGGCCAGTGCTGGGAGCCCTGTTATTTGTAATATATATAAATGATTCGGAAGAGAATTAGGTGGACTGATTAGTAAGTTTGCAGGTGGCACAAAGATTGAGGAGCTGCGGGTAGTGAGGAGGATTACCTGAGGATACAGCAGGATATAGATAGACTGGAGACGTGGGCAGAGAAATGGAAGATATGAAGTTTAATCCAGACAAATGTGAGGTGACACACTTTGCAAGATCTAATACAGGAGGGAAGTATACATTAAATGGAAGATCCCTTAGTAGCATCAATATACAGAGTGATCTAGACATACAAGTCCACAGTTGCCCGAAAGTGGTAATGTATAAGTGGATAAGGTGGTCAAAAAGGCATATGGCATGCTTGCTTTCATCGGTCAGGACATAGAGTATAAAATTGGCAAGTCGTGTTGCCACTGTATAGAGCTTTACTTAGGCCACATTTGGTGTATTGTGTACAGTTCTGGTGTCCACGCCACAAGAAGAATGTGGAGGCTTTGGACAGTTTGCAAAATTGGTTTACAAAGATGTTGCCTGGTTTGGATGATATTCGCTATGAAGAGAGATTTGGCAAACGTTTTTTTTGTTTCTACCTGACTGTCAAAGGATGAGGGACAACCTGATAGAGGTTTACAAAACTGTGGGAGATATGAATAGTTGGAGCCTTTCTTTCCAGGGTAGAAATGAGAGTTCCTAGGGACATAGGTTCAAGGTAAAAGGGAGTAAGTTTAAAGGAGATGAGAGGCAAGATTTTTTTACACAGAGGATGGCAAGTACCTGAAATGCGCTGCCGGGAGGTGGTGGACATGGATACAATAGCAATGTTTAAGAGGATATATGAATAGAAGTTTGTCTTGTATGTCACCGAAGTATATCAATAAGTAAAAAGGGAGTTTGAAGTAACATCACGTAATGATGCGCAGTAAATTCCAAGGATAGTTCTCCCTTGAACATCATGCTTGGACACAGAAATTTGATGAGTGGATTATTGTGAAAGCTCAACAATCACTTTATTTTCTAAACCAGCAAAAAATAAGGCCTGTACTTTCGTATCATTTCACATTGCTACCTTCTAGCAAAATATAATAAATCATTCACAGATGGTGAAGTAACTAAATAAGAAAAAAAACAAAAAAACTGTGGACGCTGTAAATTGGAAACAAAAACAGAAATTGCTGGAAAAACTCAGCAGATCTGGCAGCGTCTGAGAAGGATCAGTCAACCCGCAATGTTAACTCTGATTTCTCTCCACAGTTGCTGCCAGATTTGCTGAGCTTTTCCAGCAATTTCTGTTTTTGTTTCTAATTAAAAAAGGAATTACTGCAGCTACTGACTATAATAACGGCAATCGAGAGCTTGTCACTTAGTGCTTAGTAGCAAAACGAGTGAAACTTTTGTACAAAGACATCTTTCAAATATGACATCATGGATTTGAAGGACTGTGAATGTTTCTCACTCCAGTCTGATGAATCCATGGACATAACCAACATAGCCCAGCTGATTGTTTTTGTGATTTTAAGGACATAACAACTTAAGAGGATCTGCTCACTCTTTGCCCCCTAAAGAGAGAACAAAGGGCGAGGATATCTAAAATTCAATACTTGTGCTTGAGGAAAAGAAGTCCAATCAAGAAATTGATTTCTATCATAACTCAGGGTGCTCTAGCCATTTTTAGCGCAAATGCAGACACTGTTGCATTGTGCAGGCATGATCCTGATTTCACTTTCTTTATCAATTACCACTGTGTAAGCAATTAAGGACTTTGCTCATGTAACAAAAGTTATTTTTAAGATTGTAAACTTGTTTTGAGCAAGAACTCTTCAACATGCTTGTTTAAAACCTCACTCAACGACTTGGTACTGCCTACAGTGAACTAATCCTCCATGCTGATGTGAGGTGGTTAAGTTAAAAGATTTGTAGGTGCCGGAAATTGCCATATTTCTTCAATCAACGAAACGAATGAGTAAGCAAGGAATGAATTGTGCCGTGAGCTGTCAGACAGTGAATGGTTGCTTAACTTTGTGTTCCTTAAAGATATAGTGTCAAAATTGAACAAGCTGAACTGCAAACTGTAGGAAAAGGACAGAGACAAGATTGCGTTGTGAATGTAGTCAAATTGAAACTTGGTCTGTGGTCCTCCCAATTGAGAAATATGAGAAAATGTTGGGGGGACAAAAGCAAAGACCAAAAAACAGCTTCCCTCTAGAAAACTTTTCTGTTCACACCTGAGGACGTTAGCAGAGGAATTCAGCGGGTGATTTCAGAATTTTGGTGTGATGGAACAAATTGTCACGGTTTTTCTCAAATTCATTGTTTCATGTAGATATTAATAGGTTGGCTACCGAATTCCATCAGGTAGGTGGTTTGCAATGCAGTGGAATTGATATCCAGATAATTACTTTGCTAAACGATATGCTGAAAGTCAGATCAAGGGACAATATTTTTTCCAAACTCAAACAGAAAAGTACCATTTCTATCATCCTGTGCTTTTAAAGCGAAAGCTGACTTTAGCTCCCCATACCTTTTTTGTGAGACATAATTCTCACTGATAAAGATAAAGTCGTCCAAGTAGCACATCCAATTTACAGCCATTGGATGGACTGTACACAGCTAGCAGTCCGAAACTACAACTCAGACTTTAAGGCACTGGCAAATAATGTGTAGTCACAGGTGTCGTACTGAGACTTGGTGAGTAGAGGACAATATAAATAGTTATATATACTTGGTTTTAGATTTATATAGCTCTAAAAATAAATTTTGTTCTGTTTTCTTCGGGATAGATCTTGGGTTCACTTAAATTCAAAAAGTGATCCTGTGCTTCAAAAAGTTAGAGATCACTGATCTATAAGATGCGCTATAGAAATGCACCACCGTTCTATATACTGACCTTCTAGATGATAGGTTTGAAAATAGCAATGGCAGCAGATACATGGAAACACTATCACCTGCAAGTTACTGTCCAAGCCACTCATCATCCTGACTTGCAATTCCTTCAGTGTCACTGGGTCAAAACCCAGGAGCTCCCTCCTAACAGTACTATGGGTATACCTGCACCAAATGGATTGCAGCAGTTCAAGAAGACGGCTCACCACTACTTTCTCAAGGGAAACTAAGGATGAGCAATAAGTGCTGGCCAAACCAGCAATGTCCATGCCCATATGCATGTCCCTTGAATTAATTTTTTAAAAAATGGCCATGGTGGGATAAAGCATAGAATGATAACTTGAACTCTTAGGCATAAATTACAAAGAGAGGTTATAGAAATTAGGATTGTATTCATTGGAATTTAGAACCTTAACGGCGATTTAATCCAGGTTTTTGGATAGAAGGGAGAATAGATAAAACAGGTTGAGAAATACTATTTCTCTTTGAGCCTAGAACTAGGGGCGTGCTCTAAAATCTAGAGTCAGACTACTTAGGAAACACATGTACACACAAAGTACAGTAGTGGTTTGGAACTCTCCAGACAAATGAGAATTGATGTTATAATAATTGTAAGGTTTAAAATTGAGCTTGGTAAAACTGAGCTTTGTTAACCAATGATATTAAGGGATCAGCGAAAAAGGCAAGCATATAAATTTGGATCACATACGAGCAATAATCTTAGTGAATGACGGCATGCAGGAGAAGCTAAAAGTAGTTAACCCGTGGCTTCACGTTTCCAATTCCTTAGGTTTGATAAATTCGTGCAAAATTACAGCATATACCAATTTGTAGTGGGTATTCAAAAGGGTATAGTGAAGAGTGTTACACCTGTGAAAACATCTTTCACTATGATGTGAATCTGTTGAAAGTTGTGTACTTTTGTCACAGTCATAGAGTTTGTCGTTACATCCTACAGCATTACTCAAAATGAGAGCAAGCTTTTTTCTCCTTTAAAAGAAAATAAACTAATGTTGGCCACTGTTGTCTTGTAATTATCCCATTACCAATTAACTACAGAAGGTAAGTTTTCAACCAAACCTTCAACGTTACCGAGGCTACCTCTGATGCCTGTAAAATCACCAGACTCTCCTGCCATAGCTCATATGCTGCTAAATCCCACATCCATAACTTTTGGAACTTATAGAATTAAAAACACCTGCCAAGGTTTAGGGTTAAAAAATAGTTTAGGTATTAGTTTTGTATGTTACATAAGGTTAAATAAAGATTTAAGATTGCTTCTGATACTATTGACATATGTATTTTGCATATCTAGATCTGCAACAGAAGACTGTCTAATTCTGATCTGCTGTGAGCTCTATGACCTTTTGCGAGGAATCCTACTCATCCTGCCAGATGTAATGCTAGCTGATGTGATGGACAAGTTGATCCAACCGGAAGCATTGATAGTTCTTGTCAATCATCCAACTCCAGCAATACAGCAAGGAGTTATTAAAGTAAGAGAAACAGCCAGCTGATCCTTTCAGAGATTTATTCATTGCAATCTGATATACATTAATAGAAGACAAAGGAATAATCAATATGTCAAATACCATGTTCTATTTTATCAGTGCTACAGTGAACGCATAGATCTTAATCCAACCTTGGTTGTTGGTATGGCCCCTCTGCACTATGTTTAATTGTTTTAGATTTTAACAATGAATCTGTTTTCCATCTTGAACATTCAAATTATTAATGATGATACAGTGCTGTGTCCGTCAGAAAGTGTAAGTACTCATAAAATATTCTTATTTATAGATGTGTGCATAATTAATTTGTTAAGGAACATTGTGAGCTCTGCTATAGAAAAGGACTGCACATTAAAGGTTGTGTTGGAGCATCCAGGAATTGAAGACTGAGTTCTTAGAGAATGCTGCACATAAACCAGGGAAAAATCAATAAGATATTGAAATGTGGTGCTTTTTCATTTTCTTTGAGCACATTTGTTTTTTTAGTTAAGAAGTCTTTGGAGATTGGCGGGGGATTAGAGGTGAGGATGCGGCCTGGTGGAAGAAATGCTGTTTAATTGGGTGGATCTGGTTTGTGGTGGGGAAAGCTGCTTAATTGTGAGGATATCCAGATCGGTTAAGGGGATCTGTGAAGATAGAAACATGAGATAATTCAGTCCCTTAAGCCTGTTTTGCCATTCACTTATTTCAGTACTAATCTGTATTTTCCGTTTACCTGCCTTGATTCATAACCCTTAATGTCCTTTACTAACAAAAGTCTGTCAATCTCCTGTGCAACATTCAGAAGATTAATTTTAAAGTTGCCTACCCAACTCTTTCAAGAGCACTTAATATGCAAAGCTTTTGATTTTTTTTGTTTTGTATACATTAGTAGAAAGATACCAAGTTTGAGGTGTGGATTATTAGGTGTAAATTTCGGAGTGACAATTATGAGGCAATGGTATAAATTGGTAGGTGTGACTATTCTGATCAAATTGCAAAGTTGTTTATCATTTGAAGAACTGAAAAATCATCTTGTATTATGAATCACACTGCCACCCTCCACACAAAGTCTTGGAGAGAGTGGAGAGAATATTTGAGAATGGTCCAATCTGATGAGCTTCAGTTATTTTGCAAGATTAGAGGATCTGAGATTTGTTCTCAATAGAGTAAAGAAGGTTAATTAGTAGTTGAAATGCTTTTTAAGTTTTGAGAAGTTTGATGGAGTAGAGAGAAACTGGAGGGAAGAGTGATGGTAACCAAAGGTGACAGATCTGAGGCAATGATGAAAATGAAGAATAATTTGGAAGAACCTGCTTGAAATGGTAGTGGAAGCAGATCTGTAGTAACATCAAAAGGAATTTGAATATATGCTTAAAAAGAGAGATTTGTGGGTGTATCAGGACCGAGCAAGTTGAGTGGGACCAATTGAATAGTTCTTTCACTAAGTCTGTGCAGGCATGATAAGCATAACAGCCTATCAAGATAACATAAGATGCATAATTATGAGAGTTTCCCAGAGGTCTGTGACTGCCCTCGTATTTCTCATCTACATATTGCTTCTTGGCTTTATCATAGAAATGTAGAAAATAAGAGCAGAAAAACGCCATTTGGCCCTTTGAACTTGCTGTGCATTCAACATAATACCTGATGATCCTCCTTAGTACACTGTTCCTGGTTTCTCCCAATATACTTTGATTCTTTTAGCCCTAAGAACTATGTCTATCTATCCCCTTGGAAACATTCAATGACTTGACCCCAACTGCTGTCTGAGGCGGAGAACTTCCACAGGTGCACCCCTTGTTTGACTGACGAAATTTCTCATCCTAACT
The DNA here is from genome assembly GCA_024137785.1 of Ginglymostoma cirratum. NCBI lineage: Eukaryota > Metazoa > Chordata > Chondrichthyes > Orectolobiformes > Ginglymostomatidae > Ginglymostoma > Ginglymostoma cirratum. Next base: position 11,335,173 of record JAHRHZ010000111.1, on the reverse strand, counting down.
GGCACCTAAATGTGACCTCCGATTCTGGTCATCTGGAACATCTTTCCTGTGTTTACCCTGATTAGAATTTTATTGGGTTCTATGAGATCCCTCCTCATTCTGCTAAATGATGTGGAGATGCTGGTGTTGGACTGGGGTGGACAAGATCAAAAATCGCATGACACCAGGTTATAGTCCGACATGTTTATTTGAAAACACATGCTTTCGGAGTTCAGCTCCTTCCTCAAGCGGAGTGAGAGAGTGGGGGTGGAGGGGGGGCGCGGTTTGTATAAGACACAGAATTTATAAGCAGAAAGGTAACAACCCTAAAACTGGCCGCCTCTTGTTGAATCTTTAATCAGTTAGGAAGGAATCTACTAATTAAAACACAAAATCCAGATTCCACTCAAGTCATTGTCTTGAGATAATTAAAGGTTTAATCAATGAATACAAGAAGTGACATCTCAGGTCAAACAATGCATTTTAGGTGTAGTAAGGACCGCTGATGCTGGAGTCAGAGATAACACAATGTGGAGCTGGAGGAGCACAGCAGGCCAGGCAGCATCAGAAGAGCAGGAAAGTTGACGTTTTGGGTTGGGACCCTTCTTCAGAAATGGGGCACCCGACCCAAAGTGTCAACTTTCCTGCTCCTCTGATGCTGCCTGGCCTGCTGTACTCCTCCAGCTCCACACAATGCATTTTAGGTGCGAGGTCTTGCTTAGAATCTGTCTGTATTAAACTCGGGTCAGGTTTTTATTGAGCAAAACAATGTATCTGCAACTGCATAAGTATCTTGGATGAAATAATTTGTGTGTCCGTGTATGTATGTGTGTGTCTGTGCCTCTGCGTGTGGTGTGTGTGTATGAGGGGGTGGGAGATGTGGGGAAGAGTGTATGTGTGCGCGTGCGTGCATGCAACGGAGAGTGTGCGTGTGGCGGGGAGGAAGTATGTGTGGAGGGGGGTCGGGGGGAGTGTGTGTGCCCACCCATGTGCGTGTGGTAGGGGGATGCGGTAAGTGTGTGCGTGTATGGTGGGGGCGGCGCGGGGGAACTGTGTGTGTGTGCGCATGTGGTGGAGAGTGGGTGTGATTTGGGTTTGGGTCACCTGTAATACAATATGAAACCAAGATTGCAGTTGAGGTCGCACACATGGGTACTGAACTTGGCTATCAGCCTCTGCTTGGCAACTCTGCGTTTTGTGTATCCCAAAGTCCACCTTGGAGAACATTTACCTGAAGATCCAAGGCCGAACGTCCTTGGCTACTGAAGTGCTTCCCCACTGGGAGGGAACATTCTTGCCTGGCAGTTGTTGCATGGTGTCCGTTCATTTGTTGTCGTAGTGTCTGCATGGTTTCACTGATGTACCATGCCTTGGGGCATCCTTGCCTGTAGTGTATGAGATAGGTAACATTGGCCAAGTCACGTGAGTATCTGTGTGCACATGGTGTGTGGTGTTCCCATGTGTGATAGTAGTATCCATGTCTAAGATCTGACACTTCTTGCAGAGATTACCATAACAGGGTTGAATAGTGTTGTGGTCGATGTTGTCCTGAGGGCTGGGTGGTTTGCTGCGAACAATGGTCTGTTTAAGGTTTGGTGGTTGTTTAAAGGCGAGCAGTGGAGGTGTGGGGAAGATCTTGCCGAGGTGCTTATCTTGTTCAATAATGTGTTGATGGCTGCAAAGAACATGGCATAGTTTCTCTGCTCAGGAAAGTACTGGACAATGAAGGGTACCACATGAGACATTTCCTATGTCGATCTTCTGAAGTCATTACGGTTTTTTGCTATGGCACGTTGGAACTGGTGATTGGTAAGTAATAGGGTAACCAACTGGGCACACGAGTTCAGAGAGGCCTCACCAACTTTGTGTACAACCGCCACATATCATCCCAACTCCTATGCTCAAAAGCCTGAGCAATGAAGGCAGACGTGCTAAACACTGTCTTGACCACCGTGTCTACATGTGATGCAAACCTCAGAATTATTAACCTGAACCCCTAGATGTATGTTGTCATGTCATATTGCAGCTGTACAGGACATTGGTTAGGCCAGTTCTGGAATACTGCATGCAATTCTGGTCTCCCTGTTTTAGGAAGGATGTTGTGAAACTTGAAAGGGTGCAGAAAAGATTTGCAATGATGTTGCCAGGGTTGGAGGGTTTGAGCTATAGGGAGAGGCTGAATAGGCTGGGGCTATTTTCTGTTGAGTATTGGAGGCTGAGGGGTGACTTTAAGGAGGTTTATAAAATCATGAGGGGCCTGGATAGGGTGAATAGCCGATGTCTTTTTGCCGGAATGGGGGAGTCCAAAACTAGAGGACAGTGGTTTAAGGTGAGAGGGGGAAGATTTAAAAGGGACCTAAGGAGCAACTTTTTCCACACAGAGGGTGGTGCATGTATGGAATGAGCTGCCAGAGGAAGTAGTGGAGGCTGGTTCAATTACAGCATTTAAAAGGCATCTGGATGGGTATGTGAACAGGAAGAGTTTAGAGGGATATGGGCCAAATGCTGGCAAATGGTACTAGATTAATTTAGGATATCTGGTCAGCATGGATAAGTTGGACCGAAGTGTCTTTCTCCATGCTGTTTAGCTCTACGGACTCTGACTCTACAGCACTACCCAAGGCTCTACTTTTTCCTCCCTTTTCACCAGATCCTGCATACTCCAATGTATTTGGGGCATTCTTTGAGTCCTCCTTTGTGAAGACGGAACCGAAATATGCATTTAGTTAGTCTGCCATCTCTTTATTCCCCACTGTAACGTCTCCTGTCTTCTCCTAACCCTGTCAGGTTAGCCTGATATCCAGAAAAATATTAGGCTCTGTATGAATGCAGATGACAATTATCATCTGTTGTGTATCAATCACCACAGGTTACATTTAATTTGGCTACTTATTAAGAAATCTCACAGACAATCAAATACTGAAACAATGATTTAAACTTTATTGCATATAGCGACTAAAATAAGACCGTTCGAGTAAGCAAGTTAAGCCTCATAACTCAACTTGGCTATTACCAGTGGAACTTGGCCACAATCCTACCCAGCGTGTCTGTTTCTGAAAATGTCCAGTGTTCAATCCTTATACAGTGTTATTCTTGGAAGTTCTTCTGTTGAATTGTTGTGTTGGATTCTTGTACAATTTTCTCTCCTTCAAGTTTGTGGTGTGACATTGTTGACGTCCTTTAGATTCTTTCAACCCCACATTGATTACATCTTTTGGAGATCTCAAACCTGTAGCTTGCTGCCTTATCAGAAGTAACTCCCCCGTTTCTTGTTATATTCGGCATTAGCTGTTTGTTTAAAACACAGCTTTTCCTGCAGTTAAACCCTTTACATCAGATCACTTCTTCTGCAGGCATTCTTAATTGCCCATTTTTCATAGGGCAGCAGATTATCAAGCAGTTGTTATCTCCTGTCTCCCAGAAAACAGCTTGTTTATGTTGTTCCTTCCCAAGATGGTAAATTTGCATATTGCTTTTAATTCCTTTGCAACAGCTTCTCCCTATCCCTTTCGTCTCAAGAAATGGTTTTCTCCAGATGGAGTTATTGCTGATTCCTTCAATTCATGAAGTTATTAAAGTTGTGAAGTTTACATTGTCACACACCTCTCTTGACTCACCCACTGTCTCTGATTTGTCATGTTGCTTATTTGACATCCGTTATTGTCTGAGCAGAATTTGCCTTCAATTAAATGTTGGAAACACTGATTGTGTAGATCTTTAGTTCTTAGCATAAATTGTTCACTGATCACATAGCTGTTACTCCCTCTGCTTCTGTCTGAAGCTTTAAGATTATTCATAACCTTGCTGTCCTATTTGATCCTGAGATCAGTAGCTGACTACATATCTGCTCTGCCAAGACTCACTACTTCCACATCACCCAACCCTGTTCATTTGCTGTTGAGACACTCATTTACACTATTATTACCTCTAGGCAATGTTACTTCTATTCAGATTCTGTCTAAGTTGGTCTCTGTCTTCCACTGTCATAAACCTGTGCTCCTTCAAAACCTTGTTGTCCACATATTAACTCACACCAAGTTTCAGTTACCATCAGTCTGGTACTTTGACCTACACTGGATCCAGGTCCAACAATGCCACTTTTTTATTCACTCATGGGATGTGGATGTTGCTGGCTGGTCAGCATTTTTGCCTGTCCCTAGTTACCCTTGAAGGTTGTGATGAGCTGCCTTCTTCCACATGCTGTAGGTGGACTCACAATGCTGTTAGGGAGAGAATTCCAGGATTTTGACTCTGCAACAGTGAAGGAACAGCAATATATTTCCAAGTCAGGATGGTGAGTGGCTTGGAAGGGAACTTGCAGCTGGGGGTATTCCTATGTATCTGCTGCCTAATTCCTTCTAGATGAAAGTAGTCGTGAGTTTGGAAGGTGCTGCCTGAGGATCTTTGGTGAATTTCTGCAGTGCACACTGCTACTACTGAGCATCAGTGACAGGGGGAGTGAATGCTTGTGGATGTGGTGCCAATCAAATTTAAAATCTTCATCTTTGTTTTTAAAAGCATAGCTCATTCCTCCTATCTCTAAGTTCTAGAGTCATACAAGCTTTTGAGATCACTGAACTATTTTTAGCATTTTGCACAGCCCTTAGATTTAAATTGCTTCCTGATTTCTGTTGCTTTGGTTCTGAACTTCAGAATTTCTTCCCTAGGCCTCTTTACCACTCTTCCTGTTCCTTCTGAGTTATGAGAAAATTGGACAAGCGTGATACCTAAGGCCTGGTTTGATAGACTATGATAATTGTAAGAATGCAATGTGTGCAGAAAAGCCAAGGGTAAGAAAATTAGAAGAAGACTCCAGGATTAGGTTGGAAGGCAAAAAAAAATCCTTACTGCACAAACAGAAGCAGTCATGACTATGAGCACGAAAGAAAGATAATGATTCTAAGCAATATAAACTTCTAGTTTAAAGTAAATTCAACAAATTTGGCTATACCAAACCAGAAATTACTAGAGAAACTCGGCAAGTCTAGCAGTATTTGTAGAGAGTAAGCAAAGTTAATGTTTCAAGTCCAGTGATCCTTTTTCAGAGCTGGAATTTTATTTTATTATATTTTTAATGTTTTTTTTCTTTTGACTTTCACTCTGGTGGGTTTTAAACATTTTTCATACTCTGGAAGGCAGTTTCCTTTTGTTCCAACTCTTCTGTGCAGGCCACGTATCACACTATGTAGTATTTATTTTTCCCAATTATATACTTTTGCCAATTTATCCTCCTGGTCCAATTGGTCTTTTCTGTTACGTCTAGAGATTATAAAGCTGTGGGAGACGTATCTGGAGCTGAACATTACAGTTTGACATCCAGAACCCTGAATATAGTTTAAACATCTCTGTCCGTCCGTCCTTTTGTGATTTTTGTTGGACTGTTGGTTGCTGATGGAATCTGTACTCCCCATTACTGAGGACCAAACTCCAATCAAGGATGAACATTACAAATCAACTGATGCATAACAATTTATCATTGACCTCCTGGTCCAATAATGTGTCACTGACAGCCGTAAGCCATGACTCACCATATACACATAGACACTCCCTTGGTGTCAGTTTTGCAGGTCAACTTCCTGTTTCTTTACAGAGCTACTTAGCCCTACCAATTTCTTTAGAATACACCATTTCCACTCTTCAAACTTACAGAACCAAGTTCTTTGGTTAAGTACATAAGACTGGATGTCTGCAACTCCAGGTCAGCTTCTGCCTCACTTCATTACCATTTTTAAAACTTTAACCAGTTTTTACTCAGCAATGCTCCCCCCTCAACAATTATCTCCATAGTAACCTCCAGCTCTCTTGCTGCCAAAAGCTGCTTCAGCTGGGTCAAAAATTCAAGCCTTGTTTATAAGTGCACAACTGAAAATAACTAAATAAAACTAGCTGAAGGTGAATAGCCTTTAACTCACCTTAAACTGAAACCAAAACTCTACATTTTAACCGTTTAACCATCACTACCGTGAATTATGTTATACCACTTTTAAGATGATCTTGGTCCTGGTTATCTGATTCTTTAGCTCAGTGCCAAAACTCTTTATTAGTATTAATATTGTTCTTGTTCAAGTGTCTTTGAATGTTTCACCCTGCTAAAGTTGCTATATAAATGCAAGTGGTTTCTGGATTCAATATAAATATTGACAAATCTTTCCTTCTATTTCCATACATCTTATTTCCCTAACTGAATTTAATTTGTTTTATTGATAGTTGCTGGATGCATATTTTACACGAGCATCAAAGGAACAAAAGGAGAAGTTCTTGAAAAACCATGGATTTTCTTTGTTGGCCAACCAGCTATATCTCCACCAAGGAACACAGAGTCTGCTGGAGTGCATCCTTGAAATGTTGCTCGGCCACCCAGTTAGTCTGGATGAAGAGTATGTTTGCTTTGTTAATTAATTCCTTTTCTTCTATTTCCATGAATCAAGATCAGCACCCCTAAAATGAAAATCAGATCTGTCAGCTCCTGTAATTACTATTATTCAGAGCTTGGAGGTTTGGATTCGAGCGCTAACACACCCACTGTTCATCAGTTTGTTTTGATGTGATATAGTATATATAGTAGAAATTTAAATCTTGAGTGCCCATGGATGGGCAATTCTGTTTTGCCAAAAGGTGAAATGTTTGTTCAACCAGCTATAGACTGAATGGAGCAACTTTTTAAAAATTGAATTGCCATTAAGAATTACTATTAAATGTGTCACCCATTTGTTTTCTGTTCTGCTCATTGTTTACAGCCTCATAAAAATGAGATATATGCACTAAATTGAATTGTTTGCTGGAGGCCAATGACAGAAATTTAACAGCAGCTAATATTTAAATCAAACATTTGCTAATTTAGTTCATCCTGCCAGTCCGAAGAAATTCATTATTTTGTGACATTATTAACTTCCAAGGTGATGTTTAAAAATCAGATATGTCTAAATTGATCTCAGTTTTTATAACTGCTATAATACTCTGTTTTAAATGTAATCTTATTTGTGGGGATTAAACTACAGGAAAAATCAGTAAATGGTAACTAACCTACTCAAAGAATTAAATCTAAAGTGTTAACTCTCCTTAAATGCTGAAGAGTATTCAGTTGGACCAATATTTGTCATGATAAGTTTGAATTCATTCTTCAGGATGCTGAGGTCATTCAGATGTGATTTGATCCACCATTACATATTCTTGTATCTAATTTGAGCCATCAGTTTATATTGTAAAATTACATTTCTCAGCTAATTGTTGGAACAGCATAATGTCTGTAGAAGAGTTGGCCTAACACACAAGCATTTAAGAAAAAACTGAAAGAACTGCAAATGCCGTAAATCAGAAACAAAAATAGAAATTGCTGGAAAAGCTCAGCAGGTCTGGCAGCATCTGTGGAGAGAAATCACAGTTAACATTTCAGGTTGAGTGACCCTTCCTCAGATCTGCTGAGCAATTTCTATTTTTGTTTAAGGTATTTAAGAACATAGGAATACTGGTGGAAATATTTGGCCCAAGAAGCCTGCTTTGTCATTCAACTATATCAAGGCTGATCTTCTCAATTAGTTCTATATTCCTGCAGTATCACAAATCATTTGATACCTAATATCTGGAAGTCTATCCTGAGACCGTAAGATACAGGAGCAGTATTAAGCCATTCAACCCATCAGATTTACTTCACCATTCAGTCATTGCTGATATCTTTCTCCTACCTTCTTCATATAACCTTTGATTCCCTCACTAATCAAGAACCTAGCAATCTCCATTTTGTGTCATTTCAATGACTGAGCCTCTACAGGTTAGGGAATTCCAAAGTGTGCCACCGTCTGAGTGAATTAATAAATTACTCCTCATCTCAGTCCTAAATTGACCACCTGTTATCCTGTCACTCTATCTCCTGGTTCTAGAGACCCCCAGCCAAGGGAAATATCCTTCTTGTTTCGGCCCTGTCAGGCCTTGTATTAAAAAGAAATATATGGTTCAATGAGATCACTTCTCATTCTTCTTAAATCTAAGGAATATAAGCTGTTTCTACATAGGATAATTTTACCAATAACGAGTTTAGAATTATAGGATACTTGTATTGAGGCATAAACTAGTTGGTTTGGCCTCTTTTGGTGCTCTATATTCAGTGTAGTCTGGTGAAACTTCACTCAGGTCAGACTCTGAAGTACTTCTGAATTCTCTCAGATGCACCACATTGGTCAGCTGTCACCCTTATAAGAAAAAAAATCTTCATTGAATTGTACATCTTTTTTGTAAACTGAGAATGCTGAGGCAACAAAGAGACATCTGCACCTTTTTTCCTTTTGGAAGGCTGTGAAAAAGGCCCATAAGCAACTGTGATTGATAATTGGAAGAACATAACTCCCTTTTTATTTTGGGAGGTTGATGATGCTAATGTGAATTTGCCTGCCTTTCGTCTACCCAGAGGAATATAGACGTGTGAATTCCAGGATATTGTAATTACTTCATCAGGAACTAACTCATTTAGCCTAGAGTAGATACAGAAGTCAAGGAAAGATATAAATATCTTTCAGCTCATCCAAACAGAAGTAAGATGGGCTATTTGTTCCTCCTGATTAGATCAGCATATATCTTGGTGAGAAAGGATTCTTTTGTACAAGATGGCAACCTTTATTATAGCTTGAATCCCTAGAGATCTAAAGTTATACCATTACTGCCATTTGTGTCTTGACTCTATAACATAAGAACAAGGAGCAGGAGTAGGCCTTCCGGCCCTTCGAGCCTGCTCCGCCATTCAACAAGATCATGGCTGATCTTTTTGTGGACTCAGATCCACTTACCCACACTCTCACCGTATCCCTTAATTCCTTTATTGTTCAAAAAAAATCTACCTTAGCTTTAAAAACATTTACTGAAGTAGCGTCAACTACTTCACTTGGCAAGGAATTCCATAGATTAACAACCTTCTGGGTGAAGAAGTTCCTTCTCAGTTCAGTCCTAAATCTGCTCCCTCTAATTTTGAGGCTATCCCCTCTTGTCCTAGCTTCACCTGCCAGTGGAAACATCCTCTCTACTTCTATCTTATCTATTCCCTTAATAATTTTACATGTTTCTATAAGATCCCCCCTCAATCTTCTGAATTCCAATGAATATAATCCCAATCTACTCAGTCTCTCCTCATAAGCCAACCCCCTCAACTGCGGAATCAACCTAGTGAACCTCCTCTGCAACCCCTCCAGTGCCAGTACATCCTTTCTCAAATAAGGAGACCAAAACTGCTCACAGTACTCCAGGTGTGGCCTCACCAGCACCTTGTACAGCTGCAACATAACCTCTCTGCTTTTACACTCGATCCCTTTGGCAATGAAGGACAAAATTCCATTTGCCTTCCTAATTACTTGTTGTACCTGCAGACCAACATTCTGTGATTCATGCACAAGGACACCCAGGTCCCTCTGCATAGCAGCATGCTGCAACCTTTTACCATTCAAGTAATAATCCTTTTTACTATTACTCCGACCACAGTGTATGACTTCACATTTATTTACATTATATTCCATCTGCCAGACCTTTGCCCACTCACTCAATGTATCTATGTTCCTCTGTAAAGTTTCACAGTCCTCTGCATACTTTGCTCTGCCACTCATCTTAGTGTCATCTGCAAACTTTGACACCCTACACATGGTCCCCAATTCCAAATCATCTATATAAATTGTGATAATTGCGGTCCCAACACTGATCCCTGAGGCACACCACTAGTCACTGATCGCCAGCCAGAATAGAACTCATTTATCCCCACTCTTTGCTTCCTATTAGTCAACCAATCCTCTATCCATGCTAATGCTGTACCCCTAATGCCATGCATCCATATCTTATGCAGCAGCCTCTTGTGCGGCACCTTGTGGAAAGCCTTTTGGAAATCTAGGTACACCACATCCACTGGGTCCCCATTGTCCACCTTGCTCGTAATGTCTTCATAGAATTCCAAAAGATTTGTCAAGCATGACCTGCCCTTCATGAACCCATGCTGCGTCTGCCCAACGGGACAATTTCTATCGAGATGCCTTGCTATTTCTTCCTTGATAATAGACTCAAGCATCTTCCCCACTACAGAGGTTAAGCTAACCGGTCTATAACGCCCCATCTTTTGTCTACCTCCCTTTTTAAACAGTGGTGTCACATTTGCTGTTTTCCAATCTGCTGGGACTGCCCCAGAGTCCAGCAAATTTTGGAAAATTACCGCCAGTGCACCTGCTATTTCTCCCGCCATCTCTTTCATTACCCTGGGATGCATTCCATCAGGGCCAGGAGACTTATCAATCCTTAGTTCCATTAGCTTGCCCAACACTACCTCTTCTGTAATAATGATCATTTCCACGTCCTCACCTACCTTCGTCTCTTTGTCAATTATTGGCATGTTATTAGTGTCCTCCACTGTGAAGACCGATACAAAATACCTGTTCAGTGCTTCGGCCGTTTCATCATATCCCATAACTAAATTCCCCTTCTCATCTTCTAAAGGGCCAATGTTTACTTTAGCCACTCTTTTTTGTTTTATATATTTATAGAAACTTTGCTTTCTGTCTTTATATTCTGTGCTAGTTTTTTCTCATGTTCTATCTTACTTTTCTTTATAACTCTCTTTTTGTGGCTTTCTGTTGACTTTTAAAGTTTTCCAATCTTCTAGTTTCATGCTGTTTTTGGCCACTTTGTATGCCTTCTCTTTCAATTTGATCACCTCCCTGATTTCCTTGGACACCCATGGCAGATTACCCCTTTTCTTACAGTCTTTCCTTTTCACTGGAATATGCTTTTGCTGAGCACTTTGAAAAATTGCTTTGAAAATCCTCCACTGCTCGTCAACTGTCCCACCATAGAATCTTTGTTTCCAGTCTACTTTAGCCAAGTCCTCCCTCATTCTATTGTAGTCCCCCTTGTTCAAGCACAGGACCCTGGTACTGGATTTTATCTTCACACTCTCCATCTGTATTCTAAATTCAACCATACTGTGATCACTCCTTCCAAGAGGATCCCTAACTATGAGGTCATTAATTATTCCTGTCTCATTACACAGAACCAGATCTAGGATAGCTTGCTCCCTCATGGGTTCCATTACATACTGTTCAAGAAAACTATCATGGATACACTCAACGAACTCCTCCTCAAGGCTACCCTGACCGAGCTGGTTCGACCAATCTACATGTAGATTAAAATCCCCCATGATAATTGCCGTACCATTTTTACAGGCATTAGTTATTTCTTTGTTTATTGCCCGCCCCAATGTGATGTTATTATTTGGTTGCCTGTAGACTACGCCAATCAGTGACTTTTTCCTCTTAGAATTTCTAATTTCCACCCAAATGGATTCAACCTCCTTCTCCATAGAACCTATATCATCTCTCAGCACCGCCCTGATGTCGTCCTTGAACATCAGAGCTACACCACCTCCCTTACCTTCCTGTCTGTCCTTCCTAATAGTCTGGTACCCCTGGATATTTAACTGAGTCGTGACCATCCCATAACCACGTCTCCGTAATGGCTACCAAATCATATTCATTCGCGATGATTTGTGCCGTTAACTCATCAACCTTGTTACGAATGCTACGAGCATTCAGGTAAAGTGCCTTTATGCTAGCTTTCTTACCCTCATGATTTCCAACATCTCTAATAATATCTCCTGAGTTATCCTTCCTTTTTGCTTCTTTCATAGTCTGCCTTGAACTTAAACCCTCCTGCACACATGCTAACCGCTGCTTACCTTTTTATTTACCATCATACTCCCTGTCATTTTCCCTTTCCCTTCCCCCCGACTCACTAGTTTAAAGTCCTAGTGACCACCCTATTTATCCTTTTTGCTATAACATCTTACTCCACTTGTCAATCACCCTCCCAAGTCCTCCTTCCCCGGCAGCTTTTTTTATAAATACAGAGGATGCCACATCTGCCTGTTTATCCCCTCCCTTCTTATTGTAAACAGGCCTAATTGTTCCTCAAGCTGAAACAATAGTTTATTTATAATACTTGAAATTTAATATACTGCTCACAACACAGTCCCCTGTATACTGGGGAGAACAAATACAGATTGGATGAACACTTCAAAACACCTCCATTCAGTCAAGAAGCATGACCTGAGCTTCCGTTTGCCTACATTAAAGTTTGTACATCCATCATGCCCGTCATCTTGTCACCCCCTCGTGGTACTTCCCTATCCAAATGCAGGAAATCTAACATTCACTTTTATCTTTTCCCTCTTGAATATCCAAGATCCCAAGTATTTCTTCTGTGTAAAACAACAACTTACATGTACTACTTTTAGTAAACTGCACTTGCTACTCTCAAATTGGTCTTCTCAAAATAGAATCCCTACAATGCGGATAGAGGCCATTCAGTCCATTTGAGTCTACACCAACCCATCTGAAGACATTCCCACTCAGACCCACCCCACCCACAGAATTTGCTATTTACAGTTAGGCCTGGCGTATATCCACCCTTTGTTTCTCTTCTCCCGTTACCATTTCCTTTTGCTTTGCATGGTTGCAGTTTTGTTACTCAATTTTCCAACTTTTAATTGCTAACCACCCTATCATAGACCTTCTCTTTTTTCTCTCTCCACACCACCACCCACTTTCTTTGCTTCTACTTATTTCAAACATGTTAGAACATTAACCTTTTTCAGTTTCAATGAGAGGTCCTCGAACTGATACGTTAACTGTCTGTGTTTCCATCCACAGATGCTGCCTGATCTGTTGAACTGTCCATACCAAAGAAAACAGAAGTTAGGAACAGGAATAGGCCAGTTGGTTCTTGAGCCTGCTGTAACCATTTGATAATACCATGGCTGGTCAGACTGTGTCCTCAACTCCCCTTCTGCTCCTTGTGTTCCTTCTAAGTTGGACAACCACTCTGAGATTCTGCGCATGCATGCTGAAGCGTTGACTTCCAATCTTGGAAGCTGTTGACATGCAAGTGACGGAAAAGTATTTGGGTGAATGTAGCTCTTGACTCCTTTGTTAGTGAAGAATCCACTTCTAACTTAAAAGTATTTAATAACACTGCCTCCACTTTTCTCTGGGAAGAGAATTCCACATAGACATGACTTGAGAGAAAAAGTTTCTCCTCGTCTCTGTTTTAAATGGAAGATTCCCTTTTTTTTAAAAACTGTGTCCCCTGATCTATTCTCTTCCACGTCAGGAATATATACTAGATTAAACAGCTACGAACAAAATAAATGAAGTAGACAAGCTAGGAACGATTGACTCTGGGGATCAAAAGCGAAACAGAAAAGGTCTGTATAAAAGGTATATTGTGCGGCCCAGTGCTGAAACTGCGGAATTAATTTTGTTATTCAAGATTATAACAATAGTACTTTAACGCCCTTTGACTTGTTTTGTACTTTAATTGGCCAATGACTTATGTTATGGATCAGGCTAGACCCTCTCAAAATATTTTAAGAAGGTAGCCTAGACCCTAACATTTTCTTCTTTTAAAGGCAGATGTAAAGTGGATGTTCCAGGTGTGATGCAACTGGTCAAACCACTCAGTTTTAAGCAAAACAAAATTTATTTAAACGCCACAGTTGAAACATGAACAAAAGAAAGTGGAATTTAGAGTAACTTAACTATCAGAAGACCTAACCGACCCAATACAGCAACTTAACTAATTAACTGTTCCAATATAGTAACAGCCCATAAATGCACCCCTTGACGAACATGTGAATTCAAACACAGATTCTTACAGGCAGGAGGGAACAACAGCCAGAGAGATTTCAGAGGAATCCTTTACTGAAGCTTGCAAAACTTCTGGTACTCAAAACGTCTTGTGACTGCTACAGCTGAAAAAAAACTAGAAAAAACCTGAGATAAAAGGTACTGCAGATGCTGGAGAATCCGAGATAACAAGCATGGGGCTGGATGAACACAGCAGGTCAAGCAGCATCATAGGAGCAGGAAAACTTGACGTTTCGGGCCTAAACCCTTCATCA
>JAHRHZ010000111.1:11274429-11320876 GCA_024137785.1 Ginglymostoma cirratum | reverse complement strand
GGCCTAAACCCTTCATCATTTCTGATGAAGGGTTTAGGCCCGAAACGTCAAGTTTTCCTGCTCCTATGATGCTGCTTGACCTGCTGTGTTCATCCAGCCCCATGCTTGTTATCTAGAAAAAACCTGAACTGGGAGAACTGACCATTCCCCTTCTAGTGTTAAACAGTTACTCCCTAGGCTCTTCAACACCTATGCTTTTACAATCTCTCTTCAAAAAAACCAAGGACAAAATAACCTTTTTAAAGTGACATCATTGTCACACTTCCCCCTTAAAAAACAACTATCAATGTGCAAAGATGACTTTACTTTAAACTGTTTAGTCTTACTGTATTAGTACATGACCTTACGTGTACGCTTCATTGACTCCAAGCGTGCAAACATTCACTACTACATTCTATTTCAGTCCATTTACTCCTGCCACTGAACACCTCTGTCTGTCTTCATCCAAGTTACGACAACGCATTGGCAGTTATGTTTTCTCATCCTGCCACATGTATAATTTTCATATTGAATGGCTGCAGTAATAAGCTCCATCTAAACAGCTTGGAATTTTTGTCCTTAAATTTCTCCAAAAACCTTAATGGGTTATGATCAGTATATACAATTATCTCAGACACATTACTGGCAATATAAATGTTGAAACATTGTAGCACCAACACCAAGTTCAAAATATCCTTCTCAATCATGGAATATTTCTGTTAATGAATGTTCAATTTCCTGGAGAAATATCTGATAGGCCTTCCTATCTTCTTGTCATCTTCATGTAAGAGTACAGTACTGACACATCACTTGATAGCCACCTTGAATGGCTTTACGTAATTTAGGTGTGGCTAATACTAGGGCAATGGTTAACACAGCTTTCAGGCTGTCAAATGCCTTCTGACAGTCTGCTGTCCATGAAGTTTGCTGCACTTCTTCAATAAGTCAGTCAGTCAGTCAGTGGAGTAACCACACAGCTAAAATACTCAATTCGAAGAATCGTAGTTCTGCTCTGTTCATCGATGGTATGGGAAACTCTCCAAGAACCTTTGTTTTCACATTCTCTGGGACCATCTGTCCATGTCCCAATAACATGGTCCAGAAACGTGACTTGGGTTTTGGCGAATTCACTGTTAGCCAGGCTTATAACCAAGCCTGCCTCCCAAAGTTTATCGAATAATTCTGGTAAATGCTGCAAATGTTCCTTCCACGTGTGACTAAAAATCACCATGTTGTCGATGTATACCACACAATTGGGTAATGCAGAAATAACTTTATTGGTTAGTCTTTGAAATGTGGCTGGCGCATTTTTCACATCAAACAGCATAACATTAAATTGATACAGTCCATTTGGTGTCACAAAAGCTGAAATTGTCTTTGCTCTTTTGGATAAAGGTACCTGCCTGTATCCTTGGAGTGAGTCCAACTTAGAAATATAAGTTGCTTGTCCCACCTTCTCAATACAGTCTTCCAAATGTGGAATCGGATATGAATCAGACTTTGTAACTGCATTGACCTAGCGATAGTCTACACATAATCATTGGGTATCATCTGGTTTTGGCACCATTAAAATGGCTGTGCTCCAGTCACTGCAACTCACTTCGATTATATTGTCTCTGAGCATGTGTTCAATGTTTTTTTGAACCTGTGCCAACTTTAGAGGGTTATGTCTATAAGGATGTTGCTTAATTGGAACAGCATTTCTTGTATCCACATCATGCATAATTAAATCAGTACTTCCCAGCTTATTCCCACATATCTCCCCATGCAATAGTAATAATTCTTTCAGGTCATTTTGATTTTCCTCTGGAAACTAACTCAATAGTTTATCCCAATTTTTGAGAACCTCCTCATTGTCCAATTTAATTTGTGGAATGTCCAATTCACCCCTCTGAACTTGGTTCTTCACTCTGTGGAGTAACCAGTAAAACATTCTCCTTTTGCTTTCCTTCCTTTTCAAAATACCTTTTCAGCATATTCATATAACACAGAGATTTATTTATGTCTGGAGTCCTTATCAAATAATTCACCTCATTCAACCTCCTTTTGATTTGATAAGGACCACAGACCTTGCTTTTAAAGGCTCACCTATCACTGGAAGTAACACTAACACTTCATCTCCGTTAGCAAAATTGCAAGTTTTTGATTTCTTGACTGCTTCTTGTTTCATCATATGCTGCGATATTTTTAAATGCTGTCTAGCCAACTCCCCCATTTTATTTAATCATTCCCTAAAATTTGACACATAGTCCAAATGTGGTCTCTGAATTCTGACTCACTAATTTCTCCTTAATTAATTTCAGTGGTCCTCTATTCTCATGCCCAAAAACTAACTCAAGCAGACCGAATTTGGCCGATTCATTTGGTGTATCCCTAAATGGCAAAAAGTACAAATGGAATTCCCTTATCCCAGTCATATGGATAGTCTTGACTATAAGCCCTTAACATGGTCTTTAAAGTTTGATGCCACCTTCCTAGTGCTCCCTGCAATTCTGAATGGTATGCAGTGGATTAGAATTGTTTTATGCCTAAGCTATCCGTAACTTCCCTGAATAATTTCGATGTAAAATTTGACCCTTG
Source organism: Ginglymostoma cirratum (assembly GCA_024137785.1). Lineage (NCBI taxonomy): Eukaryota > Metazoa > Chordata > Chondrichthyes > Orectolobiformes > Ginglymostomatidae > Ginglymostoma > Ginglymostoma cirratum. Next base: position 11,318,317 of record JAHRHZ010000111.1, on the reverse strand, counting down.
ATTTCTTTGTATCTCTGTGGGTAGTCTGTATCTAGTGAAAAGTTTGAGTAACTCTTCTACAATCCTTTTAGCTGTGATATTGCATAACAGAACGGCCTCTGACAATCTAATGGGCAAGTCCATTATTTTCAACAATACTGATTCCTACTTTTTATTTAAGGAAGGGGTCCTAAGCAATCAATTAAGACCCTTGAAAAAGGTTCCTCAAATACAAGAATAGGTATTAAAGGTGACATGTATGACAAATCTGGCAAAATTCAACTACATACTTACGCAGTCCAGGCTAGTAATAATGTTATTGTGTTTTGGCTTGAGCTTTTCTTACCTGTAACTGACCTACTGGTAATTCATGTACTACCTGCAACACCACCTTTCTATAAACCATTGGTTATACAACTTAATGAACCTCTGACCATTTCTTATCTGCCTGAATGTGTGATGGTCTCCATTTTCTCATCAAGACATCATTTTTAAAATAGCATTCAGGAATACACTCATTCTTCTTCTGTGTATGCTTTTTGACACAATTGCTTCAGTTTTCGTCTTTCTGTTGTAATTCGGTTCATTTCTCTGAGCGAAAAATATCCACTTGGTCGTCTTGTTTTTTTTCTCAACCATTCGATTGAACATGTTCTCTGATAATTCTACTTAAGTTTCGTTATCCATATTCTTTGATTTCTCCTGTTTCAACTGGTGGCTTTGTGACCTTGTTATCACAGTCCGGAAAATTCCCAGAATATACTTCCTGTAATACCTCAGTTGCTTGATTTTCCACTAGCTTTTCAACCACAGTAGGCAGCACTCCTACCTGTGATCCAGCAATATCTCTACCAAGGACAAATTGTATTCCTGGAGCCGAGAGTTTCTCCGGTATTCCTATCACCATTTCTCCACTTCTGACTGGACAGTCCAATCTCACTCCTACATAATGGAGCACTTCTCATCTCACTATGAATTCTGTGTACTCGCAGTTTTCTTGGCAGTAGTCCTTCTGAATTACATATCTCCTCATCTCTCGGCATTAAAGATTGACATGGTCCAGTATCACTTAATACTGTAACTTCTTTATCTGCTGTTCCTGGCCTATTCAAGTAAACCTTACCTTCACAAGTAAATGGTTTAAGAAGATCTGGCACTTCCTTCTCAACCTACCTCTGACCAGGTTGTACATTCTGGTGCAGTTTTTTCGCCTCCACTGTGCTTTCCTTTACCACTTTAACAAAATTCACTGGCTTATCCTGTTTTCCTACATCCATCTTCCCACTGCTTTTTCTAAACCACCAATACTGTGACTTCATGTGGTCTACTTTATTGCAGTGAAAATACCTGATCTTTTTAACTTGTCTTTCCACTTCATGGGTTTCCGTTTTACCTTATGGTGAACTGTCTTTATTATCTTCAATGAGATCTACTTTTCCCATACCACCTGAGGATTTCTCTTTTTCCCCAATTTCTGTCCCTCACAGATTGAAATTGATGTCAGACTCTAAACTTTGATTTATGAACCAACTCATAATCATCAATTTCAGCTGCTAATCTTGCCATTTTAACTCTGCTGTGCCACATGAGTTCTCACTACCTCAGGAAGTGAGTTTTGAACTCTTCCAAGATACTCATCTCTCTAAGAGCATCATATGTTTGATCGATTTTTAATGCCCTTATCCACCTATCAAAATTACTTTGTTTTAATCCTTTCAGACTCCATGTATGTTGATGAGTGTCCCTCCTTAGATTCCTGAAATGTCTGTAAGATCCTGACACAAGCTCATATGCACATAATGTGGCCTTCTTCACCTCATCATACTCCCAGATACCACCTCAGATAGTGATGCAAATACATGACTAGCTCTACCTATCAACTTTATTTGGATCAACAAAACCCACGTGGTCACTGTCGGCTTCATTTGTTTAGCCACTTTCTCAAATGAGATGAAAAAGGTTTCTACATCCTTCTCATCAAATTTAGGCAGTGATTGGATATGTTAAAGCGATCCTCACCAGGCCTTTGGCTACGATGGGTTTGCTCATCCTCACTATCTTCCTCACTAAACCTAACCTTCTGCCTTCACCTTCATCCTTTTAAGTCAACTTTCCTGTCTAATTGCCAACTTCTGAAGTTCAGACTCTCCCTCATGCTGCTTTTCTTCTCTCTCTCTCTTCCTTTCTTCTACGAGGGCCTTCCTCACCTTTTCTTTTTGTTCTGCTAGGCTGATTCTTTCCTCCTCTTTTAACCGTAATTCAGACTGTTTCGGCTCCCTTTCATGTTCAAGCTGCTTCATCTGCAATTGAATTCTAGCCATTTTCAAAGATTCTAATGGCATTTGCAGCAAATTTAAATGTTGAGCTGTTGCTGTAATTACCTCTCTCCTTTTCTCACTCAGACAAAGGCATTCCCAAATCTAGCTTGTCTGCCAATTCCAACAGTTTTGCCTTGCTCAAATTTTGTAAAACCCCCCAAGTCACTTCTTCCACCCCAGAAAACTCTTAATGACTGAAACAGCCATTGCCACACAAAGCATTGTTTAAATCAACCAAATTCAACACCCAAAACAAAAGACACTAACACCTACCACTCACCCCCTTTGAGTCCAACAACCCTAAACCCAAATTGGAATTAAAGGATTATCCTGACGAACCCCCCCCCCCAGGCTGTTATGGACCAGGGCAGACCCCTCAAAATATTTTAAGAAGGTAGCTTAGACCCTAACCTTTCCTTATTTCAAAGGCAGATGTGAAGTGGGTGTTCCAGGTTTGATGCAACTGGTCAAACTACTCAGTTTTAAGCAAAACAAAATTTATTTAAGCACTACAGTTGAAACACGAACAAAAGAAAGTGGAAGTTAGAGTAACAACTTTTGGAAACCTAACCGACCTGCTTCAGCAACTTAACTGATTAACTATTCCAATGTAGTAACATCCCATAAACACACCCCTTGGCAAAAAGGTAAATTCAAACACCGATTCTTCCAGGTGGGAGGGAACAGCATCCAGAAAGAGAATTCAGTGAAAGTTAGAGGAATCCTTCACTGAAGCTAGCAACACTTCTGCTACAGCTTTAAAAAACTAGAAAAAAAAAACAGAAAAAACCTGAGATAGTAAGAACTGCTGGTGCTGGAGTCAGAGATAACACGGTGTGGAGCTGGAGGAACACAGCAGGCCAGGCAGCATCAGAGGAGTAGGAAAGTTGACGTTTCAGGTCGGGACACTTTTTCATAAAAGAAGGGTCCCAACCCGAAACATCAACTTTCCTACTCCTCTAATGCTGCCTAGAAAAAGTTTGAACTGGGAGAACTGGCCACTCCCCTTCCATTGTTAAACAGTTATTCACTAGACTCTTCAACACCTATGCCTTTACAACCTCTCTTCAAAAAAGCCAAGGACAAAATAACCATTGTCGCACTTATCCGTAGCTGTTAACAGATTATTGGTCTATAAGTGCGCACGTCTGAAGATACAAGTGACAAGTTGATGAGTTTTACAGAGCAATTCAGCTCTTGAGTAATTTGCCTTGTGTTTCTTGATTTTTACAGTTTGGACCTAGAGGCTGTAGCTCACATTGACCCATTTCGTAAAAGGTGCATTATTCCTGTACTTGGCCTCATTGAAAACTCTCTGTATGAAAATACATTGGTGCACAATAAATTGTGTGTCCTACTCCAGCTTTTGAATGCCTGTCCCAAGTTAGCTGATATACTGCTCGACAATGGCTTAATATATGTCTTGTTTAACACCTTAGCAACATTAAATGGACTAGAGAATAGGTAAGGAAGTTATTGTGATAGATTAATAAATTGCAAAGTGAAATAATTATCCTGTAATCATTGTAAACAGAAAATCTGTTTAAATTGTTCTGTTTCCTTTATTTATTTTGGATCAGCTCTTATTCTGTTTTATGTCTACCTGAAGTAAGAATTAAACAATTGTTTTGCCTATTGTTCTCAAACCAATATCTAAGTCTCTAGTCTGCTGCTTAGTATTTATTCCTCAAATTTTACGATTTCGGCAATCTCATTTGTGACCATTATTTTTAAAAGACTTTAATATTGTATTTTAGATTTTGCACATTGCAGTTTTCGCCGTGTTCCTGTTTACGAAAGTTGTCTGTTTTGTTAATTTTGTCCCATCGTTTTCTTCCATTGTAGCACTCCAGTGAATGAGTACAAATTACTACTGTGTGATATTCAGCAACTACTAGTTGCTGTTACCATCCATTCCTGCAGCTCTTCTGGTTTACCATATTTTCGCATAATAGAGGATTTAATCTCACTGCTTGGATACCTACAGAAGAGCAAGGATGCAAAAACAAAAGGTAGGTGCTTAAAACTTTAAACTGAACATAAATTTTTATTCAATGAAACTCTTTTTCGTAAAACAGAATAATTTAGCAATTAGACTGATTTTAGTTTGTATTTTTTCCAGCTCCATCTCATGTTTATTTTATCAATAATAGACCTACAAACATTTTTCTGAAGGGAAAACTTGAAGTGACACTGAAGGCATATTGCAAGCAATAATTGGTCATTTTAATTGGTCACACAAAAAAAAATCTGTAAAATGAGATAAATTGCAGGTAATCTTACCACAAATTCAAGTTAAACTGAGCTTCATGATAATCAAAGAGGTCCTGTTCCCACAAGCAAATTTCTGTGTAATGTAATATGGCTACGGCTGCAGTCTGTGCCGAAATAACATGTATAACTGCAGGTACTGTCAAGTAGTAAATGTATGAAAAATGCCTTTATTCAATTTTTTTTTTCCACATCTTACATTGGTGAGACATGGCCTCACCTGGCCTGGGGTTGTTCAAAGATGGAATGTTACATCGAAACGTGTCAGGATTTAGTTCTGGAAAACTCTGTAGTGGTCTTCTTCTGCTTAACAAGCTGTCTTTGGACAAATGCAATATGGTTTACTATGTCATCACAGCAGTTAAGCCCGTTTTTGTACTGCAGTGAAAAATTCCAAAGCATCTTTTCTCCCTTTGCGGTATCAGAGACCCACCGATAAATGGGTGGGCAGTCATTCATCAGACTCTTTCAGAGTCATTGACCACCAGTTGAAGAACATAGTACACCTATGATTATGTTATCTATCGGCTCTGTTGTGTAGTATACTGCATTATTCATCTCTCTACGGCTTAAAATGGTTTTCTCTGCTAGAATTTCCATGCCAGCCATCTGAAGCTTCCTTCAGGCCAGCGAAAAATGCCTCATTAAGTTAGTAGTTCTCAACCAACATCTTGTTTTTGGCGTCTTCTGTAGTTGTAACCTGTTTGAACTCAGTATAGTGGAGGCAGTTGGCAGTTGTGGCTTGTATCGCTATTTTTCACACCTTGTTGATTATGAACACGACCACTAGAACAATTGGATTATACATTCCTGTTACCAATGGCCTCTATAATCTGAGAAATAACTGTTGTGAGTAAACAGCTTTCAGGTTCGTAATCACTGCTGATCCATTGGCTAAGCTTGACTGTGGTGTTGCAGGCATCGGCTTGACACCAGCAATGTCAGTGATGCAGGACAATTGTCTGTAATAAAAGTCGTCTTCTTTCACTGTACATTCACTTTGCTAATCCTACCTCAAAAATGCTGGAAGTCATCCAAGTAATTTTGTCACCGTAGGATTACATGGATGGTATTTTGATATTTGTAAAGCCACACGGCTTTTTGAATTTCCAATCACACGAAGCATCAGATTTTCAGCACCATCCATGTTGACACCGACCATATGATATGTTCCTTGCCTTCACTTTCCATGTTAGATTTATCGTCTTTAGACATGAATGTGTGTTCTGGGAGGAGATGATAAAACAAACTCTGGTTTCATCCATATTTTAAAAATAAATTGTGGAAGGACTCTTGTGATGCAGTGATAATGTCCTTGCCTCTTGACCAAAAGGTTTTAAAGTCTTGTGGTACTTACTTGTGCAAGATGTGGGGAAGATTATTTTGGAGGCAATCACCTGTCATTTCTGCTATAACTACCACACTCTCATTGCTTACCATGCTGAAGATGATGCCATCCTTTCCTTGAATCAATCCACCCATGTGTTGCTACGGGTGAACTCCTTGTTTTCCAGCTTCTATGCCAGGGAGACTTCACTTTCTTGCATAATTTGTGAATATTTTCTACTCGGGCTCTGTGAAGCCACATCAACTTCTTCATCTGGATAGGCAGCAGTTCTCATCCTCTTCCTTGCCAAGGATAAAGCCTGCTTATTGAGCTGCTTTGAGATGTTCACTTGTACTTCAGAAAGATGGACTCGCTCAATATCCCAGCTTCCAGTTCAGTTTTCTGCCTAAACCACCAAGCAAAGAACTCCAGATACTCACCATCTTCTGGGTAAAAAAGCTTTTCCACATGTCCCCTCTAATTATTCCACTGATCAACTTAAGTCATTCTCCTCTGGTAATCAACCTCCCCACAAGGAAAACCGGTCTTTGCTGTTCCCCCTGGCTAGGCCCTTCATAATTTTGAACATTTCAATTAAGTCTCTCCTTCACCTCCTCTATTCGAAGGAAAACCACTCTAGTTTATCCAATCTTTCCTTTGTCAATGTGACTTCCAAGCTCTGGCAACACCCCTGTAAATCTCCTCTGTCCAGAATAATTGCATCCTTCCTATAATGCAGTAACCAGAAATGTACACACACATCCACCTGTGGCCTAACCAGTGTTTTACAGTTTCAGCATTGTGTTGCTTTGTATTCTGTACCTTGTTCAATAAAGGAAGGTATTCCATATGCTTTATTGTGTTATCTCCCTGTCCTTCCATCTTCAAAGATTTGTTATCATGTACTTTAAGGCCTCACGTTTCCTCTACCCCCCTCAATAGCATCCTGTTTATTGTGTATTTCCTAGTTTTGTCTGCCTTTCCCAAATACATCATTTGTGGAGATAGTTATGAGGCAAAAGCTACCTTAAATTTTACTCTTCTGTAGTGCTTTTTTTCAGTTTCCCACTTGCACATTATTAAAAATAGCTCCTTAATCCTAACAGTGTAACTGGACTCTTGGAAGAGTACATGCATGATTCCTGTTAGCTCTAAGGTTTAGCAACATGCAGTGAAATTGATTTCCTGTGAGCCTAGCTAAAGAAGTGCTTTTAAAGTGGAAAAGGCAACACTCAATTTTGGGATTCTTCAGGCCATCTAAAATATTCGGGGTTCCAGTTAGCAGTCTGATTAGCTTAGGCTTGTATGATGAGACAATGAGATTAGTGAAATATTAGCTATGTTTACATGAGCAGAGTCCTACTGAAAGCAGGTGCAAATTCCTATTGCCAATGACTGTATCCCAAGTAGAGAATCCGATGCCCGTTCTTTTGGCAGAAATAGGAATCTTTATGGGTGAATCGGGATCTTCGTATTAACATGGAGCACGTTCTAGTATTATTACATTGCACATGTTGCAGAATGGACCTTCTGCATTTTTTTCCCCTGGAGAATAGTGCCAGTTGCTTTAACTAATTGGAGACACCAGTCCATGAAGATTGATATAATGCCATCACAGGAAATGAGGCCATTATTAACGGTGAGATAGAATGTTGGATAGCTCTCCTTCCTCCCTCCCCCAGCCGTGTCTCCTCTTCAGATTTACAGATGATTATAATTAGGATAGAAGTGTTAAGATGACATACATAAATAGGGGATTTTCAAAGTCTTATCTGTGATGTCTCCTCCTGAATCTGCATTATAAATAAAATCATATCTTCCCTTGTTTAGAATTGGCTATTGCACTTCAGTTCCGGATCCTTCAGAGTGCCATTGAATTTATAAAAGACACAGCCAATCAGGATGCTCAGAATATAAGTAGCTCCTTCCATTTACCTGCAACACAGCATCACGCCATTCACCAGAAAAGGAAGAGTATTGCAGGTGAGCGCTGTAACTATCCAGCAGTGGTTATTATAACTCTACGTGATAACTAACAAAACAGTGCATTTGTAACCATCACATTTAGGTCCATATATAAATTAGGTTTATTTCAGTAGAATATTTGAGTTGTCTTTTTCATTGTGTGCTGCAACATTTTAATTGCATTTTAATCAATTACTTTGTGACTAGGAACAGTAATTGGGTAGATCTGTCCTCTTGGGCCTGAAGCATCAGTGCATTGATGTATGTCTATGCTTGGGTAGTACATAGACCAGTTGGACTATCTGACCTATTTTTATTTATGCTCAATCTAATTCTCCTCTTCAGAAACCTAAAGTGATTGAAATGATCACTATTCTCTTAGAATGGAACCTTACTCAGCGCAGATACACGTACTCCAAACAGATATTGCATACTTGATTAGTTACTTTGCTACATTGTGTATAACTGCAATTTACTGAGAATTTGATTTAAAATATTAAATTCATAAGATCATTGTCTCATTTATAGAAACATAAATTGTTAACATTGTTCTTTGACTTCAAACTTATGTTAATGTACATGTTTAGCCATTGTGTACCGCATCTCTGCAAGCATCTCTACATTATTTGTCCTTACAATGAAGGTTCAATTGCATTGAAAGATTCCATAATTCCACGGCTGCCAAGACGACATTTCTCCTCGTATGGTCACATTCCAATGACCTATTGCTTCAGTTTAGTAAACCAGGAGTCTCCCCTACCATTCCCAACTGGATCAACTTCTTGTACTTTCCCTACAGAAACAGGTGTAGTAGTGATCTTCCAACTCCAGTGCCTGAAAAACATTTCTTTTTGAAATGTTTGTCTCAACAGCAGACTGCAAAGTGTGCATTTCTGGAAGAAAAACTATATCCCCAATATTGTAAACCTAAGAAATTTGTCTCAAAATGTTTTAAGTTAGCAATAAGTTCAAGTAACAAGTAGAAATATTGCAATGGGAATTTTTTGACATTCTTACTGGTGTTTTTATGTTTACAATATTGAGATCAAATCAGTGTTTTGATTCGCCTTCACACTGATTTGTTTACAGTTCTGTTGCAACTAACAAAGATGCCATTCATCGAGAGCAGCAACAAAATGTTACATCCCAAACAACACTACAAATCAGAAATTGTGGGAAAACTCAGCAAGCCTGGCCGCATCTGTGGAGAGAAAGCAGAGCCAACACTTCAGGTCCAGTGACACATTCTGAAGAAGGTTCGCTGGACCTGAAGTGCTGGCTCTGCTTTGTCTCTACAGATGCTGCTGGGCTTGCTGAATTTTTCCAGCAATTTCTGTGGTTGTTTTCCCTAATTTCCAGCATTCACAGTTCTTCGGGTTTTTTTGACACTGCAGATGAAACTTTCTCTTGCCTACACAAAGTGTTGTTTGGGAGACATACAATTTTCTTTCACTATTAGCCAGCTGCTGCTTAAAATTTCTTGGAAATCAAGTGCTATGTTTTCACGTACAAACAATGCATTTGTTAATATCTATTGTAGTACTGTCCTTTTGTGAAAACATTTGACATCTAACAAAACTGACAATTAGTAAAGATAATTTGAACATAATAACATGAGAGCTATCTGTAATAGTGACTGTTTAAATAATGTTTCGCCAAGTCAAATCTTCCTGTTGCTCTTGACTGGTATCTTAAGCTTTCGCTGCCTACAGGAATTCGGTTCATCGTAACTGGAGCTTGCTAGTGTTTCTAAGTGCGCTGCTGTTTAGAATCTTTTGGCAGTCTTCCACAATAAGTAATACTTTTCTGAAAAAAAGCACCCAAGTGTTTTTGATGGTGAATTTGATTTGAAATCCACTTTGCCAGGTCCTCGCAGATTTTCAGCTGCTGCGTCCGATACCTTGCTGATGCGAATGCGATCCGTAGCCAGCGATGAACTTTCATTGCTTATGCAGAGGAGGATGAGCCATGAGAACTCTATGAGAGCTTCTGAGACTGAGTTTGTCCAGAGACTGCAGAGACTCACTGTGTTATCTGTGAACAGACTAATTTATCAAGGTAAGCAACTCATTAATCTGATTTTTTTTGTATATTCTTCGCTCCTGTCTGAAAGATGATCCCAGTTTGAGCTGACCTTTTACCAAGTAGCCATTTTTGATATGGACCTAGGATAATAAGTGTTAACAGATTATTTATTCATGAAGGGTGTCACAACTAAGGCCACTTGTATTTATATAACACTTAATCAAGTTTCTCAATGACTTTATAAATGATTTTGCAAATAATTACTTTGGAATTTGGGGGCTGTTATGGAGGTATAACTGATATACACCTTCAAAATACTGCAAACCGAACTAATAATTTTTTTGTTGATGTTGTCAAGTAAAAAGGCCTCTGCAAATAATCCCAATAGATTTTAACATGAAAGGAATAGGCAGATATTTAAATCTCCTGCAAAGGACAACATTTTATCAACTTTTCCCACTGCAGATGTATGTCTCATTTATGTCATTTCCAGCTCTAACAATCTCCTTACCAGCCATTTCCACTGCACCCTGTTGAAACTCTAATGTATCTTGTCCCAAGACAGCACACCTTTGTACCACACTCCAGTGTTGCTCTAGCCCAAATTCTGAAGTGACGATATCCATGTGTATCTATTTACAATCTTACGTAGTCAAAACTGAACACAGCTGGAGAATTTACAGTACAGTATGGCTTTTCTCTTTCTAGTTCATTGATGAAGTTGAGCCAATTTTAGGCCATCTACTGAAACAATGTGGTGAGTTTAACCCCAGTGATTTAAATGAAAAATTGGTAGGTGTAAGGATGGTCTTTGTGCTTGTATGCCATTTAGAAGTTCCTACAGTCACACTAGCAGAGCACTTAAGCACCTTAACAAGCTGCAAGCTAGGCCTAGGCCAGTCAGTGCTAGACCACTCTAGATCTCCATTGTTAGGACTACATATCTATACTTACGGACCATGTGAAAAGTTGGAAGATTGAAAACTGTTTGAACGCTTTCTGAATTAAACACAGTTTTACCAAGGAATAGGATCGAAAGCTTTATGTAAGCCACCTGATGATTACAGAAAGTCAGGAAAGACATTGGAAAACAACTAAGAAAAATTTTTAGGCTGATGAGAGGTGGGATTTATTGCCCTTAATGGTGGAAGACCTGGTTGGAAAACACTATTGATGGCTGCTTGGAAGTCCTGTCAGGTGTTGGTGTTGGTTTCAAAAAACTTAAGGAGTTGGAAGCTAAACAAAACTCTAAAGCTTGCAGTAAAGGCAAGGCTCTCGTTCTCGCTCTCGCTGTCTTCCTCTCTCCCCTTGAAATATTTAGGAACCTGGTAAAGTTCGCACTACTCAGTATTTTGATTATTCTGGTAACCTTGAAAAGCTGAACTAAGACCACATTCGAAAGACTTAAAATCAGCCCAGTTTCGATCCCAGAGCTTTTCTGGAAGATCTTCCATTGGTACACCTATCAAAATCCAAATTCACCAACAAGAAACCCAGTGGACTGTGAGAATTCTTCAAATTCTATCTTTTGTTTTTCAAACTATTGGTCAATAAGAGTATTTATTTTCTTTATCCCTTTAAATATCATCTGTGCAGAGTTAAGCCAGTTGTGTTGCATGAACATGTTTATGTTGGGATTAAAAGGGGATATAATTCTATTTCCAGATTTCCTCTTAGTTGTTTACCAGTTTTGCTACTTGCTTTCAAAAATTAGTTTTGTTTTATAACAAACAGATTATTTTTGAGTTAATTGAAGAAATCCGATGAACGTCTCTTTTATTTTGGAAAGCAACATTAGAAGGGAAGTTACTGGACATTTTGGTGATTCAGTTCAAGCATTTACACTAATTATGTTACTCATGGAGCATTTCTCCTACATTCCCCTTATCCCAATTCCAACTAGTCCAAGCCAAGGTTCCTGAGCACACTAACATTTTAACATTAATTTGTGCATTATATCCTATCATGGATGCTCCCTTTTGTTCTTTATCGTGTCTTCCTTCCTTTTACTTAAAACCTGTTACATCTCTTAATATTTCCCAGCTGTGATGAAAGGTCATCAATCTAAAACATTAACTGTCTTACTGTCTTCACAGATGCTTCCTGACCTGATGATAAATTCCAGCATTTTTTGTTTCTGTAATTTGCTTCAGATTTCCAGCATCTACAGTAATTTCCCTTTGCCTGGGTAGAACTGGTTTTTACCCACTTTTTTCCTACAACATCACTCTACAAAGTCGCCTGTGACTCCTGTGGTGACTACAACTGCACACTCAATTCTACCTTGTGAATCAATTTTGATGCCTTCATTGAGCAGACAACCCCCCCCCACCTAAATAAATCATATCCTATGTTAAGCCCTGTTCATCTGTCACGACTGTGTTGCCAAACTTGCACGGTCTCCCTTGTCTGATGTATTGATTTCAAAGCATCCCTAATTACAAGAAGCCTTGTCCTCCATATTTCTGGACTTTACCAGGCCCACAATATAGTTCATCTTTTGAATTATTGTCTTTACATGTATTTTTCTGTTTTGCTGAGGCTTGGTTGGTAATTTTTGCATCGGAGGATTGTGTGTTAAAGTCTCATTCCACAACTTAAGTACAAAATACAAGACAATGCTTCAATGCAGTGCTGAAGAAGCATTGCAGTGTTGGAGGTGCTATGTGACTGTCTGGAGGATGTAAAAGATCCCATAAACTATTTTGAAGAAGAGTAGAGGAATTATTTCCAATGTTCTGGTCAATATTTATCTCTATCAACATCACAAAGATTATCTGGTCATTTTTGTATTGCTGTCTCTTTGACCTTGCAAGTATACAAATTGGCTACTACATTTCATACCTTGCAAAAGCGTGAGCTCTTCAAAAGTACATCATTGGCCATTAACACTTTGAAATCTTCAATGGTCACGAAATATGTCATATAAATTGAATTTTTCCGAACGTTGAAATCCCCTCCCACTTAAAGCTTTCAGCCTTACAGGCTTGAATTTGGGAAAATTGTCCTAAAATCTAAAACCTTCTACATCTTTCCCCACCTTCAGACACTCTTTAGTTGTAAGTTTGTCTTAATTCTATTCCCAAATCATGCATTTGTAAAGTTAATTTGGGAGATTAATGGAGGTAGTGGTGATGGTGTAGTGGTTAGCAAGCCAGAGACCCAGGAACAAAAACTAAGTTGCTGGAAAAGCTCAGCAAGTCTGGCAGCATCTGTGAAGGAGAAAACAGTTAAAGTTTCGGGTCCAGTGACCCTTCCTCAGAACCGATGGTGGCTGGGAAAACGTCAGTCTATATGCAGAAAATAGGGAGGTGGGTGGGGTAGGGAGTAAACGATAGGATAGAGCCCAAAGAGAGAGAGAGAGAGAGAGAGACAGTTGGACAGACAAAGGAGTCGCTAACGAAACCCAGGCTATTGTTGTGAGAACATGGGTTCACATCCCACCACAGCAATTGAATTCACTTTATAAATCTGGAATTTAAAAGCTAATCTAATTGTAACCACGAAATTAGTCAAGTATTTTTAAAATAAAAAATTTAGTTCCCAGATATCTTTTAGGGAAGGAAACTCTGCCATTCTCACAGGGTCTGGCCTACATGCGACTCCAGATCAACAGCAATGTGACTAGCTTTTCAACGTCCTCTGAAATGGCCAAACAAGTCACTCAGTTATATCTAATTGCTATAGTGTCACATAAAAGGAATGAAATCAGACCGACCATCAGCATTGACCAATGCACTGGAACAACAATAGTGCACAGCCTATTCACCCAACAAAGTCCTTCGTAATAACATCTAGGGGTTTGTGCTAAAATTGGAAGTGTTGTTCCACAGACTAGATGTGTTTCAGGCCTGATAGTCATTTTCCCTGAATGAAACCTTATAGACAATGTCCCAGAAACCACCATCCCTGGGTATGTGCTATCCCACTGACAAAGGTGGCAGCACAGTGATATACAGTCAGGAGGGAGTCAGACCTGAGAGTCCTTAACATTGATTTTGGAATCTGTGAGGTCTCAGATTAAACACACGCAGGAAAAACTGCTGATTATCTCCTACTGACATCACCACCACACGCATGCCTGCCTGCCACCCATCTGCCCAACTAATGAATCAATTGTCCAATGTTGAGCATCACGTAGAGGATGCACAGTGTGTGGCAAGGGCACACATTGAATCCTCAAACCAGAGTATATGCCCATTGCCAGATGCTTTGGGAGCACCACTGCTGACAAAACTGATTGATTGAACAGAAGAGAACATAGCTGCTTGACTGGGCCTTTGGCAGATGGCGAGGGAGCCAACTATTGGGAGAAGCATAGTTGACCTCACCCTCATCAGTTTTCCTATGACAAATGCATCTGCCTATGACAGTAACAAATGGCAGAGGAGCTGAATGAATAATTTTCATCAGTCTGCATAGTAGAAGACACCTAATAGCTTTCCAAAATTGTTAAATAATCAAGGTGGCAAGAGGATGAGTGGAAATAAAGACAATACCTATCAATAGAGGAAAAGTACTAGGGGAACCAGTGGAGCTAAAGGACAACAAGTCCATTGGAACTGATGGGATGCGTCCTTGGGTATTAAAGTAAGTAGCTACAGAGAGTGGATGCACTAGTAGTGCTAATATAACACCTGTATTGAAAGAGGAAAGGAAACAAAAAAAAAAACAGGTAACTATTGTTGACAAAATGTTATGAGTATTGTAAAGGATGTAGTAGCAGAATATCTAGAAATAGATTTAGATCAAGCAGAGCCAGCATGGCTTCATGAAGGGGGAATCATGCCCAACACATTTACTGGAATTCTTTGGATAGGTAACAAGTTAGGATAGATAAAGGGGTAGCAGTGAATGTAACATATTTGTATTTTCAGAATGTGTTTGATAAGGCATCGCACATTAGGCTACATAATAAAATAAGTAAAATAAATGAATAATAAATAAATAAACACACGGTTTTGAGGTAGTTTATTAGCATGGAAAAAGGATTAGTGAATTACTACAAGTCGGAGTTGGAATTAGAAGCCCAATTTTCAGGCTGGTAACCTGCAGTTAGTGGATGTCACAGAGATTAGTGCTGTGACCATGATGCTTTACTGTGTGTATGTATTAAAAATGACATGAGAGAGGAAAGTGAAAGTACTGTTGCCAATTTTGTGGTTAACACAAAAATAGGTGGGTAGGCAAGAGGTGAGGATGACACAGTTTGCAGAGGGTTATAAACAGGCTAAGCAAGTGGGCAAAAATTTGGCTGATGGAATATAGGATGGGAAAATGTGAGGGTTATGCACTTTGAGAGGCAGAATAAAGGAGCTGAATTTTATTTCAATTGAGAAAAACTGCAGAAAGGTACAGAACTGAAGGATTTGCGAGTCCTCGTCCTAGAATCACAAAAAGCTAGCATCCAAGTTCAATAGATGATAGGTAAAGTAAATGGAATATTAGACTTTATTTCAAAGGGAATGGAATATAAAAGTAGGCAGATTTTGCTAAAACTGTACAAAGACTAGTCAGATCGCAGTTAGATAATGTGAACAGCTTTGGGTTATTTATCAAAGGAAAGATAGGCTGGCATTGGAGGCAGTCTGGACAAGGTTTACTAGGCTGATACCATGTATGGAGGGACTGACTTATCAGGAGAGCTTAAGTAGATTGGGCCTTTACTCAATGGAGTTTGGGAGAATGAGAGACAATCTTATTGAAACATACATGATTCTTCGGTGACTTACCAGGGTTGTTTCCCCCTCGTGGGACCAGAGGACGCAATCTCAAAGTAAGGCATTTCACATTTAAGACAGATGAGAGGAAATCCCTTCTTTTGAAAGGTAATGAATCTGTGGAATTCTTTACCACAGAGAGCTTTTGAAGCTTAGGACATCTCTGTAGGAGTTTATCGGGGTTGTATCACATGTCCAACCATATTCGGCTGCTTCATCAATGACCTCCTTTCCATCATATGGTCAGAAGTGGAAATTGTGCAATCATCAGCAAACATGTTCAGCACCATTCGTGACTCCACATATGCTCAAGCAATCTATATCTAAATGCAACAAAACCTGATAATATCCAGGCAAGTAAAATTTGAATCGCATGAGTGCCAGGCTGTGCTCATTTCCTAAAAGAGCCTCTCCGAAGCCTGTCCCCCATCTTCAAGGGACAAGTTGGGTTTATGATGAAATACTCTCCACTTGTCTGATGAGTGCAGCTCCAAAAATATTTGACAAACGTGACACCATCCAGGAGAAAGCATCCCACTTGATTCAGTAAATCTATCTTCAATCATTAGCAGAGTGATAAAAAGTGTCATCATCCATTCTACCAAGAGGCACTTAATAATAAACCTGTTCATTGATGTTTAGTTGGTCTCTTGCTGGCTGACTCAGTTCCTGGCCTTATCCTAGCCATGCACCAAGTATGGACAAATGAGTAAAACTCAAGGGGATGTGAAATTGATTGCCCTTGATGTCAGAACAGCATTTGACCAAATATGGCATCAAGGAGACCTAGCAAAAATGGGGTCAATGGGATTAGATGGGAAAATACTGTGCTGTTTGAATTCATACCTGGCATAATGGACGATAATTAAAGATCAGTTATTTCAGTCCCAGGACAATGCTGCAGGAGGTTCTCAGGATAGTACTTCCAGCCCAACCATCTCGGCTGCTTCATCAATAACCTTCCCTCCATCATAAGGTCTGAGGTTGAGATGTTCACTGACATTGCCATGTTCAACATCATTTGTGCTGCCCAGGTACTGGAGCAGTCCATGGTCCATCTCCAAATGCAGCAAAACCTGGACATCATTCACACTTAGGCTGATGAGTGGAAAGTACTATTGATGTCCCACAAGCAAACAAATGACTATCTCCAAGATGATTGTTTCTTGATGTTGAATAGTGTTCCCAATAAGCAGTAACAATCGGACCAAAGCCTGTCTGTCATTTACAAAGGTATAGGATAGGACTGTGATGGAAAGCTCCCTACTAATCTGGATGAGTGAAGCTCAACACGATTCAGCACGAAGCAACCTCCTTCAATATTTACTTCCTTCATCAACAATCTACAGTGACAGCAGTGTGTTGAGTTGCACTCAACAACTCACCAAGGGTCCTTTGACAGCACCTTCCAAATCATAACACACCATTTATTTAACAATTTTAATATTTAACCCAGACCAAAAAAAATAGAATTTTTACCATACAGAAGCAATTATTAGTGATATAGGAAGAAAGTAAATCCAGAATGTTCTTTCAGTAGACCTTGGAAGAACAGTCATAAAATTAAAATTTAGCGAATGGACAATTTAGAACAAATAATCAAAAAAAATTTCAGTCAGGGTGATAAATCTTTTGAATAACCCACGAAAGTAAATAAAACAGTTGAGCTTACCAGGGGGGAAAAAATCCTGATCAGAGTTATGCAAGTATGAGATGCAATGGGATAAAAATGAACTTAGCGCAGATTTCTCTTGATGCTTAAAAGCCCAAGAATGTATATTTGTCCCAACCAATGGATTTAGAGTGGTGTGCCTTATCTTTGTGTTGATTAAATAAGAAACATGCAGTACACTAACTATTTAGCCCATCATTCTGCTTTAAGTACTGAGGCAGTGAAAAAAAATCTGTTTCATGTACTAATTGACATTTTGCCACATAACCAGAAGAGTCGTACAGCATGGAAGTAGACCCTTTGGTCCAACTAGTCCGTGCGAACCAAGTTTCCCAATCTGAACTAGTCCCATTTGCCTGCATTTGGTCCATATCCCTCTAAACCTGTCTTCATTGCTCAATTTTTATTTCCACAGTTGTGATTTTTTTTTAAATGTTTATGATATATTTTGACTTTCATGTGGCTTATATAGACCCTGACCTTGACTTTCTGGATTTATTGAGCACATCTGAATATCTACATCATGATAGAATACCGACTCCTCCAGGTCAAAGCTTCGAGGGAGGTGCATCAATGCTACCCAGCAACAACATGAAGACTTTTCAGAAAGAAATGCTAAAATTGATGGTTGAAGGGATTAAGATATCCTTGGTAAGCATAGCTGCATGTAATCAAATACTATATCTATGGACTGGCCATTTGTGGCAATCAGTAGAACTTAGAATTAAGAAAACCAAAGAACTGCAGATGCTGGAAATCTGAATCAAAAGCAGAAATTTCTGGAGAAACTCCGTATATATGCCAGCATACATGCCAATCGTTAACTAGCTACAATCAGTCTGAAATAAGGTTACTAGACCTAAAACATTAACTCTGTTTTCTCTTCACAGATGCTGCTGGACCTGTTGAGTTTCTCCAGCAATTTCTGTTGTTCTTAAAGAATTAAGACATGGTTGGCCTGACATTCTAAATTCATTAAGAAATCCTTAATTCTTGTCAGGTATTTAATTATTTCTGAAAGGATCTTTTAAAATGTTGGCTATTTTTGTTGGTAGAAGGAATTGGTATTAGTAAATAGTAATTGAGACTATCAAACTTGTAAAATTAGTTTTGTTAAAACCCGATGGAAAAAAATGCCGAGCCAGAACAGACAATTTAGGACAGATGACAAATCTTGATGAAAGAGAGGGGTTTTGAGGAGGTCTTTAAATGGCAAAGAATTACATACTGATAGTTTTCAGAAAGCTAGACCTGAGACAACTGAATAGGCCATCACTGATGGTTGGGTAAATAGGGGTGACTGAGAAAGATGGTAAAATAAAAAGGTCAGAGTTAGAAGATGTGGTTTTGGAATGGATGTAAGGTTGGCGAAGTTTGCAGAAATAGAATGAAGCAAGACCATTGAAAAGGACAGTGCTTCTGAAATCTTCAGACCGGTGCTTGTGTAGGTGGTAAGGTCAGTAATCACACTTATTTTAAGTAGAACTTGGAATTCAGATTAAAATATTTCTTATGTACGCTTTCTTGTATGCTTCTAGACTTCCCTGGAAAACTTTACAAACAGTGTTGTTTTGTGCCCTTTAAATATTGATACATTGAAAAATAACAGAAGCTATATAGTTTATACATGGTGTCTAATATTGATTGTAAGCTTGTCTATGTCCAATTAACATAATAAGAATTTCCAGTTAAAATCTTCTTGTTAACAAGATGTGTAGTGATTTAACATAGAAAATGATTCGTCGTTTTCAGTTTTTGTTGAGGTGAACATGGTGCTAATTATATGCAAATTACTTTCTGCTCCTCTCCCTGCTATTAAGTCTGTGATTTTCTCTGTTCTGTACCCATGAATTCGGATATGAAATCCAGGTCATGGCTTTGGACCTCTGCGTACACAAAACATCACTGAGAGATAAGAAATCATAGGATACATGCTTTTGTACAATGGTTTCGCTCTCACTGTATGTAATCAAAGCTTGCATTTTGCTCTCTCATCTTTTCAGTTGAAATAATACCCTGTTTGGATGTATTGAGACACTGGTAAAAGTTCAATGTTAATTATGAAAAATAATGCAACTAATAGCAAGCAACATTTCATATCTATTACTGTTATGAATAATAAAGCATCCAAGACAGGATTATTTAGACGGTTCGTATCCTGCCCTGCTACCTGAAGAGTCAGTGAAGAACACTTCCCCACTGATAGTAGCTGCCCAACAGCCATTTATTGGAGCATAATTGTCTGGAGATGGAACTTCAGACTCTCTCTTGGGACAAAGTCCTGCCAGGCAATCTGTTTGGCCATCAGCTGTCATCCCCGCAGCACTTGACTGAATTGGAACTACAAGTAGTCTCCAGATTCAAAGTCTGGAGTTCAGGTTCAGCTTAGATGCTGTCATGTCATTGTGGGGAGGAGAGAAGAGTCATGATAGAGGGGGTGAAAAGGAATGGAGACAGACCTTTTTGGGGGTGTACCCCCAATATGGAAAGAACGTTTTCAGTGAAAGCAACCAACACAAGAACTCCGCAGATCAAGAGGTTGTATTATACCTAGTGGTATTATCATGACTGTTAATCCAAAGACTCGGCTAATATTCTGAGGACATGGGTTCAAATCCCATCGTGGCAGATGATAACATTTGAATTCAGTAAAAAATCTGGAGTCTAATGATGACCATGAATCCATTGTTGATTGTCAGGAAAACCCATCTGGTTCACTAATGTCCTTTGGGGAAGGAAATATCCTTACCTGGTCTGGTGTATGTGTGACTCTGGACCCACAGCAATGTGATTGATTCTTAACTTCTTTCTGGAGTGGGCAATAAATGCTGGCCTAGCCAGCGACACCACCATCTCATGAATGAATTTTTTTTAAAAATGAGTAAAACTGTAGTCACTCAGAATTGGGGAACTTTCCATTGATTGGGGTCATACTTACCGTAAAGGAAGATCATTGTGATTGTTGGAGGTCAGTTATCTCTGCCCCAGACATTACTGAAGGAATTCTACAGAGTAGTGTCTGAGCTGCAACTGTCTTCAACTACTTCATTAATTACCTTACCTCCAACAGAAGTTCAACAGTGGAGTTGTTTGCTAATATTTACACACTGTTCAAAATGTTTGTGACTCATTAGACACTGATGCAGCTCACATTGATTTGCGACAAGAAATGAATTACGTTAAGGCTTGGGCTGATAATTGGCAGCACGGTGGCTCAGTGGTTAGCACTGCTGCCTCACAGTGCCAGGGAATCAGTTCCACCCTCGGGTGACTGTCTGTGTGGAGTTTTCACATTCTCCCCATGCCTGCGTGGGTTTCCTCCAGGTGCTCCAGCTTCCTCCCACAATCCAAAGATGTGCAGGTTAGGTGGATTGGCCATGTTAAATTGCCCATAGTGTCCAGGGATGTTTAGGTCAGGTGGGTTAGACATGGGAAATACAAGGGTAGGGGAATGGGTCTGGGTGGGGTGCTCTTGGGAGCAGCGTTGTGGACTTGTTGGGCCAAATGTAGGGATTCTATGATCTATGATTTGATCCACATATGTGCCAGGCACTGACCATCTCCAGCAGGAGAAATTTAACTTATCGCCTTGACATTTAATGGCGTTACCATTACTGAATCCTCCACTGGACATCCTGAGGGCTACCATTGACCAGTAACTAAATCAGACCAGCATATAAATAATGTAACGAAGAGGAAGGTCTCATGCTGGGAATTCTGTGGCTGTCATCTACCCCACCTGCATAACATAAGCCAGAAGTGTGAAGCATGCCCTCCACTTGCCTGGATGAGTGCAGCTGAACAGCACTTGAGAAACCTGACACCATCAGGACAAAACAGCCCATCCACCATCTTGAACTCTTACTCCCTCCACCACCTTGGCAGCTGTATATCCACCTTCAAGTTGCATTGCCAGAACTTACCAAGACTCCTTTTGATAGCACCTTCAAACCTCAATCACTTGGAAGAACAATGGCAAGAGATGCATTGGGACGCTACAATGTTTAATTCCTCTGACACCATCCAGACGTGGAACTATATTGTCATTCTCGCACTGTTGCTTGGTCAAATTCTGGAACATGCTTCCCAAAAGCATTCTGAATATACCTGCTTCATGTACTACAGAAGCTTGGAAGACTCCACACCACCGACCCAAGGACACCAAGATCGTGTGAAAAATATTTTTTAAAACTTGCAATACTAGGAATATTGCATCCCCATCTTATTGATAAGCTGATGTATTGTGTGCCTCTTGAATTGATGAACTGTGTAGAACTCATCTAAGGATGCGAACATGAGCCCTGATGAATCTCTCACATCAGGATTCCTAAGGTAAAGCTTACTCAACCCAGTTCTGTTTCTCCTCTACATCAGTAACACCGGGATAAAAATATCCTGTGCTCTCAATGAGAAATATGTGTCTTCTACATAGCAGTTAAGACCAAAAGTTTTATGACCTTGGTTAAAGGAACATGCATTATTCACTACACAAACTGCTCGGATTTCCTTCAATGCACAACTGCTTTTATACAAAGTTTGCAATGTTTTAATACTTGTTTTTCAGTTCAGGCTCCTTGAAGCTTATCCTTGTTTTGAGCATTAACTGATGTATGCTTCTTGGTTTAGGGAGCAGGTAGAAATAGCCCCCCACGGCAGCAGTGGAAACGCATGCTATGGTCTTGCAGAGAGACATTCCGGTCCCAGTTGGGTCGATTGCTTGTTCATGTTTTGTGTCCTGCCCGCTCACTAGAAGAAAGGAAGATAGCTTTAGAGATAGTTTATGAACCAAGCCATCAGGAGATTCTACGAGAATGTCTTGGTCAACCTCTGGAGGTAAGACAGCTACCATGAAAACCTTACAGATATGTGCAGAAAATGGCAATCAACTGTGTAAGAAGACTGTGTACTTATATTCCAATGTTATGGAAGACAAATGCTTATGAGGTTGTTGAGTTGCTTTGCCGAGCTGGCTTATTCTTGTTCAGACGTTTCATCACCACCTTGCTAGGTGACATCGTCAGTAGAGCCTCTGAAGCGATGTTATTCTGCTCCGCTTGGAATTTACACTGTCTGGTCCATTATGGTGAGTACTGTCATTTCCAGTTTTGATCTGTATGGGTTTGTATACGAGGTCCAATTCTATATGTCTGTTGATTGAAGTATGGGTGGAGAACCATGCCTCTAGGAATGTCCGTGGGTGTCTGTTTGGGTTGGACTACTATGGTTACCTTGTCCCAGTTAAACTGATGGCTTTCATTGTCTGAATGTACCGATATTAAGGAGAGTTTGTTGTGCCGTTTTGCTGCTAGTTGATGTTCATACATTCTGATGGCTAGTCTCCTCCCTATCTGTCTGATATAATGTTTGTGGCAGCCATTGCATGGTATTTTGTAAACAATGTTGTTTCTGCATGTTATGGGAATGGGGTCTTTAATTCTTGTAAGTGTTTGTGGTAGAGTGGCTGTGGGCTTGTGGGCTACCATGACTCCTGGTAGTCTTAGGAGTCTTGTTGTCAGTTCCGATATGTTCTTGACGTAGGGCAGTGTGACTAGTGTGTTAGGGCATACTGTGTCCTCCTGTTGTTGTCTGTTTAGTAGGCATCTGTGGATTGCAGCGATATCTGTTTATAGCGAGGATCTTGTATAGCAGCTCCATCAGCAATGACAACAACTACTAGACCTCTGCCTCACCCCACACTTTGTCTTTAATGGTCAAGTATACAAACGGATCAACAGTACACCAATGGGGTCACCCATTTCAGCACTCATTGCAGGAGCAATCATGCAAAGACGAGAACACACCACCCTCCCCCACATTCAACCTAAACTGTAGATCCGGTACATAGATGACACATTTTTCGTTATTAAATGCAACAAATTAGGAGAGATCCACCATCTCATCAAGAGTGTATTCACGGGGATTAAATTCACAAGGGAAGAAGAAAACCACAGTCAACTTCCGTTTCTGGATGTTAAAGTTGAGTGTATGACCAATGGGGATTTCCAAACCTCAGTCTATAGAAAAGCAACCCACACTGATCAAATCCTCAACTTCCACAGCAACCACCCCAACATCCACAAACAAAGCTGCATTGGGACACTATTTTAGATGGGTCACATCTCACTGCAACACTTCAGAACTAAAGAGGAAGGGTAACTATACAAAATCCTTGCCATAAGCAATATCCCCGTAACTTCATCCACAGGTGCCTACTAAACAGACAACAGGAGGACACATCCTGTTGACCCCATCCTAAAGACCCCATCTCACAACATGCAGAACCAATGTAATTTACAAAATACCATGCAACGACTGCCACAAACATTACATCGGACTGATGGGAAGGAAACTAGCCATCAGAAAATATGAACGTCGACTCACAGCAAAACAGCACGACAAGCTTTCCTTAATATTGGTACACTCAGACAATGAAGGCCATCAGTTTAACTGGGACAAGGTGACCATAGTAGCAAAACGTAGACACACACGGGAATTCCGAGAGGCATGGTTCTCCACCCGTGGTGCAATCAACAAACATATAGAATTGGACCCCATATACAAACCCATACAGATCAAAACCAGAAATGACAATACTCATCATAATGGACCAGATAGTGTAAATTCCAAGCGGAGTAGAATAACATCGCTTCATAGGAAGCTCCAATGATGTCCCCTAGCATGGTGACAAAACGTCTGAATGAGAACAAGCCAGCTCCGCGAGCAAGTCAACAGCCTCACCCGCAACCCGTGCTACAGATCTTTGCCAAAACTTTAAATGCTTATATTCTTTAATGCAGCTTCTCTACATTAATATTTGAACATTGTTTAATCACGTTAACACAAAACTTTAAAGAATCTTTTGTGATCAGATGAAGCAGCTCATTTCAAGTAGCTTTAAATGGTGAATCTATCGATTGTGTTTACCTACAGCACGGTCCCAAGCTGGCACTGTACCTGTACGAATTGATGCATGACCACATGGAGGACTTGACCGAGGAACAGCAAACTGCAGCAGGGAGCTTCTTCAACTCTTTAAAGCTTTGTGGATATAAGTGTATTCCGCTTACTGCTCCACCCAAACCAGATCTCGTTAAAGCTATTGAAGAGGTATGGTGACAATATGTAAACAGAACTGAAGAAACGTTTTCTTTAAGCTATACTATATGTTAGAACTCCTGTAGACACCAATAAACTTTTTAACAAGGAAATAATCCCACAAAGCCATTGGGAGAAAAGAAATTCTGGGCAGTGTTTTAGTTTTTAAAACTTTTACTGTAACAAATCAATGAGAATCAGTAAAACATTAACATGCAAAAATATTTCAAATGAAATGGTACATTTTAAAGATTTGATACAATAACGCTCATGTAGTTACAAAATTGCTCATTACTTTCCACAATTGTGGAACTGGGATTTTCGCAGTTTTTCCAACATGACTTTTATTTTGTAGGATCTTTCACTTCTCATTTTAAATGTTTGGCCCTGAATTTCATTTATCAGTATCTGCATGCCATTCAGAGGCCACAAAGTTACCATTGCCAAGGCACATATCTGTAAGCCCTTTCTCACTTCAGTCACTACAGTCCTACTGGCACAGAATCCCCAGAGGTTCCCTTCCCTTTAACATCTTTTTTGGACTCTGGCAGCACTGAAATAGAACTGGTGGGTTTTGTCCGATTCACAGTCCTTTGCTTTTCCTGTCTTCAGTTTTCTGCCCATTCCAACTGTATAATATTTGCAGAAATCTACTCTCGTAATCAGATTTATGCAATGACTGCTGAACATAAAACTAGTCCACTTAGTGAGATTGTAGCCTGTTTCCTCTTTACAACAATTTTCTGGGTTTGCAACTGCCAAATGGAAAAAATGGCTTAAAATCAAATAGCACTCGAGGCTTTAGAGTAGATTTGTAGTTCAGGTTGTGGATGTTGTGGTTGGTTGGCTCGCCGAGCTGGTTCGTTGTTCTGCAGGTGTTTCATTACCCTGCTGGGTAACATCAGTGCAGCCTCCAATGAAGCGTTGTGATGTTTTCCCGCCTGTTATTTAAACTCTGGTGTCCATTAAACTGTGTTACTTCACTTCCGGTTTTCCTTTGCAATGGAGTGTACATGGGGTCTAGCTCTATGTGTTTATCAGTTGCTTTCTTAGTGGATAACCAGGCTTCTAGGAATTCCTGTGCTTGTCTCTGCTCTGTCCCAGGATCCTGGTGTTGTCCCAATTGATTTGGTAGTTTTCCTTATCGATGTGGATGGAGATGAGTGAGTATTGGTCGTGTCTTTTTGTTGTCAGTTGATGCTTGTGTACTCTTGTGGCTAATTTCCTTCCTGTCTGTCCAATGTAATGTTTGTCACAGTCCTTGCAGGGAACGATCACTGGGCATCAGAGTTGTACACAAACCTGCATCAATCCTACGCCAATTGCTAAACGGAACCAAAAACCCACTACCCACTATGGACAGGACCAATG
Organism: Ginglymostoma cirratum; assembly: GCA_024137785.1. Taxonomy (NCBI): domain Eukaryota; kingdom Metazoa; phylum Chordata; class Chondrichthyes; order Orectolobiformes; family Ginglymostomatidae; genus Ginglymostoma; species Ginglymostoma cirratum. The sequence continues at coordinate 11,292,574 of JAHRHZ010000111.1, read as the reverse complement.
TCATGTACAAGATTCCCTGCAAGGACTGTGACAAACAATACATTATCAATAAACAATACAAGAATCCTGTGACAGGCGAAGCAGAGACAAGCACGGGAATTTCTAGAAGCCTGGTACTCTACTAAGAAAGCCATCAATAAACACACAGAGCTAGACCCCGTGTACACTCCATTGCGAAGGAAAACCGGAAATGAGGTAACCCAGCTCAGCGGACACCAGAGTTTAAATAACTGGCGGGAAAACACCACAGCACTTCACTGGAGGCTGCACTGATGATGTTTCATTACCCTGGGTAACATCTGTGGAACAACGAACCAGTTCGGTGAGCCAATCAACCACAACAAATCTCACTAGACTTAAACTTCTGATCACAAAGCTAGAAGGTGCCATAGACCAGAAGTGTGGCTAAGAAAGGTTGTTTAGATAGACCCGAGAGATGGGCATCATTCCACAAACTATACATTGATGGGGCCGTCCTGATTCTCAGCATATGCTCACAGTTCTCTACTTCCAGTGGCTCCACTGCAGCCATCTTCCATTACCAAGACCTGCTTTGCTGACAGAATAAGTATGGGGGTATGCAGTTATGCTTTTTGGAAAGAATACCTGTGTGGACATCAGATAAAGATTAAATCAAAATCGGGGATTGCTGGAGAAACTCAGCAGGTTTAGTAGCATCTATGAAAAGAAAGCAGTTAACATTTCAATTCTAGTGACCCTTCTTCAGAAGCACTGAGTTTGAAATGTTGACTTTGTTTTCTCTTCACAGGTGCTGCCAGATCTGGTGAGTTTCTGCAGCAACTTCTCTTACTGTTCATTTTTGTTTTACAAAAAAATTGGATCAATCTTAATTGAGTTGGATCTTATTGTCAAATGACTGTCCAGTGCTCCTCTTTAATGGGAAAACTTGGATGACATTACCGGAGACAAGCCTCACCCCAAGAAAGAATCAGTACCTTAAGATGGGGAGAGAAAATTCACTCTTGGGCATCGCTAAATGGCCAGCATCTATTGCCTGTCCCTAATAGACCTTGAAAAGGTGGTGGTGAGCTACCTCTTGAACTGCTGCAGTCTGCGTCTGAATGCCCTTAGGGAGGGAATTGCAGGATTTTTACACAGCGACAGAGAAGGAACAGTGATTTATTTCTAAGTTGAGTTGATGAGTGACTTGGAAGGGCTCTTGTAGGTGATGATATTCCCATGTATCTGCTGTCCTTGCCATTCTAGATGGAAGTAGCCATGGGTTTGGAAAATGCTGTTAAGGGATCTTTGGTGAATTTCTGCAATGCATTTTGTGGATAGTATATACCTACACTCTGCTGCCACTGAGCATTGGTGGTGGAGGGAGTGGATGCTTTATCCTGGATGGTGTAAATCTACTTAAGTGTTATTGAAGCTGCACCCATCCAGACAACTGGGAGTATTCCATTACACTCCTGGCTTGTGCTTTGTAGATGGTGGACAGGCTTTGGGGAGTCAGGTGGTGAGTAACTCACCACCTATTCCTAGCCTCTGACCTGCTGTTGTAGTCACTGTGTTGATGTAGCAAGTCATTTGAGTTATTGGTCAATGATAACCCCCAGGATAATGAAAGTGGGGGATTCAGTGATGGTAACACCATTGAATGTCTAGGGGGCGTTATTGGAAGTGGTTATTGCCTGGTACATGTGCGGAAAGAATGTTACTTGCCACTTGTCAGCCCAAGGCTGGATATTGTTCAGTCTTGTTGCATCTGAACATGGACTGCTTCGGTATCTGAGGAGTCATGAATAGTGCTGAACATTGTGCAATCATCAGTAAATATCCCTACTTCTGATCTTATGATGGAGGGAAGGTCATTGAAACGGCTGAAGATGGTTGGGCCTAGGACGTTACCCTGAGGAACTGCTGAAGAGATGTCCTTGAAGTAAGATGACTAACCTGCAGCAGTGATCTTCCTATATACCAGGTATGACTCCACCAGGAGACAGCTTTACCCCCGATACCCATTGATTTCAGTTTCACAAGGGTTCCTTGATACTGCAATAGGTCAAATGTGACCTTGATGTCACGGGCTATCACTCTCACCTCACCTCTGGATTTCAGCTCTTTTGTCTCTGTTTGAACCAAGGCTGTAAAGAGTTCAGGAGCTAAGTGGGCCTCGGGATGGAACCCAAACTTGGCAATACTGAGCAGATTATAGCTGAGCAGGTGCTACTTGATAGCACTATTGGTGACACCTTCTGTTGCTTTACTGATTGCGAGTAGACTGATGAGGCAGTAATTGGCCGAGTTAGATTTGACCTGGTTTCATGTACAGGACGTAGCTACTCAATTTTCCATGTTGTCAGGAAGGTGTCAGTGTGGTAAGTGTACTGGGACAACTGGCTAGGGGAACAGCAAATTCTGCAGCCCAAGTCTTCAGTACAAAGTCAGGCATTTAATTCTGAAATTAAATTTACTTTACATATTGAATGTAAATGTTCTATCTGACTCTTCATTTGGTTTGATTTTAAAGCTAGCTTCATATCTTCAAATGTGGTATATGACGCAGATAGGAAAGCCTTGAATTTGCATATGTAGACTATAACTGTTATAATTTCAATTTTGCTGTTTAGTTTTAATTAAATAAATTTGAAATAAGCAAAGCAAATTCGAATGTGAATAATACATATTTATGTCCTTAAGGAGCAAGCCAAATATGCAAATGAGAAAAGTACAAATAAAGCTGCTTGGGAGAAGAAAATGGCAACTTCTCAACAGAGGTAAAGTAACAATGGCTGAGATGCATATTGGGACAACAACCCATAGTCATATAGAGCAGGAGGATATGATTCTACTTAGTAACCATGGGAGAAGATTAGAGAAGGGAATAGGTTTGTTGGAAATGTAGTTAAATACGTGGAATAGTAAAGTTAAGTGGGCAAACAGACATACAGATTTTTAGCATTAGAATTTCACATAGAAAAAGACATTGTATTTCTATTTCTGAGGGTGCAGTGTGGAATGATTCTAATGATGACTCAGAATGAAGCCACAGCTGGAGTTCTGTATTGTGGTTTTGACGCCTCCCATTATAGAAGGGATATTGGGTGTAATACAAAAGATGCAAAATTGGGTTTGTTTGCACATATAGTTCTGATGAAATATGGAAACTATGGCTGTATTCAGAGGAGCTGAGAATTAAGGGAAATTTCATGTTGTTTTACAGACTGATCAGTAGTAATTGGTAAATTAACAAGAGGGCATAAAATTAGGATTAGTGGTGAAAGCAAAAAGAATAAAGTTTGTAGAATAAAGACATGTCACAAAGTAGCTGTTTAAATGGGCATTAAACCTGGAGAAAACTTAAAAAGTCAAGGGAATAGCACATTAAGGGAATTAGGTTGATTAGCTTATATTGTTGACTGATACTCCTGCAAGAAATTATAAATGAAATAAAGAATGATAAATGAAAAAAGGATCAGGTTCAGCAATTGCTGTCATTGCTATGTTTAATCATTTGAATGTAGTTTTGGAAGCTGCTTTATCTGTGCTTCTTTTTAAAGTCTCCTCCAACGACTTGATTTGAAATCGAAAGATATTTCCAAAATAGCAGCTGAAATCACTCAGAATATCTCCCTGCATCAGGGTATGGAAAGGAAGAAGGTGATTCAGCATATCAGGGGAATGTACAAGGTGGATTTAAGCGCTAGCAGGCACTGGCAAGAACTTGTTCAGCAGCTAACACATGACAGGTAAGCCCCAGAAATACGATTAAAAGAATGCCTTGTGAAAAAAATCATTTTGTTCCCATTTCATTTTTTGGAGGAACAGGGTATATATGTGGGGAACCCTTTAATTTTCTAACTGGTTACTTAAGAGAAATTTTCCTTCCATTTGCAACATACCTAAGATAGTATGTCTAAGATTACAGGACTTTTAAATCTGCTTATGAAAACTGCAGATCACTGTAAGCACAAAATGGGAGCAAGGAGAAAAGCTGTCAGTGCCTTTAGAAAACCATGCGATCAAAGCTTTACTGTGTAGCTAGCTTTGGTTTCATGTTATGAAGGAAGTCTTTTCTTTGATCCTCATTTGAAAAAAATCAAATCAAATCAAATCAAATAAAAGTGACAGTGAAAAATGCTGTTGATGGTACATTCATTTGTAACTTCCAGAACATCAAAAATTAACTTGGAAGCCACCTGATTTCTGTTTGAGGCTTCAAATACAGGTAGCACAGGACTTACTAAATTGAAAATGTTGTACTAAATTGGATTAGATTTAGCTCTAATTATACATTATTAAAAGCATTGATTATGTCTAATTAACTAACAATATGACATTAATATGGTCAATCTTAACAGCATTATTTCTGCCTGGCAGCCAGCATGAAAGTCTTCAATGTCAGTAGATATGATCCATAGCCACAGTGATGGATCTGTTAAATAAACTGCACCATGTGAAAGACTTGAGAGATTATGTTGACTAATGATATAAAAAGATCCACTTTAAGCTTCTTCCAATGCCCCAGGTTGTGAAAACAGCAGCCATGTTCTCTCTCAGCTGTTCAAAAATTAATGGTTGTGGTTTGAAGTTCCAGTCTGTGGTGATTTCAACCAAGTGCTATAATTATCTTCCAATTCTCTTGGTTAGAAGGGTAGAAAGCAATCGGAGCTCCTGAACTTGATTACCATCCATCACCTCCAGCGGGAAAACATCTACATGTTCTCCCAACACATAACATCAAATGTACGAGCACAGCCCTTCAGCATCTTCCTCTAATAGCCATAGAATTGTATCTGAGTATGAGTCACAAAACTAGAAAATGAGAGAAGGGTTGCGCCAAATAGCGGAGATTATAATAACATAAAAAGAAAAATACTTCAATTTGTGTTTATATAGTGCTTTTATGATCTTGGAACATTCCAAAGTATTTTGAAGTCAATTAAATATTTTTAAAGTCTATTCAAAGTTATATTTTCGAATACAATGTATTAAGGAAGCACAGCAACCACTTGGTGCACAGCTGCCACATATAGCTACGAAATAAACACCATATAGTCTTTTAATTGTGTTGATTCAGACATAAGTAGTGGCCAGGATATTGGGACAATTCCCTGCTCTTTGCCAAAGTAATTACAGAAAGAAGTTTTTGGCGTATGTCTATGTTCTGTGAAGATCTATTGAAATCACTCCCCAGTTAATTCCCCTTAGCCCTGCAATTTTCTTCCCTTCAGGTTTTATTCCATTCTCTTTCAAAGGTTCCTACCGAATCTACTTCCACCACCTTTTCAAGTCCAGCATTCTAGATTGTAGCAACTCAATGTGTAATTTATTTTTCCTCATCACCTCTGATTCCTTCATGAATTGAATTGAACATGATACAAAAACTGGGGCCGAACTGCTGTGCTATAAAACCTTCTTTGGTTCATACTCTAATGTCTTTATTTATGAAGCTAAGGATCCTGTATGCATTTTTAATATGCTTTCAACTTGTCTTGTCAACCTTCAAAGTTTTGTATATGTACCGAAATGTCTCTTTTTATGGATCCCTTTTATCATTATTTTACTCAGCTTATTTACTTCTCCATGTTTTCTACATAAGTAAATTATTTCACATTCCTTTTAATTTTATTTGCCCAAATGTATGTCCATTTGTCTATATTCTCTTGAGGTTTATTGCTATCCTCCTTTTTGTTTACTGCAATTCTAAGTATTATGTCGTGTGCAGACTTTACAATTATGTCCTATATATCCACTGCTAAAGTCATGAATATATCACTAAATGAGCAGTGCTCTTAATGCTAACTGCTGATCTAAAAACAAGTAGTTAATCATGACTGTGCTTTAGCCAAGGAGTTCTTAACTTTTTTGCAAGTTATCCCCCTTTTCTTCACACATGCATGGGCATGCATAAGTGCACACATTTATAAGGCCTCCATAACAGCAGTAATTATCTATTTGAAACTAGTTATACAATGAAAAATATAAAAGTTTTGCTTTGCTTCATATGAAACTTGTTGTTTGGGTGTTGAGCAACATTTTGCTATTTTTTTATGAATGTGCTGAAAGGCCCTAACATTTTTGTTAGCCCTAAATCAGTTTAGTCAGGTTTGTAAGTGGTAGTGCTACGGTATTCAATAGATGAGCCACAGAACTATTCTGATGTACTGTAACCTGGAAATTTATCTTGGTATCAGTTTTTGGAATGTGAGTATCTCTGGTAAAGCTCACATTTATTTCCCATCCGTAATTACCCTTGAGATGGCGATGAAAGCCACGACCTTGAATCTCTACAGTTCATACGATGCTCCTGTGATGCTGCCTGACCTCCTGTGTTCCTCCAGCTCCACACTGTATTGACTCCTATTCCAGCATCTGCAGTTCTCGCTATCCCCTAATTATAGTCAGTGCCTCTGCTATTTCAACACTTATTTCCCTCATCATCCTTGTGGATGTCTCATTATCTCATCTGGCACTGATGACTGGTTAAATTTTTAGTATATCCAACCTAACCAATATTCCATCTTCCTCAATTTGCAATTACTTGCAAGTTCCCCTACAAGTCACACACCATTCTGACATGGAAATATAACACTGTTTCAAGGTCAAAGTCCCGGAACTGTCCCATACAGCAATATGGTATATACAGTGGTGATCCCCAATGGTTCACATTAGAACTTCTGTTTTTCTTTTCTATCCTAATGACCTAGATGTTGGTGTAGCGGGCACAATTTCAAAACTTGCAGGTGACACTTTGATTTGGAGACATTGTGAATTGTAAAGAGAATAGTGATAAACTTCAAGAGGGCATGAACAGGCTGGTGGGATGAGCAGACAAGTGGCCAATGAAACTTAATGAAGAGAAATGTGAAGCAATTTATTTTGACAGGAAGAATGAGGAGATGCTAAATAAATTGAAGGGTACCATTTTAAAAGGGGGTGCAGCAGCTGAAGGATCCTTGGTTATATGTGCACAAATCATTGAAGGTAACATGGCAGGTTAAGAAAATGCTTACTAAAACATATAGGATCATGGGATTTAAAAATATGGACAGAGCGTATAAAAACAAGGAAGTTATAATGAACTTGTATGAAACTTTGGTTTGACCTCAACTAGCATATTGTGGTCAATTTTGAGTACAAGGCCTTAAGAACAATTCTAAAGCTTTAGAAAACAAGCAGAAGAGATTCTTGAGAATGGTTTCAGGGATGAACAATTTTAGTCTGGACACAGATTTTAAAAGCTTGGGCTATTCTCCTTGGAAAAGCTTTTATTTGATGGAAGTATTCAAAATGTGAGAAGTCTGGAAAGAGCAAATAGAGAAACTGGTCCCATTGGCTGAAGGGTCAAGAACCAGATTACAGCAAAAAACAGTGACGATGTGAAGGAAACCTTTTAGCAGCATGTGGCTAGGATCTGTAATGCTCTGCCTGAGTGGCTATTGGAGACAGATTCAATTAAGGCCTTCTAAAGAAAATTGGATAATTGTTTGAAGCAAAATATGTGCAGGGTTGTAGTGGAGTGGATTGAGTGAATTGCTGTGCCAAACAACTGGCATAGATACAATGGGCTAAATGGCTTGTTTCTTTGCTGTGATCATTCTGTGATTGAAAGGCAGTGTTCCCGTACATCTATTGTCCTTGACCTTCAAGTTGGAGGAGGTTGTGTGTATGAAAAAAATACTGCTGAAGGAGCATTGATAAGTTGCTACTGTACATCTTGTAGATGGTGCACATCACTCCTACTGTGTGCTGGTGATGAGTAGAAATACCCTGAGAAATTTTCTCCAACTTTTCTTATGAAGTTGTCAGATGACTACAATTAATAAATCTAAATTGTTTTAAAATTTAGACATAAGCAGGCATTCAGAGGGGTTTGTTTATTTTTAATCTGGGCAGTTAGCAATGGGCAGTAAATGGTGACTGAGGCAGTAATGCTCACATCCCACAAATAAACAAAAAATTGCAATTCTACAATCCTTTAATACCACTTGTATGTCTAAGAAGAATTGCTGGATTGTGGCCAGAGCCATCACAACTTCCTCTGTTCTCATTCCATCCAGTTTATTTTGAGTACTGCTAACCTTTTAGTATCTCCTGTTTTAGCTTTTTCTCTTTTGATTTTAGTTTTTTGAGGAAGTAACCAAGAAGATTGATGAGGGTAAAGCTGTAGACTTTGTTTACTTTTGTAAAGCCTTTGACAAGGTTCTGCATAGTATACTGATTAGTAAAGTTAGGTTACATCGGATTCAGGGTGAGCTTGCCATTTGGATATAGAATTGGCCTAACGACAGAAGACAGACTGATGGCGGAGGTTTCTTTTTTTCGACTGGAGGCCTGTGACCAGCAGTGTTCTGCAGGGATCGGTGCTGGGTCCACTTCTGTTTGTCATTAACATAAATGATTTAGATGAGAGAATGGAAGGCGTGGTATAGTGGATAATGATAAAGGTTATCTAAGATTACAAAGAGATCTTGATCAGTTGGGTCAGAGGGCTGAAAAGTGGCAGATGGAGTTTAATCTAGATAAATGTGAGGTATTGCATTTTGATAAAACAAACAAGGGCAGGACTTGTACAATTACAAGTATGTTGGCGAGGCCTCTTCTGGAGTACTGTGACCAATTCTAGTCAACCTGTTATCTGAAGGATATTATTAGGTTGGAGATGGCTCAGAAGAGGTTTACCAGGATATTGCTGGGAATTGAGGTTTTGAGTTAAGAGGAGAGGCTGGATAAGCTGGGACTTTTTTTTTACTGGAATGCAGGAGGTTGAGAGGTGACGTTATAGAGGTTTATAAAATCATAAGCGATATAGATAAAGTGAATGGCAAGTTTCTTCTCCCTACAGTGGATGATTTCAAGACTAGGGGGCATATTTTTAAGGTGAAAAGGGAAAGATGTAAAAATGACATGAGGGGCAGATTTTTTTTAGAGTGGTTCATGTGTGGAATGAACTTCCAGAGAAGTGGTGGATGCAGGTACAGTTACAATGTTTAAAAGAGATTTAGATCAGTACATTAATAAGAGATGTTAGGAGGGATATGGGCCGAGCACAGGCAGGTGGGACTAGTTTAGTTTAGGATTATGGACGGCAGTGGTCTGGTTGGACTGAAAGGTTTGTTTCCATGCTGTATGACTGTGACTCTATCTATTTTTATTCTGTCTCTTCTATCTCCTGTATTAGTACGACTAGTGCCATCCTAGTTCACGAAGACAGATGCAACGTGCTCATTTAGTACCTCAGATATGTTATGTGCCTTCACAGTTAGATGTTCTTAATGTTGTTGTTGACTTGCTTGCCGAGCTGGCTGGTTATAGTTCAGATGTTTTGTCACTATGCTAGGTAACATCATCAGTGCGACCTCTGATGAAGCGATGTTGTTCTACTCCACTTAGTATTTATATGATCCGTTCTGTTGAGGTTTTTTTTGTCATTTCTGGTTCTTTTTTGCAAGTGTTTGTGTATGGAATATAATTCCACGTGTTTAATAATTGCATTGAGTGGAGAACCAGGCCTCTAGGAATTCCTGTGAATGTCTTTGGTTAGCATGAGCTAAGATGGTCACGTTGTCCCTTGTTGGCCTTTGTTGAAATGAGGGAAAGTTTGTTGTGTCGTTTTGCTGCTAGCTGGTGTTCGTACCATGGAGAGAGACGGGAATTCCTGGAGGCCTGGTTCTCTACCCATAATGCAATCAGTAAACATGCGGAATTAGACCCCATATATAAACCCTTGCAAAAAGGGACCGGAAATGATGCAAAACACTTCAACAGACCGGATCATAAATACTCAGCAGAGTAGAACAACATCACGTCATCGGAGGCCACACTGATGATGATACCTAGCTTGGTAATGAAACGTCTGAACTATAACCAGTCAGCCCGGCAAGCAAGTCAACAACCTCACCCACAACCCGAGCTACAAATCTTCACAAGAACCTGTGCTTAATGATGCCTAATTGACCCAAGCTTCCTTTTATCTACATTTTTACTGTGTATATATTTTTATAAAAAACTTTTGAGCTCTCTGTAGTGGTAGCCGCCAATCCTGTCTCATGCTGTCTCTTTGCCACTCTTGTTTTCTCTGTTTAGTTCACCTTCATATGCATTCAATATTCAGCGTCTTCTGTATTGTCTTATCAGCATTACAATTAATATTAGCCTCATTCATTTCTATTATGTTTACTTCTACGTTTTAGTTATCCAGGATGCTGTGGGTTTGGATGCCCTTCCTTTTCCCCACGTGGAAATGCTCATCAAAGTATTGCTCCTTGTTCTTTTCCGTAACTATTCTAAACCCAATTTTATAATTGCTAATCTTTGTCTGCTCCACTTCGTTACCCAGAGCTAAATCCAACACAACTTTATTCCTTGTTGAACTGGAAACATTCTGTTTTAAGAAAATTAAGTCCCCCAATTATCATTATGCTGTAGTTCTCGCCTTTGCCTGCAAATTTGTTTCTCTACCTCCATCCGACTATTTGGTGGTCTATAATGTCCATGTGGAGTGGTGTAAGAGCTTGGCATTTCTTTGATTAAAACGGCAGCCCTCGTACTTGATTTTAATCTTTGCGAGATACCTTGATACCAGGAAAAGTTAGTTCCCAGTCCTCTCTTTTTTTAAAGTTATTGCTATTGTATCACTCTTCAATATGCCTCGTTCTTCAAGTTCCACGCATTTACACACATCAACTCAATTCCCACCATTGTCTCACCATTATCCCCTGTGAGATTCTTAATTTCTTAACTATATTTTGATTTGATGCTAATTGTTTCCCCTAGCCATTTTTACATCTTATTTTTCCCCTCTAATGTTTCATGTTGTGTCTTGCCCCTGCCAAATTAGTCTAAACTTCCTCTGAAGACATTGGTCTCATGTCTGTTGAGGGACATCCCTTTCATCTCAGAAAGGTGGCTCCTCCCACTGACCTTATTTCAATGCTCCAGGGAGTCCAAAGTACCCCTCATCCATATCTCTTCAGTGACACATGAACCCATTTAATTTACAAGTGTTGGACTGATCAGCGTATGACACTGGGTTTGAGGTCTTGATTTTGAGTTTTCTCTCAGCTGCTGAAACTTGTGTATCGTTAGTTCCCACATGGACCACTGCTTTTGCCTCTTCATCCACCACCCCCCTTTCAAAATATTCTGCACGCTCTGAGTGATATCCTTTCTCCTGGAACCGGAGAGAGAGTCCCATGCCAGAATTTACTTGTCAGTTGCAGAAACACTAGCCTATTCCCTTGACTATTGAGAAGGCTCTGTTTCGAGGCATTCCTGTCTCACCTGAAAGATTACATCTCGGACATTGCAGTATTCCTTTGGTACTGAACCAGGACTGTCAACATACATCATGTGCTCAGCTCTCTGACTTGAGACTTAACCCACAGCCTACTGACTCAGAGTGGAGTGATACTACTGAGCTTAAGCTGACAGCAATATCCAAGGAATGTTGGGTTAATAATCTATAATTGGTGAACCTATAGTTCTGGCACTGTGTAGGTTTGGTTAATAATTATGGAAGAAATCAGCAATAGCAGAAAAGGTTTGAAAAGAAGCACAATGAACACCAAAAAAAGGCAATAATAGTTAAATCACTGATATAACTGGAAGAATAGTGAAGATTCATAATATAAGTATTTTAATTGAGTAGGGGCAATATCAATGAATACTTATTTGTGTAGAATAAGGGATTAAAAATGAAAAATATAGTGATTGCTGTGGCTCCTCTGGTAGAATTCTCACCTTTGAGTCAAGAAAGTGACTCAAGTTCCATTCCAGAATCGTGAGCCAAAAATTTAGCTGGTAACTTTTGTGAAATGTTAAGGGAACATTTCACAAATCGGAGATGCCGTCTTTCAATCGGATATTAATCTAAGGTCCTATCTGCTCTAGCAAATAGACATAAAAGATCCCCAGCATGATTTTGAGGAGAACAAGAAGTTTCCACATTGTCCTAACCAGTATTTGTCCTTCAGTCAATATCACAAAAATAGATTATTTGGTTATTGTCGTATGAGACCTTGCAAACTGGCTTCCATGTTTCCCACATGACAGCAGTGGTTACACTTCTCAAGTATTTGATTAGCTATTGAGCGTATTGGAGCGTACTAAGTTTTCAGGCCACTACATAAATGCAGGTTTATCTTTTTTCTTAGAAAAAATATAACTTAAGAATGAACTACTTGACAATTTATAGAATAGATTGCTACCTTGTGTACAAAATAAGTACTCTATTGAAGAACAAAAGCAGAAGTTACAGGAAAAGCTCAGGAAGTCTGGCAGCATCTGCGAAGAAGAGAATCGGAGTTATTCTTCTGGGTCCGGTGACCCTTCCTCGTTTTGAGATTTTCCAGCAACTTCTGTTTTTGTTCCTGATCTACAGCATCCGTAGTTCTTTCAATCTTTACTCTGTTGAGTTCAGCGAACAATGTGTACATCTGAGAGCAAAGTGTAGATGACTATTCTGCAACTGAATGTGAAATGTTCTATTAAATTTCGGTCTATATCTCTACCCTCTTGCTTTACAGGATATAATATAATTTTAGCTAGGAACAACACACAAAACAGCAAAGTCAAATATTCCATAAATGCTAAAGTGCTAATTAAGAACAATCTGATACGCTATCTTCTCAGAAGATCAGAAGTAACATTGATGTTGAAAAGCAGACTTGTGCTTATCATAACTTACTGTCAGTACTGGTAAAACAAAGAAAAAGATTGTGTAACATTGGAACGTATAATAATGTGCAACTGGCTTTGAACATATAATGTTTTGATAACTTAATTTCTAGGGCGGTATGGTATGATCCTGTCTCTTACCCAACTTCATGGCAACTGGATCCTACAGAAGGTCCCAATAGAGAGCGGCGACGTTTACAGAGATGTTATTTGACCATACCTAATAAATACTTGCTTAGAGACCGACAGAAACCAGAAGGTAAAAAGATGTCATGAATCATATATGCTTTCTGTCACTTTTTAATTTGCTTGATTGTCCTCATTCTTTTTTGTTTGTTTGTTGCAGAACCACTGAAACCACCATTGTCATATTTGTTTGAAGATAAATCTCATTCTTCTTTTTCATCAACTGTGAAGGATAAAGCAACAAGTGAACCTATTAGGTATATTCCTAATCTGACTGCAGTATTAACTTTTAAAATATTCTTTATTAAGAGTGTCCATGCGATATGCCTTTATGAGGAATGTCACAAATTAATGTGTAGCATTTATCTTTCTTGAAAACATGAGTTAGCTTTTCCATTGACAAATGTATTTAGGTTTGCAAGTTGCAATAAATTCAAACATGCTTAGTTTTGTATCTTGAATGAATGAAATAAATATTGGTTATCAGAAGAATAGAGAGAAACCTAATTTAGTCTACTAGCGACGTTGCCCTACTTATTGCAGTCTCTATCATAGTGGCACAGTGACTACAAAGCACTCATTTAAAATCACAGCTATACCTTCTGATTCCACATGCAAGTTACTGCTTTGGTCCCTAATGGCTTTACTCTCTCCCCCTGGTTATTCTTTGCCCCCTAATATACTTAGCATATTTTGGATTTTCCAGAATGTTACCTGCTAGTACTTTTTTCATGTCCCTTCTTCACTCTCCTAATTTCCATTTTATTTAAGCAACCTTGTGTTGCTGGAGTATACAATTTGAATATACATCTGTTTTTCTATCTCTTCCTGACTGTGGATCTACTGTACATCTATTGCGCTTTTTTATTGCAAGTTCTACCTATATGCCGTCATTTGAAGAACCTTCTAAGATACAACCATGATCTCATTGAATGGCAGACTTGATGGTTGAATGACCTGCTTCTGTTCCTACTTGTATCGTACACAGTTACTGCAGTAATTGACTCCCTGAACAGTAGTGCAACACCACTTCTTCTTTTACATTCTCCCCTCCGCCCCCACCACCCCCCCCCACGCCTCAACTAAAGATTCTATGCCGTGGAATATTGAACTGTCACCCCTGTCTTTCCCTCAACTGTGTATCCATGATAGTTATGAGATTACATCCCCATGTGTTAATCAATACCCTCAACTCAGCTGTTACTGATATAAAATAAACGCCATCCAGTCTTGCCATGCTCCCTTGTGCTGTAACTTGAACATATTCACACCATCTTCCTGGCTGACTTGAACGTTCTATACTTGTCCGTGCATTGCCTCCTATAACTCCACTCTGTATCCTATTTCCCTGCTAAATTAGTCCAAACCCGCACCAACTCCAAAGCTCTCCACAATGATTGTGTTCCAGTTCAGGTACAATCTGTCAGACTTGTAAGGGTCACACTTTCTCAGGAAACAGGAAATAATAGGAGATTTCAACTTCCCTAGTGATCCAGGAATCTAAATCCACCCCACCCCCCTGCTCTAACTCTTCAGCCATGCATTCATCTTTTCTATCCACCTATTCTGTCTATTTATTCCTATCCTCATTAGCATATGACAGTGTAATCTATTTTAAGATGCTACGTAGCTCCCGAAGTTCTTGTTTTAGGACCTCATTTCTCTTTCTACCTATGTCCCAATGTGAACCAAAATATTTGATTGTTCCCGTTACCCCTTCAGAAAGCCCTGCAGCCATTTAATGACACCTTTGACCCTGGCCCCAGGGAGGCAACAGACCATCCTTCAGTCGTATCTGTGGCATCATGAAGACCTATCTGTACCCCTTCCACTAATTCTTCCCCCTTTTTTTCTGCTCCCCTTTGAACTGAGTGGACGGCAGCAGGTATATAGGAACATCACCATCTGCAAGTTCCCCTCTAAGCCACTCACCATCCTGACTTGGAAGTTATATCACCGTTCCTTCACTGTCACTGGGTCAAAATCCTGGAATCCCCTCTCAAGGGCATCGCGGGTGAACCCTCAGGACAAGGACTGTAGTGGTTTTCCCTGTCCACTCAGTTCCTCTGGGGAAAACCATTTATAAATTGTAGATGGATGAGAGCCAGAGGGCACTGTTTTAAATTGTTTTGAAAAATGAAGCAAGTGTGAAGTAAGAAAGTAAGAACTGCCGATGCTGGAGTCAGAGATAACACCGTGTGGAACTGGAGGAACACAGCAGGCCAGGCAGCATCAGAGGAGTAGGATGCTGCCTGGCCTGCTGTGTTCCTCCAGCTCCACACTGTGTTATCTGTGCGGTGAGAAGAACCTTTTTCACGCAGCAAGTGTATAGGATATAGAATGCACTCCCTGACAGTGTGGTGGAAGCAGATTGAATTGAGACATTTAGGAAGGCATTGGATGATTGTTTCTACTTAAACAGCGTGCAGGGTTCTGGCGAGAAGGCAGGAGATTGTAACCAAGTTAAAAATTCTCAGTCAGTGCAGACTCAATGGGCAATATGCCATCTCTTGCATCATAACAATTCTGAGATTCTATTCTCATTGCACGGCAACTTTTTTAATTGTAAATAGAGATCCAAATTCATGTTGGATCCAGGATAAAATAACTTTGTTACAGAAGAAGAGACTCATTGTGTTGTGATTACCTTGATTGATGTTTATCTCACTGAAACCAACATTTTGTTTTCTTCACTAGGTTCATTCGCAAATGCATCAATGTTGCCCCTTCTCGAGAAACACTTGGTGAACTCCTTTTAGGTTAGTAATCATTGTGAACTTTCCACAAATTGTTACTAGAGCTGTGACCTAAGATATTTCAGTTCAATTGATATGGGGTGTTGACGAAAATATGTTGCTTTCCAGGGGAGTCGGGAATGTATTTTGTTGAGGATAATGCCATTGATGCCTTCGAGCATCCTGTAAGTACACAATCACATTTTAAAAACTAACCTAAAACTGAGAGAACTGCAGGTGCAAACGTCAAACTGTTCAATTGTCATTTTGTGTCTAGTAACATTCTTACTGTTAAAATGCAAGTAAAGTCAAGTGCAACATTTGAATAGAATTTTTCAAAAACAGTTCATGATTACGCAACTAATATAGGTGAGAAGCAGTCTTGAATCAGCTTGGCTCAGTTCTGGCACTGTATTCCTGCCTCTAATTCAGAATGAATGTAAATTTAAGTCCATAACAGACGAACACCTCTAAAACTGACACTTAAGTGCAGCTACTGAAGGAGTCCTAAGTTGTCAGGCTTTGTCTGAGTTTTGCATGATATTCGGGAGAACATAAAGTACAATGACATCATTCAAAGAGGTGCAGGGAAGTTGGTGTTCTTGTATCTCTATTTTGTTGGAAGTAATTAAGATGTCCTGCAAAAATTAAATGACCTATATAAGTGCTTATTTTTTAATATTACTCAGTATTTATGAAATATATAACTTCAGTCTATAATATTGTTGTTTTAAAGAGTTCTGGAGTGGAAACCGAGCCAGCTTCATTCTCCTGGACTTATGAAGAAATTAAAGAGGTTCACAAGCGATGGTGGCAGCTGCGTGACAATGCCTTGGAAATCTTTCTAACCAATGGCAGAACTCTTCTTCTGGCATTTGACAATACAAAGGTATTGGATTCATTTTCATTTTATTACATGATTTTAGAGATAAGAAGCATAATGGCAGACTGTAGTTACGATTTTTTTCACCCTTCACTCACTCCCCCTTCTATCTTTTCTACAAGTCAGTATCTCTTAGCTGAGATGAGATTCTTGGTTTGTCTTCTACAAGAAGCAGATCCTGACCTCATTACAGCTTGGTTCAAACATAGATAAAAGAATTGAACTTGAGATGAGGTGAGAGTGACTGTCCTTGATATCAAAGCAGCATTTAACTGATTATGGCATCAAGAAGCCCTACTAAAACTGGAATTAATGGGATTCTGGTGAAGACTGTCCAATGTCTGAAGTCATTACCTCCACCATAAGGTCAGAAGCTGGTATGTTCACTGATGACTGCCCAATGTTCAACATCACTTGCAATGAGCCAGATACCGAAGCAGACTGTCCATGCAGCAAAACCTAGACAACGTTGTCTTGATAGTTGGAAAGTAACATTTATGCCAGAAGAGTGCTAGGCAATGACCATCTCCAACAAATGAAAATTCAGTAATTCCCCCTGACGTTTATTGACATGACCATTGCTGAATCAACATCCTGGGGATATCATTGACTGGAAACAGAACTGGGCGGACCATATAAAAATTGTGGCTAACAGAGCAAGAAATAAACTGACAATTCTGTGGCAAGTAATTCGTCTTGTCCACAATCTACAAGGCACAAGTCTAGGGTGTGATGGTATACTTGCCACTTGTCTGGATGAATACAGCACCAACAATACTTAAGCTTGATGTCATCTAGGACAAAGCTGTCAACTTGACCAGCACTCCCTTCACTACCAGCACACAGTGACAGCAGTGTATATCATCTACAAGATGCACTATAGTAACACAACATAGCTTCTTTGACAGCACCTTCCAAGTTTGTCATCCCTTCTACTGAGGAGGGCAAGGTCACCAGATGCATGAGAACTCCACCATCTGTTATGAGTAAACCACTTCCTATTAATAAAACCATACAATTATTTCATGCTGCTGACTGACTGCCTGGGTTTGTCATCTTGCCTGCTCCTCCTGATGATGTTGGCTGTCTCAGAGACTTCCTCCACCTGCTGATTGACTTATAAAGCTGTTAACTGTTGTCATTTTTATTGATTGAGTGATTGTTCGTTTAGTTAATTCCGGTTCTTCCTCCTGTATAGGTTCGGGATGATGTTCATCACAACATTCTTACTTCCAACCTACCAAATTTGTTAGAATATGGGAACATTTCAGCTCTGACCCAGTTGTGGTGCTCGGGACAGATTACAAATTTTGAGTATTTGACCCATTTGAACAAACATGCAGGTCGCTCCTTCAATGATCTTATGCAGTATCCTGTTTTTCCTTTCGTATTGAGGGACTATTCTAGTGAAACAGTTGACCTAAATGAACCTGCTATTTACAGGTAATTTTTATTTTATATATACGCACGCGCATGCTCACACGCACACGCACCTACACCATTTGTCATGAGATTTATTTCCATTATCAGTCCTCAAGTATAACGGTTTCACTGGGTAATTCTGTGCGGAATGAAAGAGCTAGTAGGAACTGCAGATGCTGGAGAGTCTGAGATAACAAGGTGTAGAGCTGGATGAACACAGCAGGCCAAGCAGCATCACAAGAGCAGGAAGGCTGACGTTTCGGGCCTAGAC
>JAHRHZ010000111.1:11249485-11269429 GCA_024137785.1 Ginglymostoma cirratum | reverse complement strand
GACCCTTCCTCAGAGAGTTCGGAGGAAGGGTCACTGGACCCAAAACGTTAACTCTGTGTTCTCCTTCACAGATGTTGCCTGACCTGCTGAGCTTTTCCAGCAACTTTGTTTTTGTTCTGGATTGGTGTTGGTGTATTGGTAGTAAAATGAAAGGGATATTTGACCAATCTATTCTGGTTTTTATCCCCACCACTGAAGGTGGGCAGAGGTAATGTTTTTGTCTTTGTTTGTTGGTCTGTTTATCAGAAAACAATATATGTCAAAAACTCATGAACAGATTTCAGCTGTGAAACTTGGCACATAATTAGGCTTTTCCCAAAGAAGAGCTGATTTAGTTTTGGTGAAGATGCCGATTGAGATCCTGAAATTTTCTTAAAAGATCCGTTAACATTGGGAGATAGGCTGTACTGAGTTGTGATTATACTCCGAGCCAAGATCAATATATTTTTGGCCTCTATTGGCATCGTGGCATAAGGAAATTGGGCAGGAATTGAGCTTGAACATCAATTGTGATCTTATTGAAGAATGGCAGAGCAGGCTGAAAGGGCTGTATGGCTTACTACTGCTCTTGTTTCTTATGTTCTCTGAGTTTTGTGTTAAGTAAAAATGTTGTACTTAGCTTTTTCCTTGCAAGTTTAAGCAATTCTTTTTAAAGATAGCTGAGTTAGTTGATTTTTATTTTGAGGAAATTGACAGCAGCACTTGGTGCACGCTATGCTTACTCTGAAGCCAGTTTCACTAAAGAGTCTTGAATGGTGCTATTACAACTCCCACCACATGCCCTCCCCAACACGGATGCACGTACAGATGCTCATACGGATGCACATGCGCACACGCGCACACCATCATGATCTGCAATGGGCTAAGTGCCAATTTTAGCTGGACCATTATGGCTTGTGGCAAGTACCTGGTATGGTATTAGTGTGCACACAAAATGTGATTCACTCCATGTCCTATCAAGAAACGGTTGGATGCACTGGATTCTGCAAAGGTTGTGGGCCCTGACAATTTTCCAGCAATAGCACTGAAACCCTGTGCTCCAAAATTTGCCATATCCTTAGCCAAGCTGTTCTAGAACAGCTACAACACCAGTATCTACCTGACCGTGTAGAAATTTTCCCAGGTATATCTTATGCATCTAAAGCAGAACAAATCCAGCCCAGCTAATTACCACCCCAGTAGTCTACCCTCGATCATCAGTAAACCGATGAAAGATGTCATCAGCAGTGCCATCGAACAGCACTTGCTTAGCAATAACCTGCTCGCTAATGCTCAGTTCAGGTTACACTGGGTCCAGTCAGCTTCTGGTCTCATTACAGACTTGGTCCAAATATGGACAAAAGTGCTGATTTCCAGAGGTGAGGTGAGAGTGATGGCCCTTGACGTCAAGGTTGCATTTGACAGAATGTGGCCTCAAGGAGCCCTAGCAAAACTGGAGTTGATGGAAATCAGGGGAAAAACTTTCTGCTGGCTGGAGTCATATTTGGTACATATGAAGGTGACTTACAGTTGTTGTTCGGTCAACTCGGCTCCAGGACGTCTCTGCAGGAGTTCCCCAGTGTAGTGCCCCAGGCCCAACTCATTTTCAGCTGCTTCATCGATGACCTTCCCTCCATCATTAGGTCGTAAGTGGGGATGTTCGTCGATAACTTGCTCAAGTGCAACAAGATCTGGACAATATCTAGGTTTGGGCTGACAAATAGCAAGTATCATATGTGACACAAATGCTGGACAATGACCATTTCCAACAAGTCAGATTCTAACCATTGCCCCAAGACATCCAATTGTATCACCATCACTGAATCTCCCACTATTAACATTCTTTAGGGTTATCAGTGACGAGAAACTAAACTGAACTGAACTAGCTATATCAATTCTGATGCAGAACAGAGGCTAGAAATCTTGCAGTTAGAAACTCACTTCCAGGCACTCCAAAACTACTTCTCCATCTACAAGGCACAAGTCAGGAGTGTGATGTAATACTGTCCACATGCCTGGATGAGTGCAGCTCTAGCAACGCTCAAGAACTTTGGCACCATCCAGAAGAAAGTAGCCCACCTAATTGGCACCAAAACCACAAAAATTCAGTTCATACATCACTGACACTGTGTAATAATAGTGTGTGCTCCATCTACAAGGTGCACTGCATAAATTCACAAAGGCTTTGATCATACCTTCCAAATCCATGTCCAGCAGCATCTAGAAGGACAAGGGTTACAGATACATGGTGAAGGTGCCACATGCAAGGTCCCTTCCAAGCTACTCCCCATCCTGACCTGGAAAGATATCGCCATTCCTTCAGTAAGTCAAAATTCTGGAACTCCCTCCCTAAGGGCATTGTGGGTGCACATACACCAAATGGACAGCAGCTGTTCAAGAAGGTAGCTTGTCACCACTGTCGCAAGGGCAATGAGGGATAGACAATAAATGCTGGTTTAGTCAGCAACACCACATTCTGAAAGTGAAATTTTAAAAAAGCATACCGTGTGTTACTTTGGACTGTTCGGCACTTGTTTATTGTCTAATTTTCCAATTTCTAAAAGGATATAACAGATTTGCAGAGAATCATCAATCTGCTGTATATTCACAGCAGCCTCACTCATCACCCAATGTGGCTAAGTAAATGTATTTTTTCTTTCATGTTAGTATCTAGAGGAGGAATATCGCAAAGGGGCTCAAGAAGATGATCCAATGCCTCCTGTACAGCCGTATCATTATGGGTCTCATTACTCAAACAGTGGAACAGTCTTGCACTTCCTAGTTAGGATGCCACCATTCACCAAAATGTTCCTGGCTTACCAGGGTAAGATCTAACAAACCAGTGAGTAGCTGCTGCTCTCATTAAGAGGTGCCATATAGGATTAAGATGGAAACAGCAACATGCAGTTCAGTAAACTATTAGAATTTTGAAAACTTTGTAAATATTATAAAATACATTAAAAATATATATGTATCCTGGATTTCAAAGGCATTAATGAGAGAATTAACTAATATACTCTTCCTTAAGTATCTAGCAATTTAATTTGCAAAAGAATGTACATCTACTTTTGCTTTATCTGTTGGAGCCCTGTGTCATTATTGGAGTTTTGTTATCTAAATTCCAAAGTTTTGGACGATTTGAAGTATTAAGTCACCAAAATAAGGTCAGTGAAAAGAAATAATTACAAGCAAAGTAATTTATAGGATGTTGATGATGATGTTTTTACCTGAATGATTATGCAAAATCTTAAGTCTGTTCAGTCCTAGAGTTAAGTTTGAAATAGTTTCTGAAGTGTGTGTAGTTCATAAGTGTGAAGTAATACAATTTAATAGAATGGGGGGACATTATAAACAAAACAGCGTAATATAAAGGGATGCAGAAACACAGACACGAATGCAATCACATAAACGAATCTATCAAAGTGACAGGACAATACAAGAAGGCTGATTTTAAAAAAAGGCATGTGGGATCCTTGGCATTAGAAGTAGACGAATAAAGTGGAAAATTACTGCTTAGGGCTCATCTTAAGTATTTTGCCCATTTCTGGACACGAAAATCAAGCCTACATTGCAGTTCAGTACTGAGGAACTATTGCATTGTTGGAGGTGTCATCTTTCAAACAAGTCATTAAGCAGATCCCCATCTAACTGTTTGGTGGATGCAAAAAATCCCACGGCACCATTTCAACGAAGACGAGGAAAATTATCCCAGATGTTCTAGCCAATGTTCATTGCTTAACCAACAAGGGGAAGAATTTTTTTCAAAAAAAGCAGAAATTGCTGGGAAAACTAGCAGGTCTGGCACCATCTGTGGAGAGAATGCTGAGTTAATGTTTCAGGTCCAGCAACCTGTCTTCGGAATGGGTCACAGAAAACGTATCTGGTCATTATCACATTTCTGTTTGTGGGAGTTTTATTAATATAAATTAGCTTCTGTATTTCCTACATTGCAACAATATCTAGTTTTTAAAGTTACTTAATGTCTGTAAAACACTTTAAAATGACTAGTGGCCATAAGAAGTTCTATATAAATATAAGCTCTTTCTTTTTAATAGCAATCCTGAATTATGTTCTGTGTTTAGATCAAAGTTTTGATATCCCAGATCGAACATTTCACTCCATGAATACTACCTGGCGCCTATCCTCATATGAATCTATGACTGATGTGAAGGAGCTCATTCCAGAATTCTTTTATCTTCCAGAGTTCTTGGTCAATAGAGAAGGTACATAATAAGCCTATTAGGACCTACAAGCCAAATCATATATGCAGATATCAGAAACAAAATTTATGTCTTGAATAAAAATGTATTGATTGGTAAAATCTTGCAAAACTTTCATATTTCAATCACTTTTCATGGTGATGATACGCTACAATGAAAATGTAATAAGTGTAATATGAGTAATTAAGTAGCACAAGGTCCTGCTGTGTAGTATTCTTCAATAAAGTACTTAGAAATGTGATGAACAAGTCAATGCAGCACAATGAGGGAAGTCTTGTTCTGGACTTTTACAAAACAGTTGTCCGAGAGTGGGCGACAACTCAATCTGTTGAGCAACTTGATGACTGTTTTTAAAGCTATGGTAGGGAACTTAAGCCCTGTGGCCATGTAGTTTTTAATGAAGAAAAAGGCTGTAGGCAATAGGAAGATTTTGAGGGACTCTGCAAGTGGATGGAATAATAACAACCGGAGACCACTCTGGTTAGGGGAAGATAATGTATTTGGAAAGATCTAAGACAAAGAAATAAATTCCAGAATACTAAGAATTGTTGTAAGAATATTAGGAGACCTTAGGGCATATGTCCATTGCCCACAACAAGTTGATAAAGCCGTCAATAAGTTACGAATGTTTAATATAAGAGCTGGGAGGATATGCTAGAACTTAATACACATTACTTAGGCCACAGCTGGAGTGCTGCATGCAGGTTTGGTCAGGAAGGATGTCATTGTGGTAGAAAGGGTACAGGCTGCAGAGAGGATTTATAAGGAAGTTGCCTGGTTAGAGATTTTCAGTTCTGATTGTTTGAATAAGGTTTAGTAATTTTCTTTGCATAGAAGGCTGGGGTAGTGTATAAAATTCGGTGACCTAGATAGAGTTAATAGAAAGATCCTTTTCCTCTTGACTGAAAGATCCATAACCAGAGATATAGATTTCTGATGAGAGGAAGTTTCGAGCAGTTCTGAGGAACATTTTCACTATGAAGGTAGTCATGATTTTGAGCTCACTGCTTGAAAAGGTAGCAGAAACAGAAGCCTTTATAACATTTAAAAATACTTGGATATGCACTTGAAATGCTATAATCTACAAGGCAGAAGCAGGAAACCAGGATTAGGTTGGATGGTTATTTCTCTACAGCACAGGTATGATGGCTTTGTGACTAAATTTCTATGCTTCTGTGATTTTTCAATGCTATAAGCAAAAGTAACAAGTTCTGTTTTGAGAGCATGTCAAGTAACATTGCTATTTACTATCACATGATCGGTGTCTGTTGTCATAATCTAACTTGCAGTAAATCCCATTTGCCCACACCCATGCTCCCTGACCTACAGTGGCTTCCAGTCCAATAATGCTTTGATTTCAAATTTCTTATCCTTGTTTTCAAATTCCTCCAGCTTTAGCCCTCTGTCTGTGCAAATTCCAACAGCCTTACAGATCTCTGCTTTTCCAATTCTAGTCTTTTGCACAGACCCAATTTCCTTCCCTCCACCATGGGAAGCCATTCCTTCAATTTCACCCTCAAGTTCTAGAATTCCTTCCCTAAACCGCGCTTCCCCTCTCTTTCTTTTAAGACATTCCTTAAAACTGTCATCTTAGTTCAAACTTTTGGTCACCTGTTCTAATATCTCTTGTGTATTTAGTGCCTTACTTTGTTTGATTACTCCCCTGTGAATCACCATGGGATATTTTACTATGTTAAAGATGCAATATAAATGCAAATTATTACTGCTGTGTCAAATGAATTTAGTTAGCTTTTAAATTGATGAACTAGACTATGTTATTGCAATGGTAATTAAATCATGCTATTCTTAATTGTTTTAACAAATGTAAACTTTGCGGCCTGTGAAATGATTAAATCCATGTAGAGTAGTAATATTTTGTTTCTCAAATACATCTTTATGCTGTTGATCAATGAATCACTATATGGCACATGTAGTAAACTAGGCTTTGTTTTCAGGTTTTGACTTTGGGATGCGCCAGAATGGAGAAAGAGTAAATCATGTAAACCTTCCACCATGGGCTCGCAATGACCCCCGACTGTACATTCTAATTCATCGCCAAGCCTTAGAATCAGATCATGTTTCCCAAACAATTTGCAATTGGATTGATTTGGTGTTTGGAAACAAACAAAAGGGCAGAGCTGCAGTTCAAGCTATCAATGTCTTCCATCCTGCAGTAAGTCTACATCCCTCTCAACTTACAAGTCATTATGAACCAGCTATCAAATGTAAGGGGAGCTAAATGTTTTATGAACATTTGTCTTAAATGCCCTTAGTCATGTCATAGCATTAAAAATAGTTGGAAGTATAATGCATGCAGAAAAATACATTACAATTACATAATAAAAAGCACTGAAAATGAAAAGATATTGCATTTTAAAATGTTATGTGGAGTGTAATTCATCTTCAGAGGTTGATTGAAGCACTTCAAATGCTTTTAAACAATTTTGTTTGATTTTTGAACTCCCTAAGGTGCTTCTGCACGTTACGGCCAGAATTTGGAGGCCAACTGTGGCAGCACAGTGGCTCAGTGGTTTTCATTGCTGCCTCAGCGCCAGGGACCTGGGTTCAATTCTAGCTTCGGGTGACTGTCTGTGTGGAGTTTGCACATTCTCACCGTGTCTGTGTGGGTTTCCTCCCACAATCCAAAAATGTACAGATTACGTTGATTAGCCATGCTACATTTCCCTTGGTGTCCAGGGATGTGCAAGCTAGGTGGGTTAGCCATGGGGAATGCAGGGTTACAGGGATAGGGTGGGAGGTGGGGTTCTGGGTAGGATGCCCTTCAGAGGGTCGGTGTGGATTTAATGGACTGAATGGCCTACTTCCACACTGTAGAGATTGTATGAACTGCATGAATAAAATTAGTTTCTCCTCCTTCTGGATTTGCATCATCGGTGCTCCAAAACCCAACACTGCTCTATCTAGTTTGAAAATGTTTGGTTTTGTTTTGGTTAGAAGTAAACTATTATGTTCTTTGATTAGGACTGGTGTATATTTTTATGGAAAAATACTTCATATGCTAAGGGCTGAGTACAGTTTTCCCCGTTAGGTGTTTTGCATAGTGTTTTCCAGATGGGAAGACAAACGACCTGCTCTCTTCTAATCAATGCTTCTTCCTCTCAACCTTTCTCAATATTTCAGGTCACAGTGAGATAATATGAAGAATGGTGAATTTTAACCTTGAAATTACTTCCATGTTACTACTGTATATATTGCATGCACGTTATGAAGCAAGGAATTGGGATAACTGGGTAGCTCTTTCAAAGAGCTAACACAGGCGTTTTGGGGGTTAAATGGCTTCCTATGCTAGATGATTGTACAATAATATAGTATGGAGATCATGGTGTGATTTTTATCTTGTTTGGATTTATTACTTTAACATATTGTAGTTTTCTTCACAACTGATGCGATATCTGTACTAATAATTGGCAGTTACAATTTGAGACTCGATTCACTTGTAAATTGGACAAATGTTAATCCACAGTTATACTGATTGATCAGTATAATACATCTGTGAGTACTACCCAGAACAACTGCTGCAACTGGGACTTTTAAGGGGAACTTTGCATGGAGCGTAAGAAATAAATTTACTGAAATTCAAACAGAAAATGCTTTAAGTACTCAGCATTTCAGGCACAACCTATGGAGAGAGAAACAGTTATTGGATTGAATTGTCCAGTTGGGTTGCAGTCCCAATCATCAGCATCTCCGATCTCAACCACATCTCAGCTACCTACGTTTGACCATGGTGGGACTTTCACCATGATCATCCTGCGGTCATTAAATTAAAAGGCCATCTCTGGAAGCAATGTACATTTAAGGATGATGGGAAGACCGGGGAAGCAGGCCTGTGATATCTGTCTGGGAAACTTGCTGAAGCCTTGCAAAAAATTTTTGTATTAGAAAGGTGAGCATTGCCACGCTATCTGGCCATCGTTGTAGACGGAAACCTCTCCACAGATTGGCTCTTTGCCACAGCTGTGGTCTTCATGTTTGAGCAGGTCTGTGCTGGGGTGAGTGACAAAGCTGTTGGTCTTTGTTGAGCACTGGGTTGACATCAGGAAGATCCAAGTGATGCCATTACTTTTCCTCCAAATGGCTCATTAATGGGCCTAGTTGGCCCTGCTTCTAGAAAAATCATCCAGAGATTGAAATGTCTCAGGTGGCCGACCTGGAAATCTACATCACAAATTTGCCCATAGTATCTTTTCCTAACCCGCCTCTACGAAACTGGGAAAATTCAGCACATTGTTTCAAGTCAATGACTTTTTCATTTCCAGCCAGTTTCCATTACAATGATTGGAGATCTCTGCTATCTCTTGTGATGATGCTGTGGCTTTAAGAGGTTATTTTGTTTTTTTTTTAGAAAGAGAGGATTTGAGACCGAGGAGATGAGCTGGCTAGTGAAGGCCCATGAAGTAAACCAGCATGGGAGGCCTTGTTTTTTTTTTTAAATGTTGAAACAATAGAAGCAGCCTGGCTGGGTGTGGCCAGCTCTCTCAGACCAGCATTTCTAGTTTTTTTATATAGTTTTTAGGTTTAGCTTTAGGCAGTTGCTGTTGGAGCCTCAACAGACTAGAAGCTCCTTGAGTTTTGAAGAAATAGGACTTATCCTTTTCTCTCCTCAGTTACAACTAGAAACTAGGGTTTCTCTGTGCTGCTGGGTTACCTGTGAGCCAAATGTATTCTTCTGAATTTGCCTTTTTGCCAAGGGATGTGTTTATGGGATGTTACTATATTGGAACAGTTAATTAGTAATACTTAGTTGTATTTATTATTCAGTTAAGTTTTCCAGTAGAGTTATTCTAAGTTCATTCTTTGTTTCTAACTATAGTATTTAAATAAATTGTGTTTTGCTTAACATCAAGTAGTTTGACCAGTTGAATTGCATTGGAACACAGCATGTTATGTTTGTCTTTAAAATAAGAAAAAGTTAGGGTCTAGGCTACCTTAAAATATTTTGAGGGGGGGTCTGATTCGGCCCATAACACCCTGAATACACCTTGATATTTAACCAGTCTTAGGTTGGGATCATGCGGCTCCTTCACTGGTGGGCTGCTGGCTGGAGAAGGGCCTTCCTGATGCACCATACTGCCAGGTGTATATGAGATTGTACTGATACACAATCAATCAAAAAACATAATAAATTGAAATAGTCAAGAATATAATAAGTACATTTTCTTCAGTTGCCTCTTAATGTCATGCCCTTCATAGAACTGATCTTTGCATTTGAAGACCAATAAGAACAGGAATAAATGTTATTTGATTTTATAATTATCTTGATTCATATTTTGTGATAGACATACTTTGGTATGGATGTGTCAGCTGTTGAAGACCCGGTTCAAAGACGAGCCCTGGAGACTATGATCAAGACCTATGGGCAGACCCCTCGGCAGCTCTTCACAACCACCCATCCATGCAGACATGGGCCTAGACACTCAATGGAGGGGGAGCTACCTGCAGCTATGGGTCTCCTCGTGCAGTTTGCTTTCAGAGAGAGCAGAGAGCAAGCCAAGGAAGTTGTCTACCCGGTATATAGCCTTGTGTGTTCTAAGTGGTGTTTCAGTTTTCAAATTTAGAAGCATTTAAGTTTTCCTTAGAATTTATTATGGAATAGGCATGATGGCCCAGCTGTTCTTACCCTGCTTGTCAGTTTTAAATGTTGTATGTATTTGTAATTACTCTGCTTTTCAATAGAAAATGCATCTCTACTGTTTAAAACAAAAAATGATTATCCCGCAACTAGTCTTTTAATTCTTAGTGAACTGAGCATTTTCCAAATTGTTTGCTTTCTCTGTCTCCTTTTTTGCTAGGTTTCTTTTAGATTGGTTATATAATTTTGTTCAACGTGAACAAACGATTATTAATTGATACATAGATACTTTGCTCCTCAAGGTGAAGAATTTCCTTCATTTAAAACCCTAACATAATTTAAGCAGCTAATTGTCAATGATATAGTTTCCAGGCTTGGTGATTACTAGTAGCATAATATTAACCATAAATGAGCGTCGTTTTCAGATAAAAATGCTTAGAAGTCTGCAGGAATTGATCCGTTGTTTATTCTAATGTGTGGCCTCTATCTCAGAGTCCTCTGCCATGGATTCAAGGACTGAAGTGGGGCGAGTATGTGGGATCTCCCTGTGCACCAGATCCTGTAGTTTGCTTCAGTCAACCCCATGGAGAACAGTTTGGGTCGCTATTAGCATTGCCAACCAGAGCTATTTGTGGTCTGTCAAAGAAATTTTGCCTTATGATGATATACAGTAAGGAGCAAGGTATAGAATGGATTGATAACTTTTCTTCTCTGCACAAATATTTCAGTAATTTATACTCAGCAGAAAAGCAGGTCATTCAGCCAAAGCCCCTAAGTGGTCTAGACTTGGATTTATGCACCACTCAAGCCGCCTCCCACGTTTTCTTCATCTGACAGTATCAGCATGTGCTTATCCTTTCTCACTCTTGCATTTATCTAGCACCCCTTAAATGCATTTTGCTATTTGCAACTATTCTGTATGGTAATGAGCTCCACTTTAAAACCACATTCTGAGCTACCTTTGAAATTATTATCCCTAATTTTGGTCTCCTCCCCCCCCCCAACCCACAGTTGTCAGTACATCTCTCTGTATTGTAGCCTATTGAACCCCTTTCATAATATTAATTACCTTTATCAGGTTACCCCCCACCCATCCCCAAACAAAATGTCACTTCTATGTAAAAGGGCCTCTATCTTTAGTTTTTCCTGATAGTTATACTTTCTCAGGTCTGACATCTTGTCTGTTTCCAATTTAATTTTAGGTGTTCGGAGTATGCACAGTACGGACATCCAGTGGTCTGCCATTTTGAGTTGGGGTTATGCCGATAACATGCTAAGACTGAAAAGCAAACAAAGTGAGCCCCCCATCAACTTCATCCAGTGCTCTCCCTTACATCAGGTATGAAGTATATTCCATAAATTAGGCCTTTATTTTAGTTTTCAAAACATTTGGAACGTCCTCATTTTTACTTTTTAATCAACCGTGGTAAAAATAAGGAAAAAACATGTGTAACAGAAAATGGATACTTTTAATGATGACACATACCAAATTTATTTAGGGAATTTTTTTAAACAGGTACAAATTGCTTGGTTCCCCTCTTACCTGTCCACTGAAAGTACTTACAGCAACGACTTCTCTTGTACCTATATCATTATCTTCACAATCCTTCCTCTTACCCAACATCAGGCTGCTCCCTTGCAACATCATTCATACACATAGACATTTAAGGGTGTTATTCTAAACCTTAATAAATCACTGGTTAGGCCTCCGCTATATACTGTGGACAATTCTGGGAACACACTTTTTAAGAAAGACGTCCAGGTTTTGGAGCGGATTTACCAGATTTATCCAGAGATGAGGGCTAAGTTCTAGCTTAATGCCTTTCTTGAATTACCTGGGACTTGGGAACTTCATGGCTTTCGACATAAACACCAAAGCCGATTAGAGCCAAATTGCCAACTAATCAGTATTGTTTTCTTCCGTAGTTCAAATTATTTAATTTGAACTAAATTTAGATTTAGCATTTAGCACTAAATTTAGCATTCCTGTTTTTGCCTTGATGAGTGCAAGACAAAAAACTTCGGCAACTTGTATCTCTCTTCAGCAATATTCAAATTCAATATGAGGACAACTTGGAGACCAAGGATTATTCTCCATGAAGCAGAAAAGGTTAAGGGATAGGAGCTAATGCAGGTTGCAAATTAACAAGGTTTTTGATAGACTAAAGAGGGAGAAACTGTTTTCATTAGCAGAAAGGTTCGTTAGCAGAAAACACAGGTTTAACATAATTCATAAAAAGAAGCTTTAGTGACCTAAAAAATTGTTTTATGCAGAAAATTGTTATGATCTAAAGCTCTGCCCAAAAGCATAATGAAAGCAAATCAATAATTTCAAGAAGAGTTGGATATATGTTGGGGGAAAAAATTGCAGGTTTATGGAGAAAGAGTAGAGCATGGGATCAAAAGAATAGTGCGTTCATATAGCCAGCATAGGGAAGATAGGTGAAATGGCCCTTTCTGTGTTGTTGTTCTATCATTCAAGATACATTTGAAAGTTCATAGATGATACCAAACATTAGCTCTGCACTAACCACTCAACTTGCATGGATTTTCACATAGTCATTGTTAATATATCTAATCTTTTGATAACATGTTGAACAAAAGACAGATGATATATAGGTTCAAAACTTTTATATTTTACAGAAGTTCATAATCAAATTATATCTTAAGAGAAATATCTTAGGATTGTAGTCTCATGTCGAATCTGATTGTAAATCGTCCATTTGATGGTTCCTTTTTAGGTTACATGTTGTGCATGGGTGCCTGACAGTTGTCAGCTCTTTACTGGCAGTAAGTGTGGAGTGGTTACTGCATACTCTAACAGATTTACCAGCAGTATGGTATGTATACAAAAACATTGTATGTGTGTGGGGTTACAGCCTGCCAACTGTTTGATTCATTTAGGTTTTAACATGATTATATGCCTGTAATTATTAGAGCGATTTCTTACTGTTCTACTTTAGGCAATTATTGCAACTGTTTGAAAATGTGACCTAAAAAAATTTTACTTTCTTTTGGAATTTTATTAAAATCAGAATACCGTTAGCCATGGCTGTGTTGCTATCACTTTTGCTTAGGACTTGAAGATGTTAAAAAGACTTATCTTTGTGTCATCATGCCTCCTTTAGTTCGCCCCAACCCAATATATGATTCTTGTAAATCCTAACCAACACTTCCATACTCCTTGACCTTCCTACACTCACTCACAAGGCTTGATTCCCTCTTAGATGAGTCTGCGTCTGATAGCAACTTCTGAGGGGCCCATCTAGGTTCTCATCACTAATTGCTTACAGGCAACCATCTAACAACTCTAATCTACTCTCTCCCTGACCTTCCCACTCAGCCCACATCTCCTTCCCAGCTCATTCCACTTACTCTAGACCCTGTGGACTTTGTCAACGGATGAGCTATCACTGCTTTTCTCCCCATCTTCCTCCAGAAAGTTTATTCATTCATGAACAACGTCCTTGTAATCCATGAGTTTCATGTGGGTGATTACATCAACGTCATGGCCTTGATTAAAATATATCTGAGGGATAATGACATCATTCTCCTAGGTGAAACACCCCTGCTTGTCTATACATTTCCCATTTTACCTCAACCAGACAGCCGAAATAATGGCATTATTCTTATCACCAAGTCTCACTATGGTCTGTACCATTACTCCTCCAGCACATTACCCTCTTTTGAGGATTCTGCCTTATTCCACTCCCTCTCCTCTCATTTAAAGATTGGTTCTTTAATACACACTTAAGTACCATGTTATTTTTCTCATCCAAATTAATTTCAACCTCCAATTTAATCATCATCCTCCAGTACTCCATGAATCTCTCCATCCACGGAAACTCTCAGACCCCAATTCATGCCATCCAATTGGCCTCACCACCTCTTAGCCTCATTATTTCCATTGTATCAATCATATGTGAGGTCATCACTAACCAGTTGCTTATAAAGCACTCCACCTGCATCCCACTTTGTCTACCTTCTGTGCCTGTCCCTGAAAATCTGTTTCTACCTTTACCGAATGCTGATTGTCTGTCCTATACATCTCCATTCAGCATAACATTTCTGAAGCTAATGATCTGCTTAGCCACATCTTCACCTCCAACTATGATGTAATCATCTTCATTAAAACCATTGCACTTGCTGTCCGATCCTGGCCATTCCCCTGGAACAGCCCTCGTCTGCACTCCCTTAAATCCAAGGGATGTAGACTAGATGCAGGCTGCCACTGTGACACAAGATCCTCCTCCACTGTTGTACAATTTGGCACTGACTTATCTACTCTGATCCCACTTTCCAGCCCAAAGCCTTGAATGTTATGATACTTGAAGTGTTCATCCAAGTACCTTTTTAAAGGTTATGAGAATTCCTGTCTCTACTGCCCGCCTACGGAGTGTATTCCAGATTCCCATCACCTTCTGGGTAAAAACCTTTTTCCTCAAATCCCTCTAAACCTCCAACCCTTCACATGAAAATTTTAGCCCCCTTGTTACTGACCCTTCAACCAAAGTTCCTATCCACCTGTCTATGCCCTTCATAGTTTTATATGCATCAATCAGGTCCCCCCTCAGTGTTAGAGATAAAAAGTACTGCAGATGCTGGAGAATCCGAGATAACAAGGTGTGGGGCTGGATGAACACAGCAGGCCAAGCAGCATCGTAGGAGCAGGAAAACTTGACGTTTCGGGCCTAGACCCTTCATCAGAAATTTCTGCTCCTATGATGCTGCTTGGCCTGCTGTGTTCATCCAGCCCCATGCCTTGTTATCCCCCCTCAGTGTTCTCTGCTCTGGAGAAAACAACCCAAACCTATCCACCCTTCATAGCTAAAATGCTCCATCGAAGGCAATATCCTGGTGAATTTCCTCTGCATTCCCCCAAGTGGAATCGCATCCTTCCTACAGTGTGGTGACTAGAATGGCACACAGTGTTCCAGCTGTGGCCTAGCCAAAGTTTTATTCAGCTCCAACACGGTCTCCCTGCTGTTTATAATCTATAAAGGCAAGTGTCTCATACGCCTTCTTTAACCACCTTGTTAACCTGTCCACCAGCTTCAGGGAGTTGTGGACAAGCACCCAAGATCCCTCTGTTCCTTCGAGCTTCCTAATGTGCTACCATTCATTGAGGACCCCTTGTCTTGTTACTTATTCCAAAGTGCATCACCTCACACTTTCCAGGGTTAAATTCCATCTGCCCATGTGACCAACCCATCTATATCTTATTGTAACCTAAGGCTGCCTTACGTATTTAAAAACTCAGCCCAGTCTTTGTGTCATCTGCAAACTTACTTAGAATCCCCGGTTCCGCCACACACGCACAAACATGTCCACATGCCCACATAAGCACACACGCGCACACATTCTCAGATATAGAATGATAAGGAACCCAGCACTGATCTCTGTGTCGTGGACACCAGCCTCCAGTCATACAAACAGCCTCTACCGCCACCTTCTGTCTCCAACCACTAAGCAAATTTTGGATCCATCTTGGCAAGTTACCCTGGACCCTTCAAGTGCTTTTATCAGTCTCCCATGTGGGACCTTGTCAAAGGCCTTGCTGAAATCTATTTAAACTGCATCAACTGTACAACCCTCATAGACATCCCTGATCCAATTGGAGAATTCTCTCCAATAATTTCCCTATAACTGATGTGTGCTCAATAGTCTTAATTCCCTGGTTTATCCCTACCACCCTTCTTGAAAGGTGGAACCACATTAGCTGTACTCCAGTTGTCTGGCACCTCCATTCTGGCTAGGGAGGAATTAAAAATTTGGATCAGAGCCCCTGCAATTTCTTCCTCCCCTCCCATAGTTCTCTTCTCATTCCTGCAAGGTTAGCTCTAGTGTATCACCACCTATTTCCATCTGTGTACTGCCACTCGGTACCATTTTTGAAAATACGTCATCAGTTCCATGTTGCACTCCGACAACACCAAATCTGCCTTACCATCACTCTTGACCTCTCTGCTGTCTCTAATATTGTCAGACAGCATATCAGTTCTGCGTCACTGGATAAAGAGAAATTTCCTTAAATTAACTATTGGAATGACCGAAGCCTTTGACTCTGACCCCACCACAAACTCTGTTCCCTGGCCACTGATTCCATCCCTTTCCTAACAAGCGTCTGAGACGGAATCAGGCTCTTTTACAATTTTGTGTCATATTTTACCATGAGAGAATCTTTCAAGCACACATCTGCAACGTGTCATTCATTTCCAGATCCAAAGGATCACCTGACTTCACACCTGCCTCAATTCATCTGCTGCTGAAACCCTTATCCATGCCTCTGTTACTGCTAGACGAGCTTATTCCAATGAAGTCCGAGCCAGACTCCCATCTTGTACCCACTAAACTGAAGTCAGCAAAAACTCATGTCTTAACTCAGGCTAAATCCTGTTCTCTCCGTGTGTGCGCTGACCTACTGTGACTCCCGATTAGCAACGTTTCAATTTTGAAATGCTCATCCATGATTTTTAAATTTCCTAATGGCTAACCCTCCCAAATTCTGTAATTGTTTCCAGCCTGACATCCTCCCCTAGTATCTACACTTCTCTAATACAGTGATGTTGAGAATTCTCAATTTTAATTGCTCCACCATAGGTGACTGCGCTTTCAGTTGCTTAGTCCTCAAACTCTGGAATATCTCCCTACACGTCTCTTCTTCCATTTCATCCTTAAGACCTATCTCTTTGACTGAACTTCTGTTCGTCTGCCCTTAAAACGCTTATGTGGCTTGTTGTATCTTGTTATTAAAACGCTTACGTAAAGCAGTTTGGAGCAATTTATTACTTTAAAGACCCTGCATAAATACAAGCTGTTGTTGAATCAGAGGATTGTGTGTTCCAGCCATGCTCCAGTACTTCATGTATTCCAGGAGACGCTGTCAATGCAGTACAGAGGAAATGCTGCATCGTCAGAGATGCTGTCTTTCAGATGAAAAAGTAAATCAAGAACCCTCTTGAAATTCTTTAAGATCCTATAGTAATATTAAAAGAAGAATAGGGAGTACTTCCAGGTGTTTTGGCTAATATTTATCCCTCAAATGAAGAACGTAGAAAGAAATTATTTGGTTGCAGTTTGAACTATTGAAACTGTCCATGCATTTCCTATATTAAAACATTGATTTTGCTTAAAGTTTTAGCAAAGATTTTTAGCTCAGGTTGTGGATGAGGTTGTTGACTTTCTCGCCGAACTGGCTTGTTTTTGTTCAGACATTTCGTCATCATGCTAGGTAACATCATCAGCGAGGCCTTCAATGAAGCGATGTCGTTCTACTCTGCTTGGAATTTATACTGTCCAGTCCACTATGGTGAGTAGCGTCATTTCCGGTTTTTATCTGTACGATTTGTATATACAAACCCATACAGATCAAAACCAGAAATGATGCTACTCACCATAGTGGACTGGACGATATAAATTCCAAGCAGAGTAGAACGACATCGCTTTATCGAAGGCCTCTCTGATGATGTTACCTAGCATGATGATGAAATGTCTGAACAAAAACAAGCCAGTTTGGCGAGCAAGTCAACAACCTCATTGATTGTGCTTCTTAAGTATTTAATTGACTGTAAGGCCTTATGAGATGTCCAGAGGCAACATAATATGATATGAAAGATTTCTCCCACGTGTTTATTTCTTTACTGTGTTTGCTATGTAGTGATTAACATAAGTGTAGGATAGTGCACTGATAACTCACTTTGTTTGTATTCTTCAGACTTCAGAAATTGAAGTGGAAACAAAAGTCCACTTATATGGGCACACTGCTGAAGTAACGAGTCTGTGTGTTTGCAAACCGTACAGTATTCTAATCAGTGTCAGCAAGGATGGGACCTGCATTATATGGGATTTGAACAGGTACGTAAACATCCTTTAAACTGCTACAGCACATGTTTAGGTATTTGATGTAGACGCATCTATAACAATGAGTGAGAGAGAGAATGAGAGGAAATCTTTTACTCAGATGGTGGTGAATCTTTAAAATTCTTTATCCCATAAGTTGTGGAAGCTCAGTCTTTTGGTCTTTTGAGTATATTTAAATTAGAGGTTGATAAATGTTTCATCATTAATGATATTAAGGCTTATAGGAATATTCTGGGTAAAGGGAATTGAAGTATTCTATCAGCCATGCACAGGTGCAGGCTCAATGACGTCTCAATAGCCAACTGATTTTTCAATGAATGAAAAATGGGCGTTTGTGCACGGGAGGAAAGACGGAGAGGAGGAGGATGAAAGGGAGGGGCGAAGTTTGGGAAGTAAAGAGGGAAGATTATCAGTGGGAGGAGAGATCGTAAACCAGGAGATGGCTATGACATTGATTAGAAGGGATAAAATAGGAAGCAAAGTAAGAATGAAGGGAGGGGGAGAGTTCCGTTGGGTGATTGTGTTGAAATTCCACCTTAACTGGGGACGTTGCTGTGTGCATTAAACACTGGGAGGTGGCGGGTACTTCAAATGCAGTACTTATCCAAATAATTTTAGATGTATTGAGGGCTTCTGCCTCTACCCCCTTTCAGACAGAGTTCCAGACTTTCACCCCTTATGAGTAAACAAGATCACTTCTCCTCTGTAATCCTTCTCCCAATTACTTTACATGTTTGCTCCTCGGTTATTGTCACTGTTGTTAAAAATAGTCCCTCCCTATCTAGGCCCTTATAATTCTACAAACCTCGCTCAAATTTCACCTCAAACGCTCCTGTTTCAAAAAAATCCTTCCAGCCTATCCAGCATATCCAGCATTTCCTCATAGCCAACGTTCTCTTTTCCTGACAACATCCTTGCAAATCTATTTGTTCTTTTATATCCTTATAATACGGTTACCCAGTAATTTATAACATGCTAAATTGTGTAATAGGTAGGGATACTTCACCATGACTCTAATGCAAAACTTAAGTACGTCTACAATTGTAACTTTGAAGACAGTGAAGTGTGAAGTGGTTATTTACTGCTGTTGAGAACTTATGTCTCTGTTTTCTTTGTCCTGCAGGTTGTGCTATGTTCAAAGCTTAACAGGACATAAAAGTCCAGTGACAGCAGTTTCTACAAGTGAGACAACTGGTGATAGTGCAACAGTTTGTGATTCTGGTAACATATCCTTCTCTATTCGTCAGATTATGGATACTTAGTTGTTATTTTTGACAGAGAATGCAATGTGATCTGTTCCCAGGCTATCATTGGCTTATTTTAGCCATTTACAGAAGGTTCTATAAATTACATGGATGTGATTCTCCATTCTGACTCCTTTCCCTTCACTTCAGTGACAAATCTCAAGAATGATTGATTGATTGCCATTTAAAAATCGGAAACGTCATGATGATGTGACAATGGCACATTGGGATAGTTCAATGGTTATATGACTCTGGAACTGGCTGTTGAAAAGGATCAGGAGAAACCTTAAATATGAAATAAAGTACAGAATAAAACCAAAGGAAAAACCATTAACTAGCCCTTTGTTGAAACACCTTTGTTTTCTCCAAGGATCCACGTTATTTCCTGAGTCTTTTAGTATCAGTGAGCACAGCAGTTTGTGCTCTGTAACATGAGTTACCCTGAGAAATTGTTATAATTGTACAATTTTTTTTCCAGTTGGTGGTGGTAGTGACCTGAGGCTGTGGACAGTAAATGGAGATCTCAGTGGCCATGTACATTGTCGAGAAATAATCTGCTCAGTAGCTTTTTCCAATCAACCTGAAGGTGTATCTGTCAATGTTATTGCTGGAGGGCTAGAAAATGGTGTGGTAAGGTCAGTAATGTACTTTTCTACTTAAGCTGTAGCTGTCTTATATTTGTGTGCCCATTCGTAGCTTGAAATAGAATGTCTAGGATTAGGCACAAACACTTAGTTTAGTAAAGTCTGAAAATATAACTTGTTTCTTCAGAGTGAATACCCTGTAGCACATCTGTAATATTTGAATAATTAAAACTCTTCCTACCAAGTACTTACCTCCTCCTTATGAAATTAAAGAAAGCATGTTTTGATAATGGCGTCTTAATTATCTCCGTACTTTGATCAAGTAATCCTCTAGGTTCCTCTAACTGTAAAGTACATTTGGTCTTTGCTCCATGTGTGGAATGCAGAAGTATCTGAATAATAATCACCCAAAAATATAAGATAACAAGGTGTGGAGCTGGATGAACACAGCAGGCCAAGCAGCA
>JAHRHZ010000111.1:11173188-11249085 GCA_024137785.1 Ginglymostoma cirratum | reverse complement strand
AGACCCTTCATCATTTCTGATGAAGGGTCTAGGCCCGAAACGTCAAGCTTTCCTGCTCCTATGTTGCTGCTTGGCCTGCTGTGTTCATCCAGCTCCACACCTTGTTAACTCGGATTCTCCAGCATCTGCAGTTCCTATTATCTCTCTCTCACCCAAAAATATACTTCCTTAACTCTTTGCCATTTGCATTGTAATGGTTTACAGGTAGAAATATATATGAATGCTTACTTGCATGTTGTGTTTCAGTTATGTGAGGATTATGTTATGGTCCTGAATTGCCAAAATGGGATTGAGCAGTTCTGAGGCACACATTTTCTTGCACTGGCAGCCAATGGTGTTGAGCTGTGTTGATGTTTACACGGGAATCACTATCTCCTACTCATCGCCTTTAAATAGGCTACTGTGCAAAAATGTTTTGGCTTGCGTGCGTATTTGGTCGGGACGTGTAAAATCTAGTGAGGAAGTTGTACTGGAACAGAAATGTTTAATTGTTATTATACAAAACTGTAAATAAAACTCTGTATTGAACTGATACTTGTGATACTAAAGCATTGATGGTCCAACTATTGGGCACTATTCCAGAGAGAGATTGATGAGAGATCT
The DNA here is from genome assembly GCA_024137785.1 of Ginglymostoma cirratum. Classification (NCBI taxonomy): domain Eukaryota; kingdom Metazoa; phylum Chordata; class Chondrichthyes; order Orectolobiformes; family Ginglymostomatidae; genus Ginglymostoma; species Ginglymostoma cirratum. The sequence goes on along the minus strand of JAHRHZ010000111.1, from coordinate 11,248,482 downwards.
TGAGTCAGTTCCTGTGAACACAATATCCAGATCTGGGCTGACAAGCGGCAAATAATATTTTGTTATGCAAGTATCAAGCAATGACTATCTCCAAAAGGAAAGGCGCTCTCCTCTTCTTGACATGCATTACTATCTAATTCTTGATCATCAACATCATATTCACCAGAGTGCCATACATTGTATTGGTTCTTAATAAATACTTTGTTCAATAAGACAGGGATAATAGAGGCATTGCAATCAGGAAGGAGAAGTGAGAAATTAACATAATGCGGGTCAGTTAGCCCATGGTTTACAAGTGGTGTACTGCCACGAGGTGAGAAGTGTGCCACCAAGTTTTCGGGAAGCAGTGCCATTTTATCTGAGCATCAAGGTTGCATCTGTGCTTCCAATCTCCACCGGAGTCTCTGTCTATTATTGAAGGCAGTATTTGCAGACACCAGGTGCCCCCGTGCACATTTCCAGAGCCTCCCCAGATCAAAAGGCTCTGTGCCTACTAGCGGGCCCAGGTTTCCAGCTAACAAGGTAAATTGCAATTTGCTGTCATCCGTTCTTCACAGATAATAGAAATAGGTGAATTGAGCAGATTTTGAAAATGTCTGTGTTCAGCCAAAGACAGTGTATTTTTACCAGTGGATTTGAAACACTAATGTTTCTGATCCTTCTTTAGCTTATTGTGTGCACTGTGTTGCAAACTTCCTCTCATTAGGCCATACCCCTCTCCTCCTCTCTGTATTTATTCTGAGCTCCCTTCCCCCTCTCCATTTCTGAAGAAGGGTCTTGACTCGAAATTTCAACTTTCCTGCTCCTCTGATGCTGCCTGGCCTGCTCCGCACAGTGTTGTCTCTGACTCCGGCATCTGCAGTTCTTACTATCTTTAATCAAAAGAAGATTCATTTATTGAAGGAAGCAGGTGACTGATTAACATAACTGCAGATTTTGAGGATGCTTCAAACAGGGTCAGTAAGAATAGTATGTTTGATGTAGACTGTATGAAATTTAGCAAGGCGTGTGTGTGTGTGTGTGTGTGTGTGTGTGAGAGAGAGAGAGATGGGGTTGTGTTGGGGACTGTGACATTGATGGCACAGTGGCAAGTTGGTTCTAAAGTTGACTCAGACGAAGGAAAGAAAGGATAATGCTTATTGGGAGATTATTTCCAATGGAATTGTACATGGAATCTAGATCCCTTTTCATGATTTATACCAGTGATTTGGGGTTGAATATAGGGATTATGGTTAGGAAGTTGACACACAAATTAGCAATGTAGCTTTTACAATAAAGGAGAAAGCTGTAGACCTGGGAAACTATAGAGGGTCCTGTCAGATGAATGGGGCAGTAAAAAATGGGATGCTCAATTCACAGAAGGTTAAAGTAATGTACTTGGGGAAGACTAACAAGGCATGGAAGGAGATTATTTGACTCATTGTGTTTGTGCCAACTCCATGCAACAGCAATTCACCGACTGTCACTCTCCTGCCTTTTCACCGTAGACCTGCTAATATTTGATAATGACACAATTATTTTTTGAAAGCTGTTCTGGAAATCCTCTTCCACCACGCTTCCGTGTAGCACACTCCAGGTCCTAATCACTCACTGTTTCCATACATCTCCATTGCTTCTTCTGCCAGTCATTGCCCTCTGACATAATTCTTTGACTAATGGGAACATTTTCTCCCCACCTTTCCTGTCTAGACATTTCATAATTTTAAAGACTTCTATCAAATATCTTCTTAATTTTTCTCCAAGCAGAATAGCCTTAGTATCTCCGATCCATCTACATAACTGAAGTTTCTCATCCCCAGATTATTCTCAAGAATCTTTTCTGCAGTCTCTAAAGCCTTCATATTTTCTAAACTACGGTTCTCAGGACGATGTTGGAGCCAAGTGAGTGCCTTGTATAGGTTTATCGTAACTTGCTTACTTTTCTACTCCATGTCCAGAATCCATTATTCCACCAGTCTTTGTCTTTTTGAAGTTTAATATTCCTCCTTACAGCTCTCAAATGTTACTATGTTTTGTATCATCTGCACGTTTTAACATTGTGCCCTGTATACCAAAGATAGATCATTAATATCAAACAGAGCTGGAGTTGAAATACCTACTTCTGAGCAACCAACCATAAACTTTCCTCTAGGCTAAATAACAGTTGTTCATTATGACAGTTTCTTATCGAGATGACCAACTATTGGAGTTCTTGAAAAAAGATGACCTTTTAACATTAATGGGGGGAGTAAACACAATACACACGGCTAAGCACTACATTTGAACTTGCGCATCATAAACCAGAGATTCTACATTTATTTGCAAAGGATTCACTAACTCAACAATTTAAAGTTTTCTTGTATCCCAGTTAATTCAGAATCTCTTTGTTTACAACTCTATTCTCCTCCACCTTGGAATGTATCCCTCTTTCTTAGTGCCTCCTACACTCTCCAAACCCCATTGCAGCCCTCGATCCACATTGCCTCCAAATCTGGCAGTTGGAAGTGCTAGATGCAGCAAAAGGTTCTTTTCACCCCTGCAAAGGTCCCCACTACCACCTCTTCTAAAAATGGCTCCTCGTCCCAGTGCTGGCAAAAATCAGCATTTGGCTTCCTATCCCAGCATTAACAAAAGTTGGCATCTGACTGTGAGACCATCAGTGCAGGAGCAGGCCATTTGGTTGTGCTGCCATTCAACTGGATCATTGTTGAGCCGATAACCCTCGAGTTCGCTTTATTGCGTTTTCACCATGACCTTTGCTACCTTTTACTGATTAAAAATCAACCTGTCTCAGCCTTGACTATGATTAATGACCCAGCCTGTGTCGCCATCTGGAGTAAAGAATTCCACATGTACAAGTCTCCGAGAGCACAAATTCTTCCTCATCTGTCTTAAATGGGGGACTCCTTACCCTGACATTTTACCCTTTGGTTCTAGACACCCCCACAAGGGGAAACAACCTTGTCAAGCCTACTAAAAACCTTCTCTTCTGAGGAAGGTCACTGGACCAGAAATGTTAACTGATTTTTCTTCTCAGATGCTGCCAGACCTGCTAAGCTTTTTCAGCAACTTCTGTTTTTGTAAGAATCTTTTCTGTTTCAATATGGTCACCTCTCATTCTTCTAAACCGTAGTGAGTAGAGGTCCAACCTACTCAACCTCTCCTGGTAAGAAAAGCCTTCCATATAGAGTCAAAGAGCTATACAGCATGGAAACAAACCCTTTGGTCCAACTCATCCATGTCAACTGGATATTCTAAATTAATCTAGTTCCATCTGCCAGCATTTGACCCATATCCTAGCAATAGCCATTTGGCTCAGCCTATTCAGCCTCTCCCTTCAGCTCAAACCGTCCAACCCTGGCAACATCCTTGTAAATCTTTTCTGAATTCTTTCAAGTTTCACAACGTTCTTCCTACAGCAGGGAGTCTGGAATTATACACAGTATTCCAAAAGTGGGCTAAACAATGCCCTGTACAGCCGCAACATGACCTCCCAACTCCTATACTCAATGCACTGACCAATAAAAGCAAGCATACCAAATGCCGCCTTCACTATCCTGTCTACCTGCCACTCCACTTTCAAGGAACTATGAATCTGCACTCCAATGTCTCTTTTTGTTCAGGAACACTCCCCAGGACCTTATCATTAAGTGTAAACGTCCTGCCCTGATTTGCCTTTCCAATATGCAGCACCTCACATTTATTTAAATTAATCTGTGATCAACAGAGTGAACCTTCTCTGGATTGCCTCCAATGTTAGTATTTTTTTCTTGGGTAAGGGGACAGAAACTATTCACAGTATTCTAGGTGTGGTCTAACTAATACCTTGAAAATTTTTAGTTAGACATCCCTATTTTTATACTCCATTCCATTTGCAGTCCCTATTGCCTGCTGAACTTGGATGCTAGCTTTTTTGTGACTCATGGATGAGACCCCGCAAATCCCTCCATGCTGCAGCTTTCTGCAGTCTCTCTCCATTTAAATAATGTTCAGCTCCTCTATTCTTTCTACCAAACTGAATAACCTCTCATTTTTCCTCATTAAATTTCATCTGCTAAGTTTTTGCCCACTTGCTTTAACCTGCCAGTAGCTCTCTGCAATCACTCAGTCATCCTCAATACTTGCCTTCAATTGATTTTTGTGACAAATACAAACTTGGCAATAGTACATTCATGTTAGCCACCCATATTAATAAATGTTGTAAATAATTGTGGTTCCAGCTCTGTTCACGGTGGAAACTGAAAGAACTGTGGATGCTGTTCTGAGGAAGGGTCAATGCGCCCAAAACGTTAACTCTGTCTTTTCCTTCACAGATGCTATCAGACCTGCTGAGCTAATCCAGCAACTTTGTTTTTGTTCCTCTTCACTGTGGAACTCCTCTGGTGACAGGTTACCATCCTGAAAATGCCCCCTTTCATAAGTCCTCTTGTATTAGTTCACCAGTCTTCTCTCCATGCTAATATACTATTCCTAACAGTAAAGGGTCTTATTTAGTGGCCATATGTGGCATAAGTACTACCTTATCAAATGACTTTTGGAAATCCAAATATATTGAATCTACTGGTTCCTCCTCTTCTATCCTCATTGCCTCCTCAAAGTGGGCATGATCTCCCTTTCATGGAGCCATGCTGACTTTGCTTGATCATATTTCTTAAATGCTCTCCTATTACATCCTTTATAATTGTCTGTAACATTTTCCCAATAACAGCTGGCACAGACGTGTTGGGTCTTTTTCTGTGTTGTAGGTCTCTATGAAAATGTGGCAGGTGGACTCTAAGATTTTCCTAATGACAGGCTCCCTATACCAGTCTCCACTCTTGCTCGGTTCTCTCCTGTCAGCTGTCATTGCCAGAACTTATTTTCATAACTGCTGATTGCTCCTCCTTATTTTCTTCCATTCTGCTTAGTTACAGAGGGGCAATTAATCTCTTGATGACTGCCCCAGTGAATGGAGTTTAAGGCATTTGTGGACAGATTCACCCATCACTTCTGTTTTTCACCATTGGATTAACGTATGTCATTTTCTAACAGTGTGGAAATCCATTATTTCATAATTATTTTTCAGTAGATCCTTTCCTTTGACGTTACAGATGAAACTGCTTTATTGTGCAGTACTAGATCTAAAATAGTTTAGTCTCTAGTTGATTCTACAACATATTGCTCCAGAAAACTGTCAAAAAATTGCATCCTATAAATTAGTCTTGCAGGTGTGCACAGAGGCTCAGTGATTAGGAGTGCTGCCTCACAGTGCCAGGGAATCGGGTTCAATTCCAGCCTCAGGTGACTGTCTGTCTATATGGAGTTTGCATGTTCTCCCTATGTCTGCATGGGTTTCCGCCACGTGCTCTGGTTTCCTCCCACAGTGCAGAAAAGTGCAGGTTAGGTGGATTGACCATGCTGAATTGCCCCATAGTGTCCAGGTTAGGTGGAATCGCCATTGTAAATGTGGGGTTATGGGGATAGGTTGGAGGGCTGGGTCTAGGTGGGATGCTTCTCAGGTCAGTGCAGACTTAGTGGACTGAATTAGCTCTTTTTGCACTGTGGGGTTTCTGTGACTATCTTGGCCAATTTAATGGTCTTGTCTATGTAAAGATTAAAGTTAACTACAAATTTATTTCGAACTCCAAAAAAATCATCTTTATTACTCTATCCAAATAAGTTAGGACTAGTAGTAAAATAGTAGATTGCTTATTTCAGGGAGTTGGAGTATAAGAGTAGGGAAGTCTTACTGCAACTGACCAAGGTACTAATGACTCTATCTTCAGGCCCAACCATCTTCAGCTGCTAAATCAGTGACCAGCCCTCCAAGGTAAGGTCAGAAGTCAGGGTGTTCGCTGATGATTGTGCGATGTTCAGCACCATTTGCAACTCCACAGATACTGAAGTAGCCCATGCTCAAATGCAACAAAATCTAGACAATAAGCAGGCATAGGCTGACAAGTGGCAAGTAACGTTCAAGCCACACAAATGCCAGGCTATGACCACCATAAGAGACAATCTAACCGTAGCCCCTTGACATTCAGTGGTGTTACCATCACTGAATTCCCCAGTATCAACACCCTTGGGGTTACCATTGACCAGAAACTCAACTGAACTTGCCACATAAAAATAGTAGCTACAAGAGTAGGTCAGAGGCTAGGAATACTGCGGTGAGTGACTCATTACCTGACTCCCCAAAGCCTATCATTATCTACAGGGCACAAGTCAGGAGTGTGATGGAATACCAATCAGTTGCCTGGATGGGTGCATCTCCAACAATGTGCAAGAAGTTTGACACCATCGAAGACAAAGTATGCTTGATGTGCACCACATTCACAAACATCCACTTCCTCCTCCACCGACGTTCAGTTGCAGCAGCATGTACTATCTATAAGATACACTGCAGAAGTTCACCAAAGATCCTCAGATAGCACCTTCCAAACCTACAACCACTTCCATCTAAAACGACAAAGGCAATAGATACATGGGAACACCACCACCCACAAGTTCCACTCCAAGCCACTCACCACCCTGACTTGGAAATGTATCACCATTCCTTCACTGTTGCTGGTTTCAAATCCTGGAATTCCCTCCCTGATGGCATTGTGGGTCAACCCATAGCAGGTGGTCTGCAGCGGTTCAAGAAGGCAGCTCACCACTACCTTCTCAAGGGCAGCTTGAGACAAGCAATAAATGCTGGCCAGCCGGTGGTGCCCACATCCCACAAATGAAGTTTAAAATAAATCAGGAGTACTGAGAGCAATTTTGTTCCCCTTATTTAAGGAAAGGTATTATTTCATTTGAAAGCAGTTCAGAGAATGCTCACTAGATTGATCCCTGGTTAGGAGGGATATCTTATGAGCCAAGATTAAACAGGTTGGAACTCCGCTTACTAGAGTTTAGAAGAATAAAAGGTGATTTCATTAAGACATACAGGATTAATAAGAGGCTTGAAAGGATAAACGCTGAGAGGATATTCCCCATCATAGGAGAGTCTAGGACAAGAGGGCATATTGAGAGATTCTGTCAATAAAAGTGCGCAAATTTAACAATGATGTGAGGAGGAATTTCTTCGGGTGTCGTGTCTTAGGAACTTCTTGTCGCAGACAGCTGTGGGGCAGAGTCCTTGGGTATATTTAAGGCTGAGATGGATTCTTGATCAGTAGGGAGATCAAGGATTATTGGGAAAGGCAGGAAAATTGATGTGAAGAGTGTTGGATCAGCCATGATCCTACTGAATGGCAGAGCAGGCATGACGGGCCAGAGGGCCTGCTCCTATTCCTATTTTATAAGAATCATAGAATCCCTACAGTGTGGAAACAGGTCCTTCAGCCCAACAAGTCCACACCGACCCTCAGAGCATCCCACCCAGACCCATCCACCGATAACCCACCTAATCTATACATCCCTGAACACTATGGGCAATTCAGTAAGAGGTCTTAATGATTGAGAAATTTGATACAAGTACATTGTATTGTACATTAGCTTTGCAGATACTTCATTGACTGTCGCTTACTTGCTCTTTAGCTGTTCATTTATAAAACCATTCTAATGTTTAAATCTTTCCACTAATTTGGACCCACTAAACTCCTTTACTCATGTATTTGGGCAGTTGTTTACTGTAATGATTAAAATGACAAGTACGAATTCTTACTTTTGAACACTTCTGTGCCATTCAGGCTGTGGAGTACGTGGGACCTGAAGCCTGTTAGGGAAATTACTTTCCCAAAATCAAACCGGCCTATTGTCAGGTAAGATTGAGCAAAATACTTTGAAATACATATGCTGTTAAACATCACAAAACCTGGTTTAGTATGAATTTACGTAAGTTCCCTTCTCATGGACTTATTCATTTGTATTGTACAGTATAGAAGATGCCATATTTTATATCAAAATTGTCCAACTTTGTAAATATGCTCATGTGCATCCAGTCATTCTAGGAATAAGATTTTCAGATGAACAAAAACAATCTCAGCGGGCTATGTCCAAGATTAATTTTCTAACGAACTTCTGATTCTGACCTATCCTGTATTGCTGATTTTATTTGTCCCTCATTGGCATTTATATCTTCAGTGCCTAAAGCAGTTAAATTCTGAAATTCTAAAATTCCTTCTACGCTTCTAGTCCCACTCTTCCTGTACAATGTTCTTTAAAATATATCTCCTTGACCAAGCAGCTGGTTACTTGTCCAAATTTTTTTTTCATGTGACTTCAGTTTTATTCAATAACGCTGCTGTGGAGCATCTTGGGACATTTTTAATTACGTTATGCATGCTTATAGAGAAGAAAATTCCTGTGAAAACCTGAGATAACAAGGTGTAGAGCTGGATGAACACAGCAGGCCAAGCAGCATCAGAGGAGCAGGAAGGCTGATGTTTCAGGCTTAGACCCTTCTTCAGAAGTGGGGGAGGGGAAGGGGGTTCCAAAATAAATAGGGAGAGAGGGGGAGGTGGACAGAAGATGGATAGAGGAGAAGATAGGTGGAGAGGAGACAGACAGGTCAAAGAGGCGAGGATGGAGCCAGTAAAGGTGAGTGTAGGTATGGAGTTAGGGAGAATGGACAGGTCAAGGGGGCAGGATGAGGCTAGTAGGTAGGAGATGGGGGTGGGGCTTGAGGTGGGAGGAGGGGATAGGTGGGAGGAAGGACAGGTTAGGGAGGTGGGGACGAGCTGGGCAGGTTTTGGGATACGGTCGGGGGAGGGGAGATTTTGAAGCTTGTGAGGTCTACATTCATACCATTGGGCTGCAGAGTTCCCAAGTAGAATATGATTTGCTGTTCCTGCAACCTTTGGGTGGCATTGTTGTGGCACTGCAGGAGGCCCAGGATGGACATGTCGTCTGAGGAATGGGATGGGGAGTTGAAATGGTTTGCGACTGGGAGGTGCAGTTGCTTAGTGCGAACCAAGCGTAGGTGTTCTGCAAAGCGGTCCCCAAGCCTCCGCTTGGTTTCCCCGATGTCGAGGAGGCCACAACAGGAACAGCAGATGCAGCATACCACTTTAGCAGATGTGCAGGTGAACATCTGCTTGATGTGGAAAGTCTTCTTGGGACCTGGGATGGGGTGAGGGTGGGGGTGTAGGGGCAGGTGTAGCACTTCCTGCGGTTGCAGGGAAAAGTGCCGGGTGTTGTGGGGCCGGAAGGGAGTGTGGAGCGGACAAGGTAGTCATGGAAAGAGAGGTCCCTCCGGAAAGCAGATAAGGGTGGGGAGGGAAAAATGTCTTTGGTGGGGTCAGATTGCAGATGGCGGAAGTGTCAGAGGATGATGCATTGGATACGGAGGTTGGTGGGGTGGTACGTAAGGATGAGGGGGATTCTGTTTTGGTTGTTATTGGGGGGAGGGGGTGTGAGGGATGAGTTGTGGGAAATGCAGGAGACACGGTCGAGGGCGTTCTCAACCACTGAGTGGGGGGAAGTTGTGGTCCTTGAAAAACGAGGACATCAGAGATGTACGGGAGTGGAATGCCTCATCCTGGGAGCAGATGCGGCTGAGGCAAAGGAATTGGGAACAGGGGATGGCGTTTTTGCAGGAAGGTTGGTGGGAGGAGGTGTATTCTAGGTAGCTGTGAGAGTCGGTGGGCTTGAAATGGATATCGGTTTCTAGGTGGTTGGCAGAGATGGAAACAGAGAGGTCCAGGAAGGAGAGAGAGGTATTAGAGATAGTCCAGGTGAACTTAAGGTTGGGGTGGAAGGTGTTGGTGAAGTGGATGAGCTGTTCGAGCTCCTCATGGGAGCATGAGGTGGTGCCAATACAGTCATCAATGTAACGGAGGAAGAGGTAGGGTTTAGGGCCAGTGTAGCTACGGAAGAAGGATTGTTCCACGTAACCTACAAAGAGGCAGGCATAGCTTGGGCTCATGCGGGTACCCATGGCTACCCTCTTTGTCTATAGGAAGTGGGAGGAATTGAAAGAGAAGTTGTTGAGGGTGAGGACTATCCATGTGAAAACCTATCAGTTTTACAAATCACAAACTGTTGATAGAAGTAAACTCGACTGTTGAATTATTTCAGTTGTTTCCAGCTACTCATCCAAAACAATCAGAATATAATGCAGCTGAACTTACAATGAATGTATGTAAAATCTAAGATAAAATACAAACTAACACCTCAACATTTCTATGATACCATAACTATTTGCCCTTCCCATCCCTTTTATTCATCTCCCTATGTATTTTTACACTTCAGACCATAGTTTACAGTCTTTACACCTGCCCTTCTCTAGTACCACTCCTCAACCATGTGAGAATGGCTGTGTGTGTCAATCAGTTTCTTCTCTCAGTCCCAGTGAGTGTGTGTAACCTCATTTCAGTACCTCTGGTGGTGGGGAGCTATGGGTAAGATTATGAATCCTCTAATACTTGCCACGTTCATTCTCTGAGTGATTTCCCTCCCCATGCCCCTACCTTCCACCTGCTGCTTTAATCCCGCTGCAACATAAATATGCATGTGACTTGCTTTCATGTCTTTATAAGTAATGTGGTAATGATAGATGTTGGCTGAATTTCAGCCATTTTTTTTCTTCAGTCTATTGGAATTCACCAACAAGTCCAGCAAAGTCAGGGAATAGTAACTGCTGTTTGGATACTAGGCTGAACCATGCTACCATTATTTGATGCCTGTCTGACACTAACATGCTTTCATGAGACAGCTCTGCAATGTTTAGATACACACATGCACAAATCTGTTTCTCAACAGCTAGAAATCTATATCTTTGGGATCCGTCTTTCACAAGCCACTTTCTTAAAAATAACTAACAAAAACTTGCATTTATATCACTTATATCTTTCATAATTTTGGGATGTCCCAAAGCAACTTACAGCCATTAGAAGTACTTTTGATGCGTCATCTTTGTGGTAGTGTAGAAAATAGTGGCCAAAACCTCCTACAAGAGCAATATGATAATTAAATCATCTGTTTTAATGGGAGTTAAATGTTGGCTAGAACACCAGGGAGAACTTTGCTGAACTCTGATGCCATGGAATCATTCACATTCACCTTCAGCACTGAAGTCCTTGCCTATATAAATTATAGGCTCGAGTGTCAACTCACTGCCAGAGAAGGCTGTGGAGGCCAGGTCACTGAGTACATTTAAGACTGAGATAGATAGGTTCTTGATTATCAAGGGAATCAAGGGTTGTAGGGAGAAAGCGGGAGAATGGGGTCGAGGAACTTATCTGCCATGATTGAGTGACGGAGCAGACTCGATGGGCCGAATGGCCTAATTTCTGCTCCTATGTCTTATGGAGTGAGATGTGAACCTATGACCATCTTACATAGAGGTAAGTCAAATGCTGAATGAGCTGGAGTTAATTTTACCAAACATTTAAACTAATGTTCAGTATGAAAGATTACCCAGCAAAGTCCAAGGTGCTTGAGCACTTTCAAAACTAACTAAGAAATTGAGTCAGATCAATTCAGTTTTAGCCTCCTTCCTCCAGGGAATCCCTTTAATTCACTAAGGACCCTGACAGTTGCAAGGCAGAATCAGTCGTTGCACAATGCAGTGTGTATGCTGCTCTCCAATGGAAAACGTTGCTGTCAAATATGGTGAGTGTAGCTGTTTTTAAAAAAATTACTAGAGGACAGTCAGTCTTCATGGAAGTGGACTCCAGCAATAAGATGTTATTCTTCAGGAGAGGAGAAAATTACCAGAAAAGGGAAGGAGAAAATATTTGTGCTGATAATCAAAAGACAAAATGTTAGGTAAAATCCTGAGTTAAACATCTGGCATTTTTTTGATAAATGTGCTCTTGACTGTGATAGTTATATTCCCTCTTGTGTCCTACAGTCTCACATTTTCCTGCGATGGCCATCATCTCTACACAGCAAACAGTGATGGCACTGTGATAGCGTGGTGTCGTAAGGACCAACAACGGATGAAGCTCCCTATGTTTTATTCCTTCTTGAGCAGTTATGCTGCCGGCTGAAGACATAAATTGGGTTTCTTTATACCAGTCACTGTGCACATTTAGAACTTTCAGTGCACTTGGGATGAAGTTGAGGTGGAGAAATAAAGCATTCCTCTGCTCAGTTGTATATATTCTAAATGAAAAAGGTGTTTGTAAAAGGAGCAAGTGATTTTCAGCAGAACAAGATGGAATATGGAAACACATCTGTGGAGCAATTTTTGTCATTACAGCCTGTTGCCTTCCTGCCCCTGATGGGAATCCTTGACTTGTTGCATATGCAGTTCTTTAAAGTACTACCAGTTTCAAATGGGGAACCTAAAACTCAGTTGCACCAAGTTCAATTTGATGAAATTATGCAATGTATCTGGTTGATAATTTTACAGAGTGCAATATTTTCTACTTCTGAATCTATATCAAGTTTGACATACAATGAGCATGAGACCAAGCAGTTTAATGAGGTACGAGAACAGAATCAATTACATAACGGAGCATGGAATGATGATATAAAAGCACCTTAAACTAATTTCTGTGCACACAGCATCTATCTGCAACTGCCTTGAATGTTTTTCATCTTAGTAAGTACTGGCGTTTCTCCTACCTTTCTCTTGAAAATGATTCTACCATCTGAATAATTTGATATGAAGCAGATTGTTCCTTCCCTTTACTTTTCATAAGTAACAATGAGCAGACTAAGATTTATTTTGCTGGTGCTTGCCAGATTGCATGGAAAGATACATGTATCTTAAAGCAAATGGATATAGGAAATTCTACGCAGAAAATTATGTTGGCTTTATTGAAAATACAGTACTGGTGTCAATTAGGTTGTTTATGGTTAAACTGTAACCCACTCGTGTTAAATACATGACTATTTATTTACCTGGGAGGCACATGATCCCAACTTTGTCTGCCATTTTCCCTCTGAAAGTTGTCTTTTGATTACTATTCTTAAATATATTTAAAAATAAAGAGTTGAAAAGTCTGCATTTTGCAGGTATTTTGGAGAAAGTGAGGTAGTTTGTCAGTTGTTTTGCTAATATTTAAAACTTTAGCAAATAAATTTAAAAAGTTTATGAAACCATTGTTCCTCAGACATTGAACGTGAGCATTTGCTGTCTTTTGTACTTCCATTCCTTACATATCTGTACAAACTATTGTGATGAATATTTGAACATTAAATTAACTATAACCTGTAAAGACTTTCTGTTCTTGACGGTTTTTTCTATTAGTTCTGTTTTGCTGACATTTAAAATCAAGTTAATTTAAAAACTCTTGAAACCAGTGTTCCACAGATTTTGAAATTTTGCATGTACATGCTGGCCCTTGTCGGCGTTAGCGGATCTCAGCGAGAAACCTTAATGGTATTTGGATGGGTAGTTGAGAGGGGTGAAAGAAAGTGAGTTGCTCAAAAGAGGAATAAATGGCAGGGGGACAAGGGCATAGGCCAAGGTGTCATCATATGCTTACAGCTAAAGAACAGTTTGGGGAGATAGTAGCATATTGTTAATATCGCTGGATAATCTAAAGCCCCCTGTTTGGTAACATGGATTTAAATTCTACAATGGCAGATGGAAAATTTTGAATTCAGCAAAATCTGGAATTAAAGCTCGCCTAAAGGCAACCAATTAACTAATCATTATTGTTAAGCATCAAATTGGTTCACTCATGGCCTTTAGGGAAAGAAATCTGTTGCCCTTACCTGGTCTGGCCTACATATGACTCTAGACCTACAGCAATGTGATCGAATCCTAACTGTTCTCTGAAATTGCCTAGAGTTTCATTCAAATCAAGAGTAACTAGGGATGGGCAACAAATGCCAGCCTTGCCAGCCCTACAAGAATAAAGAGGTGACAGAAGATAATCTAGTGGTAATGTGTTATTTAGTTGAAGGTTATCATCATTTCTCCACCAGGTCTTAATTAAAGCCAAAGTGTTGGTACAGTCATCCACAATAATCTCATGGATGGCAAGGGCCTTGTTAACATAATAACAAGAATTGGAAATGGAGAGAATCATAACGTCCTGGAGCCACAGGATTTGTCAGTCTTCAGTCCCTTGAGTTTCTCCAGTACAATTTCTCTATTTGCCTTAATTTCCACATTCTTATTAGCCCCAGTTACCTTTTTTTTCTGGTATGTAACTTGCATCCACCTTTATGGTAGGAGGTTCCAAATAATTGTTCGGTGCATCTTATTTCGTCATTTCCCATGATAATTGTTCCTGCCTTTGCTTCTGAGAAAGTCAACATTTACTTTTTCTACTCTTTTTTTTACATACTTGTGAAATCTCTGACAATCTCTATTTACACTCTTGCCTACTTTACTTTCATATTCTATTTTTTCCCTTGTCATTAATCTTTTGATCGTCCTTTGTTGGTTTCTTTAATACTTCTAATCCTCAAACCGTACTACTTTGCAAAGTTAAAGCTTCTTCTGATTCTTTCTTACTAGATGTTAGGTTTCAAAGGAATTTTATTTTTGAACATTTTTAATTATTTCTTTAAATATTTCCGTCGGTTTACTTATCACCATAGCTTTTGGTTATTTAACCAATCAGCCTTAGCTTGCTGTTCTGTAACAGTTATGTAACGTTCATTTAAATTTAAAATTCTTAAAAGAATTTGGGTTTCCACTTTCATGTGGAATTCCGTAAAACCATAGAAATAATACAGCGCTGAAAGTGACCATGCAGCCCATGTCTGTGCTGGCCAAAAGAGAACTAGTCACCATTCTAATCTCAACTTCCAGCACATGGTCTATAGCCTTGCAAGTTCTAGCACTTTAAGTACAGATCCAAGTACCTTTTAAATGAGTGAGGGGGTTTCTACGTCCACCACTAAACCAGATGAGTTCCAGACAGCTATAACCTTATAGGTTAAAAGATTTTTCATCTTGTCCCCTGTAATCCTTCTACTGATCACCTTAAAATTGTGCTGACTGATAATTGTCCTCTCAACTAGAGGATTTTTTCCATACTGCTTCAGTATCTGAGGAGTCATGAATGTTGCTAAACATTGTGCAAACATCCGTGAACATGCCCACCTCTGACCTTATGATGGAGGAAAAGTTGTTGATACTGTCTAGGCCTTCATAATTGTGTACACTTCAATTAAGTTGCATTTGAGCTTGGTTCTATTGAAAACAACCCTAGCCTATCTAATCTTTCCTCATAGCTGCATTATCAAGCCCTGGCAATATTCTTGTAAATTTCCTCTGTATTCTTCCCAAGTTTTTTTCCCCCTTGTAATGCAATGACTACAAATTTACACAAGATTTTAGCTGTGGATTAGCCAGTGTTTTAGACAGTTCCAGCATTATATCCGTGCTTTTGTATTTTATACTTGTTCAGTAAAGGAAAGCATTCCATATACTTTCTTTACTATGTACCTGTAGACATTCATTCTAAGATCTCCCACTTCCTCCCCTCAGTATTCTCATCTTCATTGTATATGCCTGAGCTTTCTTCACCTTTCCCAAAAAGCATTACCATACACTTCTCTGGATTGAATTCCATTTGCCACTTCTCACCAAATCAACCAGAATTTTGATTTTGTTTTATTCACTCATGGAATATGGATATTGTTGAATGGACCATCATTTATTGCCCATCCCTAGTTGCTCTCTAAGGGGGAGTTGAGCTGCCATCTTGATCCACTGCTGCTCAGGAAGGCAGATCATGAAGGATATCAAGGAGGGAAATTTCAGGGTTTTGACACAACAACACTAAGGAATTGATATATTTCAAAGTCGGGATGATGAATGACTTGGATAGCAGATACAAAGCAACACCACCACCTCCAAGCTCTCATCCATGTCCTGTTGAAGCAGCTTTAGTGAATTTCTGCAGTGCATGTTGTAGGTGATACGCTCTGCTCCAACAGATTGTTGATGGTGGAGGGTGTGGAAGTGGTGCCAATCATGCTGGCTGCGTTGTCCTGGATGGTGTCCAGCTTCTTGTATTGTTGGAGCTGCACTCACTCAGGCAAATGAGGAGTATTCCATCACACTGCTGACTTGTGCCTTGTAGATGGTGGACAGGTTTTGGGAAGTAATGAATTGAGTACTTGCCACAGTATCCCTAATTTCCAACCTGCTGTTATAAGCACTATATTTAAATTGTAGAATCGCTACAGTGTGGAAGCAGGCTAGTTGGCCCATCAGTTCCATTTCAATCCACAGAATCCATCCACCCACCCCCTCCCCCCCATCCCTATAACACTGCATTTGCTATGGCTAATGCACCTAGCCTGCACATCCCTGGACACTATGGGCAATTCATCATGGCCAATCCACCTAACCTGCACATCTTTCGACTGTGGGAGGAAACCAGAGCACCTGGAGGAAATACACGCAGACACAGGGAGAATATGCAAACTCCACACAGACGGTCACCCGAGAATGAATTAAACCAAGGTCTCTGGTCCTGTGAGGCAGCAGTGCTAACCACTGAGCCATCGTGCCAACCTGGTCCAGTTTAGTTCTGGTCAGTGGTAACTCCCAGGGTGTTGATGGGGGATTGACTGATGGTAATACCATTGACTGTCAAGGGGTGATGGTTAGATCATCGCCTGTTAGATATGGTCATTGCCTAGAACTTGTGTGGCAAAAATGTTACTTGCCACTTTTCAGCCCAAGCCTGGATGTTTTCCAGGTCATGTTTCATTTGAACACACTGTTCCAGTATCTGATGAGTCACGAATGTTGCTAAACATTGTGCAAACGTTAGTAAGCATCCCCATTTCTGACCTTATGATGGAGGGAACGTCACAGATGAAGCAGCTGAAGTCCGTTGGGCTTGGGACATTCTCTTGAACTCCTGCTGAGATGACCGAATCACAACAACTGTAATCATTGTGCCAGATATGACTTCAACTGGCAGAGAGTCTCTTGTCCCCCACCCCTGAATCCCACTGACTCCACTTTTGCTAGGGCTCTTTAAGGCCACATTTGTCAAATGTGGCCTTGATGTCAAGGGCAGTCACTCACCTCATCTGGAATTCAACTCTTGTCTATGTTTGAACCAAGGCTGTAATGAACGTGGGAGCTGAGTAATCCTGGCAGAGTCCAAACTGGGCGTCACTGAGCAGGTGCTGTTTAATAGCACTGTTGAATATATCTTCCATCATTTTAGAATTGACAACTATCATCCACTACCAATGCTATGCCCATTTTTTGTGCAATCTACAAATTTCATAATTAGGCCTCCCACATTTAAGTTTGAATCATTAATATATACAAAATAACAGCAGGGTCCCAATCCTGAGCTATGCCAAAGGGCAAAGGAGACAGCTTTCATTTGCAAAATGTCCATCAACCATTACCCTTTGTTTCCTGTTGGTGAACCAACTTTGGATCCAACTCATAACATTGCCCTGTATCCCATGGGCTTCTACTTTTCTGATGATTTTCCCATTGTCAAAAGCCTTAACTCAAAATTCATTTAGAAAATATCTACTGCGATATGCTAATAAAATGAATCACATTGGTACGTCCTGACCTCCGAACAAAACCATGAAGACTATCTCTGACTAATTCATGCCTTTTGAAGTGAGAGTTTAACCTGTCTCTCAGAATTGATTTCCAATAATTTGCCCAGCAATGAAGCTAGAACGAATGGCCTATAATTATTTGGTCTGCGCTTTACACCCTTTTCAAACAGCAATCCAATATTCACAGATCTCCAATCCTCTGATATCTCACTGATATCTAGTGAAGATTGGAGAATGATACTCAGAACATCTATTATTTCATCTTTTAGCCTGGGATAGATTTCATCTGACCCTGGTTACTTATCCACATTCAAGAATATACTTCTTATATTTAATATTTCACAAGAATGTCTGCTCCTTTATGAAGGAGTTGGAGACAACGTTCTCTTTAAGAACCCTGCATCCACACACAAGTTACCTTGTTCATCTCTGCTAGGCTCAACCTTTCTCCTTCATTTTTTTTTCATGGTTAATGGCCTGCTAAAACATATTTAAGCGTATGATGTTACCTGTAAATACTTTTTCATGTCTTTTTGTTTTCCTTTTTTTTTATTGCACCCCTGTATTTTCTATACTCCTCTAGGCTTTCTGCAATTTTTATAACAACTGTTGTAAGCTTTCTCTTTCTGTTTTATTGTATAATCACTGTTTCTCAGTGGATCTTTTGTTGTGACATTATTAACCAACCCCACCTCATTGCACAGAACTGATCTAAGATAGTTACGTACGAATGAGCAAAAATCCCTATCATCTTAAATACTAGAACAAAACCCTGGGCTTTTAACAAAACTTTAATGTTTTTTAAAAAAGGCAACTGGGCTATGCTCTGGAGAAACACAGTCACAGGGACAGCTGTCTGTAACCGTTATCAGTTAGAAAATCCAATTCACACCTGAACTCTAAAAGAACAATGAACCAGACCTAAAACAACAATTTAACCCAGACATCATGGAGTCTTTGTGGATGCCAAGACACCCAACTTCAATTAATATTCATTCACAGAAATACTGGGCATTCCATCTAATTGAAATACATTTACCCCTACTCTAAACTATCAGGAAGCCAATTCACACAATTGGGAAGTGCAGAGATGAGAGACCTGCAATTTAGTATAATTGTAGGCCATAATCTTGCCTTTAAAAAAGAGAAGAGAGGAAGCAATCAGCCTTGAGAACTATTCCCTGCGGCTACTAACAGGAGAAGGACTTTTGACAGCCACCTCACTGAGCACGATCCCTACTGCCATCTCCAACTACCGGCGACTAACCGTGACCTGCAAAGCTGACAACTGGCATCCTCCAAGAACCACTGACCCGATCAACACCACAAGGCCTCAGACACATCCTGAGGTGAAAACCTGCTCGCAAAAACCACCGAAGTAAGAAAACTAAAGTACACACCAGAAACATCCACAACACGTTCTTACTGCATCAGCAGATTCAACCCAAACTGAAGCCCTACATCCAAAGTCTTCAGCAAAGCAATTGGCTATGGAAGCAGGAACAGCCAGCTGCAATTCAAAGTTCGTCCATCTATACATATATTTAAGTACTGTTCTCTGATTAACTGATAGTGTCAGTTTCACTTTTGTATTTGCCTTTTTTATCTCTTTTATTTTCATCATTATTATTTCCCTGTTTAGTACATTTGCCTTTTATTTCTTGTTATTTACTCACCTTTGCATTTAATAAACGCAAAGATTATTTGCCTTGAAACAGCTGTCTACTGCCTTCTTCACTCCACATTCCTAAATTAAGTCCACTGTCAGACCTGCGGGTGATCTGAACCACCTAAAACAGCAGCAGTTTTACTGATCACAGTCAGGATCCCTACAGTTAGTTGGCTTAATAACATATTGTTCCAGAAAACTCTCAAATCCATTCTACAAACAATTCTTGTAGTCCACCTTTGCAAATTTGCTTGGTCCAGTCTGTATGAAGATTAAAGCCCCCACGACTACAAGATTGTGTTTGTGTTTGTTTCAAGCTTCAATAATCCCTTGATTAATGCACTCTCAAATGGTGTAATAACTATTAATTAAATATAAAACTATTCCTACCAGTATTTTAAATTAAATTAAATTCCAAATCTCCTACCAGGTTTTCCAAGCCAAGATCTATCCTCCCTAATTTATTTCATCCTCTCATTATCAGGACGACTACTCTCGTTTTCTAGTAGGCCTGTCTTAATGTGCGGAGGGAAAAACAGTTAACGATTTGAATCCAGTATGACTCTCATCTGATGAAGAGTTATACTAGACTCAAAGTGATAAACTATTTTTCACTCCTCAGATGTAGCCAGACCTGCTGAGTTTCGCCAGCACATTGTTTTTGTTATTACACAGGTGCCTGTGCTTGTGATGTATGTAGATACCCAAAGCTATATAAAGGTCTATCGAATCCTTCAATAACATGCTACCAATGTCTGTTTTGTTACAGGAGCTAGCATAAGTATCACTCATCACATAGATACATTCCATCTGCTATGTTTCTGTTAGTATACCTTCGACAGACATGCTCATGATATCAACATTCTATCACTGTATGTAACCTGAAGGTATAAAGATCTCATACTCCATCTTACTCTGGGATCACTTGAAACATAACACTTGACTGGAAGCATACTGCTCTGTTGTAATCTAATATTTATGTATGATAGCTGTATTAAATGTCTTTTGGATATCAGTGGTATTGAAGAATCCAAGTGTAATTCATGATGTTACAAGTGGGCATTGCAGCATCAGTTAAAATACCCTGCTGGAGACAAAACCAACATGACTAATGAGAAAGAAGAATTTCAAGGGGAAGACCTTGGAATCTGTAGTTGCCTAAAGAAGTTAAAAATAGTATCAAACTTAAGATAAATTGCCCATAGTAACTGGGGATGTGCACGCTAGGTGGTTTAACTATGGGAAAAATGCAAGGTTACAGGGATAGGGTAGGGGATTGGGTCTAGGTGCAATGCTCTTTGGAGGGTCGGTGCTGACTCAATGGGCCGAATGGCCTGCTTTCACACTGTAGGGGTTCTATGATTCTATAAAACATATATCACCATGTAAAGATGCGGGATGGGTGCAAGTCAGAGGATTGGACAGAATATAAAAACAAGCATTAATGAGGAAGGCAATGTTCAAATACCAGAGAAAACTAGTTAAAAATATAATATCAGATGGAATTTTGATTAACGTTTATCGTAGTATAGTGAGCATTAGTCTCATAGAAAGTGAGTCTGGAGAATTAATAATGAAAATTAAGGACCTGGCAGATAATTGAACAGGTATTTTGCATCAGTCTTCACTGTAGGTGACATAAGTAATATCCCAGAATCAGCAATACATCAGGAAATGGAAGGGAGGGAAGAACTCAAAGATTACAATAATCAGGGAAATGGTACTGAGGAAATTATTGGAAGTGCAAGTTAACAAGTCCTCAGGTTCTTATGGGCTTCATCCAAGGATCTTAAAAGAAGTGGGTAGTGAGATGTTTGATGCATTGGTTTTAATTTTCCAATGTTTCCTTAATTTGGGGAAGGTTTCCATTGGTTTGGAAAATACTAATACTACTTGTTTGTTCAAAGATGGAAAGGAATAGAAGTATAGGTCAGTTGCTGAAGATGTCAGAGGAATGATGTTAAAAGTTTAATATTAAAGATATTGTAGCAGGACACGGAGAAATGTTCAAGGTAAGTAGGCATAGTCAACATGGTTTTATGAAAAGGAAATCATGATTAACCAATTTTTGCAGTTCTTTGAGTAAGCAACAAATGTTATGGATAAAGGGGAACCAGTGGGGATACTGTACCTAGACTTTGAGAAAACATTTCATAAAGTGCAAAACCAAAGGTTTAGAAAGTAGAAACTCATTGACTAAAATAAAAATTGAAGCTTGCAGCCTAAATGGTAACATTGGTACAGACAGAAGATGTCTAGGAAACAGCAAAACAATAAATGGATCATTTTCTGGTTGGCAATGTATGATGTATGGTGTGCCACAGGAATCAGTACTAGGACCTCAACCTTTTATGTAAATTGACTAGTATGAAGGAACCAAATATTGTTACGTTTGTAACATATATTGTTATATTTTATAAGGTAAAACTTGTAGGAAAGAAAATTGTGAAAAGGATATAAGGCAATTGTAAAGCCAAATGCAGTATATGTTTCAAAATCTGAAATTGTCTGTTTTGAGTTGGGGGGGGTGCAGGGAGGTGAGGAATTAAGAAAACATTATTTAAATTGAGAGACATTGCAGAGCTCTGAGATACCAGGGGGTCTGGATGTCCTATTACATGAATTCCAAAAGTTTTGTAAGCAGGTACCACAAATAATTAGCAAAGTTAATAGAATGTTATCATCATAGAATCATAGAATCCCTACAGCATGGAAACAGTCCAGTCAGCCCAACAAGTCCACACCAACTCTCCAAACAGCATCCCACCCAGACTCACCCCCCTACCCTATCCCTGTAGCCTTGTATTTCCACATGGCTAATCCAACTAACCTACACATCCCTGAACACTACGGGCAATTTAGCATGGCCAATCCACCTAACCTGCACATCTTTGGACTGTGGGAGGAAACTGGAGCATCCAAAGGAAACCCACGCAGATACGGGGAGGATGTACAAACTACACACAGACAAAGTGGCAAAGTGGCCACAAGGAGTCAGTGTTTTGAACTCGAAGTTCAGTGCCACAGGTGTAAGTGAGTGGGTCATATTGCCTGAAATTGCCAGGTACAACCCAAACAAGAGAAGTGGAGTCAGAAAGAATCAACCCTGAGGGACAAGGTATAAAGTACATGCGCCAGTCAGGGAGTAGACAGGGAGTCAGCTGGGTCTGCAGAACAAGCTAAAGGCCCAGAGTCAGCAGAGATTTTGTTAAACATCCTGTATGTTCTGGATTCTTCCCAAAGTAGAGTGGAAGACAGTGAAAATGGAAGTGGCTACAGGTGCAGCAGTGTCCCTGATTCCTGAATTGGGAAATGTTGAGGGCACTACGATTGAAGTGTGCCAAAATTATATTACGGACATACACAGAACAGGTAGTGCCACTGAAGGGCTATCTATTGGTGAAAGCACAGTTAAGAGACCAGTGTGCAGAATGCCACTTCATGTAGTAAATGGTGAATATACTGCATTATTTGAATGCTCCTGGTGACAAAAGTTAAGGTCCAACTGGGGTGTGATTAATAGGCTGGTGGACTCAAACATGAGTTTGCAAGAGGTACTGGACACTTGAAGATGTCTTCAAAGGAACCCTGGGGGAAATTACAGCTGAAGCCAGAGGCTTGTCCAGGGAGTCTGAAATGTGCGTCCGGTACCTCACACCATCCGGTCTAAAGTGGAGGTGGAACTGGAACAGCTGGTGAATCTGGGAGCATTGGAATCGGTAACCACCGGTGAATGGGCCACCCCCATTGTTCCAGTCTTAAAAACGGATGGTGTGATGAGGATTTGTGGTGACTTTAAGGTCACAGTCAACACAACCCTCTGTGCAGATCAATACCCCCTGCCACTCACAGAAGACCTAGTCAGTCGACTGGCTGGGGGAAAGAAATGTTCAAAAATGGATCTGTCGCAGACTTACCTACAGATGGGGATTGCGAAGGAGTCCCAGCCACTGCTGATGACAAGACACAGAGGGGACTTTTCTACTACAAGCGACTTCTTTAGGCATCATGCCAGCACTGACCCTGTCCCAAAAGGCCGTGGATCAAATATTAAATGAATTGTCAAGAGTCCGGTGTTATTTGGACAATATTTTGATTACTGGATCCTCTGAAGAGCAGCATTTGCAAAATCTAAAAGGAACCCTAAAAATATTGCAGGAACATGGCCTACAAGTAAAAGGGAGAAATGCAAGTGTTTTAAAGACTCGGTTGAGTATCTGGGCCATTTAATTGATGGTGAGTGACTACACAAGGCGCCCAAGAAGATGGAGGCAATCATGAATGTCTGTAAATCAGAGAATGTGTCTCAACTGAGATCGTTCTTGGGACTTCTAAATTATGTTGGCAAGTTCATGTCTGATCGAGCAACCATGCTAAAACTGGGAAAAGGGCAGCCATCAAAATTGAGCCAGGAATGTGAGGACATTTACCAGGAGGTGAAGCAAGCCTTAAAATGGTTAGAAATGTTTAACCAAATTTTGACCCAAAGATGCCACTACATTGGTGTGTGACGCCTCACCTAATGGGGTTGGTGCTAAACTGTTGTACATCTTAGTGAATGGAGAGGAAAGGCTTCGAGGTCACTAATGAAGATGGTGGAGAATTATGCTCAAGTCAAGAAAGAAGGATTGAGCATTGTGTTTGGCATTAAGATGTTCACCCATTTTCTTTCTGGCAGGCACTTCATGTTGCTGATTGACCCCAGGTTGCTAACCTCCATTTTTGGCCTGTGTACAGAAAGACCATCAATGACAGCAGCACACCTGCAGACGTGGGCACTGGCTGTGTCAGCCTACTCATGAGATTAAATACCGACAGGCAGACAAGCAATGCAGATGCCCTGTCAAGGCTGCCACCACTGGGAAATAAACATGTTCCCGACTGAAACCTGAAAATTATGTACTTTTCTCAGGATTACTAGGTGCCGGTGTCAGCAAATTAGATGAAGAATGCTATTCGGAATGACCCAGTTTTGAGCCAAGTGGTGGACCTAGTCCTGAGAGGGAGAACATGTCATGGAAACCACCCAGAGTTCGATCCTTACCTGTCCAGGAGGTGGGAGTTTTCCATATCAGACAGGTGTTTAGTGTGGGGAATGAGGGTTGTTATCCCTCCCCTGTTAAGAGGAAATGTGCTGGAACTAGTGCATCAACTGCGCCCCAGTGTGGTGTGAATGAAAGAAACAGCCTGGAACTATTTTTGGTGGCCGAATGTGGACTCCTAGATTGAGGAGATAGCAGGATCATCCAAACTGCTTTTATTATTCATTCATGGGAGAAGGGCATTGCTTGCCCACAGGGCAGTTAAGATTCAACTGCATTACTGTGGGTCTGGAGTCTCATGTAGTCCAGAGCAGGTAAGGATGGCAAATTTCCCACTCGAAAGGACAATGGTGAACCAGATAGATTTTTCCAACAATTGACAATGGTTTCATGGTCAACATTAGGCTCTTAATTAAAGATTATTATTGAATTGAGTTCCACTATCTGCCATGGCAGGATTCGAACTTGTGTGCCCAGAACATCACAGTCCAGCAATAATACTACTAGGCTGTCACCCTTCATCCATGGAAACGGCCTCAAACCCACAGCAGTGAATTCACGTGGATTTCGCATAACCGGTAGAGGGGCAGATGTTACTAGTGGGCGCGGATGCCCACTCCAAGTGGCTTGAGGTGGCAATCATAAAGTCAGTATCAGTGGAGTCAATGACAGACCAACTGGATGAAATATCTGAGATAACACGGTGTAGAGCTGGATGAACACAGCAGGCCAAGCAGCATCAGAGGAGCAGGAAGGCTGATGTTTCAGGTCGAGACCATTCTTCAGAAATGGGGGAGGGGAAGGGGATTCTGAAATAAATAGGGAGAGAGGGGGAGGTGGATAGAAGATGGATAAAGGAGAAGATAAGTGGAGAGGAGACAGACAGGTCAAAGAGGCGAGGTTGGAGCCAGTAAAGGTGAATGTAGGTGGGGAGTTAGGGAGGGGATAGGTCAGTCCAGGGAGGACGGACAGGTCAAGGAGGCGGGATGAGGTTAGTGGGTATGAGATGGGGGTGGGGCTTGAGGTGGAAGGAATGGTTAGGGAGGCGAGGACGAGCTGGGCTGGTTTTGGGATGCAGTCAGGGGAGGGGAGATTTTGAAGCTTGTGAAGTCCACATTGATACCCTTGGGCTGCAGGGTTCCCAAGTGAAATATGAGATGCTGTTCCTGCAGCTTTTGGGTGGCATCATTGTGTCAATGCAGGAGGCCCAGGATGGACATGTTGTCCAAGGAGTGGGAGGGGGAGTTGAAATGGTTCGCGACTGGGAGGTATAGTTGTTTGTTGCGAACTGAGCGTAGGTGTTCTGCAATTCTGCACCGTGTTATCTCAGATTCTCCAGCATCAGCAGTTCCTACTATCTCTGGATGAAATATTTGCCAGGTTTGGGAACCCCAAACAAGTTGTAAGTGTCAATGCTCCACAGTTTATAGCTCAAGTATTTGAGGAGTACCTGGGTAATCATGGAATCAAGATGTACAAAATCTGTTCCATGTCACCCGGCGACAAGTGGCCAGAGGGAGAGATTTGTACAAACCTTTAAGCAAGCCTTGAAGGCCTCACAAGGGGACAGTTTGCTAGGATGGTGACTCAACAAGTTCCTCAATATGTATGGCAACATACTATACACAGCGACCCAGTGTTTACTGGCATCCTTAATGTTCAGCCACCAGCCACCAGCTGAGAGCCATGTTTGACTTACTGCGGCTGGAAAAGACCAGAAAGGTGGTGGAATGAAACCAATAAGGACAGATGGTCAGAAGAGCAGGAACCTCCCAGTCGACGGCATTCCAAAGAGGAGCGAAATGGGGGAAAATGGATCCCAATTGTGGCGGTGGTAGTGGTCACTCAAACAGGACTGTTGTCATATATGGTGTGGTTGTCCCTCAGAGTACCAAGCCAGTCCAGATGGGACCAGGAATGTTGACAGGATCATGTGTTTCCAAGCCAGGGTTGGCCATACCCAGGGAGGAGACAACAGCAGCATCACAGGGCAACAACAGCCATTCAGAGAGGGACGTACGTGCAAACAACAGGAGCTTCCTGAAGCCTGGGAGACTAGTCTAGTAGAAAAAGTTCCTGAGATGAGGAAACAGTCTTTGAGGATTCACCATCCCCCTGAGAGACTGATCATGTCACTGTAAACTACAGAAAGGTCATTTTCTTTTTCCATTTTTTTTTGTATACATTCCTGATGTTAGCTACAATGCTTGTATAATAGTTATAATTGTTGTATATAGAGCTGGTCAAGTGACCTGGACGAACAGAGGTTGTGTAGAGTCTAGAAGTGGCTGTAGAGATGTAAGCATCATCAGTAGAGTGTTCTTGTTTAGATTTACTATTCCCTGGTACATAATTCCTAGTTCCAAAGGAAGCACCAACATTACATTTGAAGTTAATAAATATCACAGCTGTCACTTATATAAAGTATTTTAACAAGTTAAGATATAAATGTAATGCAATACTTTCATCTTCCCTGTACTCATTTAAACTGCTGCCCACATATGGAAGGATAGAATCTTAAAACTCAGCAATCACTCAGCAACCAATCACCTGCCTGTTCATCTACATAACGCCTGTGATCACTCACTAGCTTCTGGAAGATAAAAAAGGTTATTTTTTAAACTAACTGGAACTGGAGAAATATTAATATGAAGAGATGAGCTTGAGTTCAGAGTAGTAACCAAATCAACAACATGAGGACTGAGGGAAACATGGAGTTACTTAAGCCAGTTGCCATTCCTGACTCTATCCACTGTCTGAGAAAGAACTGGGCTGTCTGCAACCCTATCTGTCTCCATTCCTGCTTCACCTTTCCCTCCATCCCAACAAACTTTCCATCACTCAGCTCCCTCCATCCCTCCCTGTCACAGTCCCTGAAACTCAGTCCCTCTCTTGGTGCCACCCTTCTTCCCTTCCTTCCTCCCTCCCACTCACTTTCACTCCCTTCCACACTCTCTCTTATCTTCCTACTCTCCCTTCATCTCACCCTCTCTTCTTCTCTTACATCCTCCTCCTCTCACCCCCTCTTTTCCTGTCTGCTTCTGCCTCTCTTCCAGCCTCTGACATCTTCCCACTCTCCATCTTGCCTTTAGTGCCTCCCTAACACCCACGTTCCCTCCCTCTATCTCCCTTGCTCTCATTCTCCTTATTTCTGTTCCTTGTTGACTCTTTGTTGCCCTATCTCTCACTCACTCTTACCCCCGCCACCCCCCCCCACTCTACTTGGTCCCTCCATTCTTCCCTTCTTCACTCTTTTTCTCCCTCACTTACACTCACTCAGTTCAATTCTCCCTCTCTCCCTACCACACTCCCTATAATTCTCTCTACTCCTCTCCCACTCTCCTTTCTACTGTTTTACTCTCCCACTGTCCCATCTCCCTCCCGCCCACTCACCCTTCTCTCCTCCTTCCATTTCCATCTCACTCACTCTCCCTCAAACACTCCCTTCCCTGTCCCCCTCTATGTTCCCCTCCCTCCTTCCCACTCTCACTGCATTGCTCCCTCCCCACTGTCCCCACTTCCCTATTCAACCTTCTCCCACATTGTCTTCTGTGCAATTATTTCACTATTTCAATACTTGAGGGGTAGGTGATGGACTAGTGGTATTATCGCTAATTCAGAAACCCAGCTGATGTTCTGGGGACCCTGGTTCGAATCCCACCACGGCAGATGGTGGAACTGGAATTCAGAAAAAAAATTCTGGAATTAAGAATCTACTGATCACCATGAAATCATTGCCAATTGTCTGAAAAACCTATATAGTTCACTATTGTCCTTCAGGGGAGGAAATCTGCCACTCTCACCTGGTCTGGCCTACATGTGATTCCAGACCCACACCAATGTGGTTGACTCTCAACTTCCCTCTGAAATGGCCGAGCAAGCCACTCAGATGTACCAATTGCTATAAAGATGCAAAGAAATGAAACTGGATGGATCACCTGGCATCGACCTAGACAGAAACTGCCCTGTCGACCCTGCAACGTCCTCCTCACTAACATCTAGGGGTTAGTGCCAAAATTGGGAGAGCTGTCTCACAGACTAGTCAAGCAACAGCCTGACATAGTCATACTCACAGAATCATACCTCACAGACAATGTCCCAGACACCACCATAACCATCCCTGGATATGTCCTGTCTCACTGGCAGGACAGACCCAGGAGAGGGGGGTGGCACAGTGGTATACAGTCAGGAGGGTTTTGCTCTAGGAGTCCTCAACATTGACTCCGGATCCCATGAAGTCTCATGGCTTCAAGTTAAACATGGGCAAGGAAACCTCCTGCTGATTACCACATACTGTCCTCCCACAGTTAATTAATCAGTACTTCTCAATATTGAACAAAACTTAGAGAAAGCACTGAGGATGGCAAGGGCACAAAAGGTACTCTGGGTGGGGGATTTCAATGTCCACCACCAAGAGTGGCTCAGCAGCAGTACCACTGATCGAGCTGGTAGGGTCCTAAAGGACACAGCTGCTAGACTGGGTCTGCAGCAGGTGGTGAGGGAACCAACAAGAAGGTAAAAACATACTTGACCTCATCCTTATCAATCTATCTGCTGCGGTTGCATCTGCCCATGACTGTATTGGTAAGAGTGACCATTGTACAGTCCTTGTGGAGACAAAGTCCTGCCTTCACTTTGAGAACAACCTCCATCGCGTTGTGTGGCACGATCACCACGCTAAATGGGACAGACTTCACACAGATCTAGCGACTCAAGACTGGGCATCCATGAGGCACTGTGGACCATCAACAGCAGCAGAATTGTACTCCAGCACAATCTGTAACCTCATGGCCTGGCATATCCTCCACTCAACCATTACCATCAAGCCAGGGGATCAACACTGGTTCAATGAAGTGTGCAGGAGGGCATGCCAGGAGCAGAACCAGGCATGCCTGAAGATGAGGTACCAGTCTGATGAAGCCACCAAACAGGACTACTTGCATGCCAAACAGCGAAAGCAGCAAGTGATAGACAGAGCTAAGTGATCCCACAACCAACGGATCAGATCTACGCTCTGCAGTCCTGCCACATCCAGTTGTGAATGGTGGTGGACAATTAAACAACTCACTGGAGGAGGAGGCTCCACAAATATCCCCATCCTCAATGATGGAAGAGCCCAGCGTCAGTGCAAAAGATAAGGCTGAAGCATACGCAGCAATCTTCAGCCAGAAGTGCCAAGTGGATGATCCATCTCAGCCTCCTCCAGTGGTCCCCAGCTTTACAGATACCAGTCTTCAGCCAATTTGATTCACTCCATGTGATATCAAGAAATGGTTGGAGACGCTGGATACTGCAAAGGCTACAGGCCCTGACAACATTCCAGCAATAGTACTGAAGACTTGTGCTCCAGAGCATGCTGGTCCCCTAGCCAAGCTGTTCCAGTACAGTTACAGCATTGGTATCTACCCAACAATGTGGAAAATTGCCCAAGTATGTCCTGTACATAAAAAGCAGGACAAATCCAACCTGGCCAATCACCACACCAACAGTCTACTCTCGATCATCAGTAAAGTGATGGAAAGTGTCATCAACAGTGCTATCAAGCAGCACCTGCTCAGAAATAACCTGCTCAGTGACGCCCAGTTTGGGTTCCGCCAGGGCCACTCAGCTCCTGACCTCATTACAGTCTTGGTTCAAACATGGACAAAAGAGCTGAATTCCAGAGGTGAGGTGAGAGTGAAAGCCCTTTACATCAAGGCTGCATTCAACCGAGTGTGGCATCAAGGAGCCCTAGCAAAACTGGAATCAATAGGTATCAGGGGGCAAATGCTCCGGTGGTTGGAATCATACCTGACACATAGGAAAATGTATCAGAGGTAAAAGGTACTGCAGATGAAATGGTTGTGGTTGTGGAAGGTCAATCATCTCAGCTCCAGGACATCTCTGCAGGAGTTCCTCAGGGTAGTGTCCTATGCCCAGCCATCTTCAGCTGCTTCATCAGTAACCTTCCCTCCATCATAAAGTCAGAAGTAGGGACATTCACCAACAATTGCACAATGTTCAGCACCATTTGTGACTCCTCAGATACTGATGCAGTCCATGTTCACATGCAACAAGATCTGAACTATATCCAAGCTTGGGCTGACAAGTGGCAAGTGACATTCGTGCCACATGCCAGGCTATGACCATCACCAATAAGATACAATCTAACCACCATCCCTTAACATTCAATGGTGTTACCATCACTGAATCCCCCACTATCAACATCCTGGGGGTTACCATTGACCAGAAACTTAACTGGACTCATCACATAAACACAGTGGCTACAAGAGCAGGCCAGAAGCTAGGAATACTGCAGCAAGTAACTCACCTCCTGACTTCTCGAAGCCTGTCCACCATCTACAAGGCACAAATCAGGACTGCGATGAAATACTCCCCACTTGCCCCATCAACACTCAAGAAGCTTGACACCATCCAGGAAAAAGGAGCCCGCTTGATTGGCACTACATCCACAAGCATTCACTCCCTCCACCACCAATGCTCAGTAGCAGCAGTGTGTACTATCTGCAAAATGCACTGCAGAAATTCACCAGAGATCCTCAGACAGCACCTTCCAAACCCACGACCACTTCCATCTAGAAGGACAAGGGCATCAGGCATATGGGAACACCACCACCTCCAAGTTCCCCTCCAAGTCACTCACCATCCTGACTTGGAAATATACTGCCATCCCTTCACTGTCGCTGGGTGAAAATCCTGGAATTCCCTCCCTAATAGCATTGTGGGTCTACCCACAGCAGGAGGACTGCAGCGGTTCAAGAAGGGCAACTAGGGATGGGCAAGAAATGCTGGGCAGCCAGTGACACCCACGTCCCACATAAAATGAAAAACAAAACTTCCAGGCCAGTTTTTATTTTATACACTCCATAAACTTCAAAAGCTTTAAATTCATCCAAATCTCTGCTGCCCATATCCTTTTTTTTTATAAAATTCTATTCATCCATCAACCCTGTGTTCATCAATCTGTATTGGTTCCTAGTCAAACAATGCCACCTCTTTAAAATTCTCATCCTTGTTTTCAAATCAATCAACTTCCTGTAGACCAACAGTCATCAGAAGTTTCAACATTCCTTCAATTCTGGCATCTTAAACATCTCTGCTTTTAATTGCTCTCCCATTGATGACCATTTCTTTGGTTGATGAAGCCCAGAGTTCTGGAGTGTCCTAATAAAACCATTCCTCCTCTCTGTCTCTGCTCCCTTAAACATTCAATAAAACCTACCTTGTTGACCAGCCTGTCTTAATCTGTATGTTTTTGAATTATGTTTTTCTTTACTATTCCGCGAAGTGTTTGGAGATGTTTTACTACATTAAGTGCACTATGTACATGTAGGTAGTTATTGAAATAAAGTTAGGAAAAATCTTGACTCTGAAGTTCAGAAGAGATTAAGTTCAGATACTTCTTCTTGATTGTCCTGGTAGGATCCCTTCCAGAGTTAGCCCAGATGACCTTAGTTAATCATGCAGAATTACAAAAATTGCTATTTTCATGTTTTGCAGTACTGATCCATTAAAAAGTTATAGAGTCATTGTTTATCAGTCCTATCCTCTTTGACCTACTTTGGCTACCTGTGCTCTAATACAGGTAAATCTTAGATTACAAATCGTTGAATGTTTCTGCCTACCCCAATTTTCCTCTAACTTTATGTCCTCTCCTGATTCTTTTAATTCCCTGACTCTGAATTTTCTAAATTCACCCCACCTAACTCAGCTTTTCATCTGACAATCGGTAGCAGAGTCTTCTGCTATTTTCAGTGCCATTATCTGGAACACGCTTCCAGCTCCTCTGCTTCTTCTTTCTCCGTCATGCCTCAACCCTTTCTTCATTTATCATTTTCTTTGTGTAAACCACCTTTGGAAGTTTTCTACATTAAAGGTGTTACATGAAGTTATTGGCATCTTTCTAAATGCTGTCTTTTCCAAGTATTTCATCAAAGGTCTAATAAATAAGATTATGTACTTAAGAAGTAATTTGCCCCTCTGATTTGTTCACCGAATTTAACAAAACTTTGTATAATTTTTGTATGATTAACAAGTAGTCAGTAATAACGAGTTTTAAACTGACTAATATATTCCAGAGGGCAGATGGATGAACTCCATGGATTCCTACACTAGAACACTCTAATATGCCTTAAAGTGCCTGTGGGCGTGAAAAATGTTTATGTGTATGCATTTCTCAATGTAGAAAACATTAAAGCACAATATACAATGCGGCTAAGGAAAATAAATTTGTAAGTGTGAATTCGCCCGCATGCTCCCCACTGACTTCTCAGCTTGCTGCAATGTTCCAATGAAACTTGAGGAACAGCACCTTAGGCATTTAGGCACCTAAGGAAAGGCATTTTATAACCTTCCAACTCAATAATAAGTTCAACAGTTCTGTTCTGTATGATTCTCTGATTTCAGACGGTAAACTCTGCCTTAATCTAATTTCCAGATTTTTTTCCCCTGATGTTTGAGAACGAAGAACAGCTTCTGGAGTCATTCATCAGTGAATATGGTTGAGAGTATGGCCAGAAGAGAATTAGTATGGGGTACAGTATTAGCAAAGGCCAAGAAGGTTGGTAAAAAGAAAACATCTTAATGTGCTAAAGATCTAGAATATTCCAATATGGTATAAGGTGAGAGTTGGGGTTTCACTCTGGTGAGGGTGTTGCTGCTTTAACAGTACGGAGCGCGAGTCTGTAGACAATTTATGCTGATTTGAGTCCTATGTGGCTTGAGGTGTGCAAAAGAGGCGCTTGAATTCACATCCGCTTCAAAACCGACTAAGACCACAGAGCAGCCATGGTCATTTCTTTATCATACTTCATAGACTAAAGGCAAAAGCAGCCAGCTCACCCTTAGAAAAGGGAAAACTTGATTTTTCAAAAAGCATTATATAATAATATGGATGGTTTTACGCATGTATAAATAACTTGCAATAATCACTCTATATATAAAACTGGAAAATAATTGAATGCAAGAACTGATATCTTTCGCCCTCGCTGTGTGAGTTTCCCCCTTTCTCCTGAAGCGTTTGGAACATCCTTAGATGTAGATTTCCCTGTTTGACTTGTGAGGATCTACCCCTTCATCACAAACTGACCGAGATTGGTCTTAAAATATCCTTCAGAGGAGCCAATAAAATCTCGGATAGAAGACGACGCCGGACAGACGTTGTGTGTTTGCAGAGTAAAAGGGAGCAGCATGTTGATGTGAGACACAAATGTATCCATGATCGTGTCTCGCAGAAACTGAGTGAATGGACTACGGTGACTCGTACTGTTGATGTTATTTGTTAAAGAACAACGCTACTTTGGGACTTGGATTTCGGTGCACGAAACGTCCGTGTGTGCCAGCAGAACCTGCGAGATAACGGGTAAGTCTTAATTGAACGGGAGAGCGAGTTATCCCAACATCTGTGTTTATTTGCTCATCTTCGGGCTCCTCGATCGCACTCTGCTCTTCGTAAGGCTCCAACTGTTTTTTTCTGTCTGGCAATTAATTGAAATGTAGGAAGAAGCTGTTCACAAACCCGTAGCTGAAATTCCTGCTACATTTCGCTCCACCATTTCATCCTTAACAGTGATGCTGAAGAGGCAATTCTATGATTTCATTTTTAAATGATCAATGAAAAGCTGGGGATTCCAGACAGATGTGGGGAGCTGGGGTCAATGAGTGGAAGAAATCTTCCACATGTAAACCAGATGTGGATAACGATGGAGCTGACAAGTCTTTTCGTGTGCATTTTATCTTGTTGAGCAACTTGTGTCCCTGTATTCCCAGATGCCGGACCTCCTACTCAGCATTTATTGCTGCCTAGCTCAGTATTACAATCATTTATGTCCAATTATTACTGCCATATTTATTTCCAGTTACAGGAATAGCGCACATAACAAGATTTCAATTTTCTTTGGATAGCTAGCGCTTGGTTTGAAATGTTGATTTAGATAAATCTGTGAGAAATGGAATATTTGTGCACTTCTGTGGGCCAGTATCTCCATTAAGCAACCCCGGGTCGCGCATAGCACAGGCCTCCGCCAGAACACAGCTGTCTCTCCCCTGCTCCAACATTGCCTCTTCAGCATCATGTCAATCTGTCCATTCCCCACACTAACTTGGATTAATGGCTTCTCAGGGCAAGTTACATTATTTTTGAACCAGTTTATTGCTGCAGAATGGATGATTCAGTGTTGCGAACCTGAACACCTCCCTCCTCCCAGAATTATTTTTAACAATGCTGAATTCTTTAGCGATGCCGTTTTCCACATTAAAATGTTACATTTTAACATGCTGGATCTTATTGCTGGGCTGATCTTATCATTTTCATTACCTCCTTCCCTCCCTCCCTTCACTTAGTTCCTATAAAATAACATTGTCTAACCATAGACATTTGAAGCACAAGAGACCATTTGGCCCATTATGTTTGTCCCAGCTATTAGCAATATCCAGCTACATTCCTTCATTCATCTAACAAGCCAGTTTTTCCCTCTTTAGAATATGTAGAAACATGAATAGTAGAACAATAAATCAGATAAAAATGATAAGTGGATGCAAGACAGAATAGAGAGTGAAAACAGGAGATGGATACATATAGTCATAGAGTCATACAGCTTGGAAACACCCTTCGGTCCAACCAATCCATGCCGACCATGATCCCAAACTAATCTAAACCTACTTGCCCATGCTTGGCCTATATCCCTCCTTGCCTTTCTTATTCATGTACTTATCCAAACGTCTTTTAAACATACTTTTGGCTGACATACTGTTTGAGAGGTGCCAGAACATCTGGAGGACATTCTACAGAGTAGGGTTGAGGCAGCTAATGGCATACCTCCCCAACCCCAGCCTCATCCCATGACCAACCCTCCTTTCTCATCCCTGCTTCCTTGACCTGACACACAACCTATCTTCTCTCCCAACTATCCGCCCCTCTCACCTCACTGACCAATCCCCACCACTCCCTACCTGCACTCACCTATCAACATCCTACCTACCATCCTCAGCCCCAACCCTCCTCTATTAATTTCTGAGCTCCCTTCTCCCTCCCCATTTCTGGGGTCCCAGAAGGGTCCCAACACGAAACGTCAACTTTCCTGCTCCTCTGATGCTGCCTAGCCTGCTGTGTTCCTCCAGCTCCACACTGTGTTATCTCTGACTTCAGCGTCTGCAGTTATTATCTCTGATGGCATAGCTATCTGTGGTGGTGTAGTGCACTACCATCACTTAATGTCTTTGTCATGATTTGTTAGATATTTCAGCTCACAAATAGTCTCAGTATCTTTAAGGAAACACTAGATAAACAAATGAGCAAGAAAAGTGTGTAATGCTATGCTGATATGGTGAGATGAAGATGCTTATCTGGTGCATAAAGACCAGCATAAACCAGGTGAGTTAAATGGCCTGTTTCTGTGTTATATGTTCAGAATAATTCCTTCCAAAAGCCACTGTAGCCTAACTCTCTAATATCTCTATTCAGACACAACATTCCTGTGTGTTAAAACAAACTCTCCTGGCTCTTCCCTTGTTCCTTTCAGTGATTACTTATAACTGATTTCCTCTAGATGCCCAATCTGGAAACACTTTTTTTCTATTTTGGCTATCAAATTCCTTCAAATTCAACAACTCAATTCATTATTTTTTCAAAAATCTGCTTTCCAGCTTTTCTCCTAATCAACATTTCTTATTCATGGGCTTATGGTGAATATCAATGGCACCATTTACATTGAGAAAGGCACCTAAAACTGAATGCAATATTCAACAACAATCTGGCATTATTTATATAGCTTGACTAAGGCAGTAAGATGTCCCAAGATTCTTCATGCAAGTATGACTATTGAACAAAATTTGATAATGAGACAATTGAGGGAATGGATGTTAGGACGGATGTCCAAATGCATGATCAAAGGGGTAGCTTTCCAAGAGCATCTGAAAAGAATTGGAAACACTTAGGAAGGGAATTCTAAATTTGGGCTTAAGGTACAGCCACCAGCAGTGAGAACTGGGGATGTGTAAGTGGTTGGAAAGTATAATCCTAAGGAGTGAATAGGGCATTGTATGTGTCGGAAGATTGGCAGCAGGGTTTTGGATTAGCTGAAGTGTTTGGAGCGTGGAGAATGGGAGGCCAGACTGAGAAAGCATTGTGTCTGGAAATAACAAAGTCATTTACAAGGGTTTCAGTGACAAATGGGTTTAATGTGGGAAATATCAGGGGTGGAAGTAAGCAAATTTAGTAATAGAGTAGGTATGTGGTTGGAAGCTCAGTGTAGGGCTAATGAAAACACTGAAGGTTCAAATAGTCTGTTTCAGCCTCAGAAGGCAGCTTAGGAGAGTGATACAGTTGGTGGCTCAGAAACAAACACAATGCCTTCTGAGTGTGGCCTGACCAACATTTAATACCGGTTTAACGTGACGTTTGTTTTTTTGTACTCTGCACCCCTATTTCCAACATTTCATTCCATGTTTCTCTCTTTATTACCTTGTCTTCCTACTTTTAGAGCATATCTGAAATCCCGAAGTTTTCTCTGCTCTTGTAACACTTTAAAAGTGTCATTTAATGTTCATTTCCTCACATTTTGTGATGAAGAATGAATCACCTCACGTGTCTCTATATTAAATTTAATACAGCATTTTCAGAACTTTCCAAGGTAATTTACTGCTAATTATGCAATTTTAATGTGTAAGTCTCTCGTGTAGAAAATATGTCAATGAATATGCACGTACCGAACCTCCACGATCAGCGCTGTGATGAGGATTACGTTATCTGTTTTAGTAAAACTATTTGAGGTATTAATATTGGCCAGACACTGGCAAATACTCCCCAGTTCACTTTTAAAAGATGTCACGGAATCTTTTCAGAGATAAAAGGTACTGCAGATGCTGGAGAATCCGAGATAACAAGCGTGGGGCTGGATGAACACAGCAGGTCATGCAGCATCATAGGAGCAGGAATGACCTGCTGTGTTCATCCAGCCCCACGCTTGTTATCATGGAATCTTTTCATTCACCTTTGATATCAGCATACTGACTCAGAAGTGAAAGTGTCTTCAACAGGGTCGAGGCTGATAACGTAACAATTGCATTGACCTGCACTCCAAAGCCACCTTTGCATAACTATTTTGACCTTTCGCCTCATTTTATGGTATTTATGTCAAATCTGATCAAAATATTCATAAAAATACAGAGCAAAGGGGGTGCATAAATTGGATCTGAAATGAAGCAGGAAATTGTGTGCAAACTCAAAAATGCCTTTGATCTCTGCTCAGAGCTGCTATTTGCAGTCATCCATCGGCCATTCAATGAGTAATTCAGGAGAAACGTCTATTCCAAGAGGAAGTGGTTGAGGCAAATGGTCTAGATGCATTCAAGGCAAAGCTGGATAAGTACATGAGAGAGAAATAAAGGATATGCTGAGAGGGTTAGATTAAGTAGGATGTGAGGAGACTCAGATGGAGCATAAAGTCAGAACTGTACCAGCTTATTTATTCATGGAATTGTAGGTGTCATTAGCTTTTATTGCTGAGCCCTGGAGAAGGTGATGATGAGCCACCTCTAAAACCACTGCAATTTTTCTGATGAAGATATTCCTGTAGTGCAATTTGGTTGACAGTGACCCAGCATTAAAAAAAGATCAGCAATTATATTTCCAAGTCAGGATGATGAGTGACTTGGAAGGGAATTTGCAGGTGTTCATGCTTCAATGTGCCTGCTGCCTGTCTTCTAGGTTGTAGAAATCTCAGATTTGAAAGAAACCGTGAGGACATGCTTCAGTGCACATTGTAGTGGGTAGACATTACAGTCACAATGCTTGTTGCCAAGGGAGGGATTGGTTGGAGAGCCAATCAAGCAGGCTGCTTTGTCATGAATGGTGTTGCATATGAACATTCAAAGTTGTAAGCTATTTGCGGCTTCTGAGTCATTTCATAAGATCATAACTGATCTAAATGTGGCCTCAACTTCCATTTCTATTTGCTATATACTTTGACCTGCTTATTAGCTAAGAAACAACCTACCTCTGCCTTAACAATATTCTAAGACACTGCTTCCACCTTCTCTAGGCACTTTCAAAGACTTCTGACCTTCAGAGAAGAATAAGTTCTCCTTATTTTCACCTTAACTGAAAGATTGCCACCTTCTTTTTAAACTGTACCTTTTTTCAGTGCCCTCCCACAAGGGGAAATACCATTTTGTATCCTCTGTCAAGTTCCCTCAGGATCTTTGTCTCAATAAGATACTTCTCAATTTTCTACATGTCAATGGACATCAACTCTTACCTGTCCAATCTTTCCTCCTCAGATGAACCTTACTAGGAATCAGCTCAGTGAACCTTCTCTGCACTGCTTCTCATGCAGGTACATACTTTCACAAATGTACGCAGTACTCCGGATGTGGTCTCATCAATCCCCTGTTCAAGTCTGGCAAAAAAATCCTTATTTTCATAGCCTCCTTGCAATAAACAACATTCCATTTTGCTTCTTAATCACTTGTTGCACCTAATATTAATTTTGTGATCAATCTGTATCACGGAATTCTGCAATCTCTCACTTAAATAATGTACTGCTTTTCTATTCTTACTGACAAAATGGAGAAATTTCACATTTTCCCACATTATACTCCATTTGCCAAATGTCTACCTATTCACTTTATCTAAATGTTTTTATGCCTTCTTGAAAACTTACTATTTTACCTATGTCATCAGCAAATTTAGTATATACTCAGTCCCTTAATCCGTGTCATTGATATTGATTGTAAATAGTTATGCATCTTGAATATTGTTGGAGCTGCACTCATACAGGCAAGTGAAGAGTATTAATTCCATCACATTGTTGATGTGTGCCTTATGGATGGGGGAATGGCTCTAGGAAATTAGGAGAGGAGATGACGGCACTCTGTGCAGAGTAACCGAAGCTCTTATCTGGTCTTCTAGCTACAGTATTTATGTGGTTGGACCCTAAACCTAACCCTGTTTAGTTTATGACCATTGGTCACCTTCAGCATGTTGATCAGGAGATTTGATTGTGGTAATCACAGAATTGTTACTGAGCAGAAAAAGGCCATTCAGCGCACTGTCACCATTAGCTCTCCGAAAGTTTTAACTTGGTAACAATCTCCTGTTTTTCCCCATAACTTTCATATTTTTCTGCTTAAACATAGTGATACAGCTGTACAGCATGGAAACAGATCCTTCAGTCCAACTCATTCATGCCAACTAGATAACCTAAATAAATCTAGTCCCGTTTGCCAGCATTTGGCCCATATCCTTCTAAATCCTTGCTATTCATATACTCACCCAGATGTTGTAATTGTACCAGCCTCCACCACTTCCTCTGGCAGCTCATTCCATACATGCATCACCTTCTGCATGAAAAAGTTGCTTTTAAGGTCCCCTTTAAATCTTTCCCCTCTCACCTTAAACCTACGTCGTCTAGTTTTAGACTCCTCCACCTGGGGAAAAGACCTTGGCTATTCACCCTATCCATGCCCATCATGATTTTATACACTTCTGTAAGGTCACCCCTCAGCCTCCAGTGCTCCAGGGAAAATAGCTCCAGCCTATTCAGCCTCCCCGTATAGCTCAAACCCTTCAAATCTGTCAACATCCTTGTAAATCTTTTCTGTATCCTTTCAAGTTTCACAACATCATTCTTAAAGCAGGGAGACCAGAATTATATGCAGTGTTCCAGAACTGCCCTAACTGATGTCCTGTACAGCTGCAACATGACCACCCGACTCCTGTATTCAATACACTGACCAATAAAGGTAAACTTACCAAATGCATTCCTCACTATCTTGTCTACCTGGTACTCCACTTTCAAGGAACCATGAACTTGCACTCCAAGGTCTCTTTGATCAGCAACACGCCCCAGGACCTTACCAAGTATATAAGTCCAGCCCTGATTTGCTTTTCTGAAATGCAGCAACTCATATTTATCTAAATTAAACTCCATCTGTCACTCCTTGGCCCATTGGCCCATATGCCCATCTGATCAAGGTCCCATTGTACTCTGAGGTAACGTTCTTCGCTGTCCACTCCAACTCCAATTTTAGTGTCATCTGCAAACTTACTAAGCCTACCTCCTATGTTCCTATCCAAATGATTTATATAAATGATGAAAAGCTGTGGACCCAGCACCGATCGTTATGGCACACTGCTAGTCACTGGCCTCCAGTCTGAAAAGCAATCCTCCACCACCACCCTCTGTCTTCTAACTTCAAGTCAGTTCTGTATCCAAATGGCTAGTTCTCCCTGTATTCCACATGATCTAACCTTACTAACCAGTCTACCATGAGGAATCTTGTTGACTGCCTTACTGAAATCCATATAGATCACGTCTGCCACTCTGCCCTCATCAATCCTCTTTGTTACTTCTTCAGAAATTATCCAATGCTGTCTTGAATGCCTCAACCAAACTTATCTCCACCTCAGTTCCAAGCTATGCATTTCCATACCCTAACTACACACTTGCAAAAAAAGCTTTTTCTCACCTTGCATTTGCTTCTTTTGCAAAACACTTGAAAACTGTGTTCTTCGGTTCTTGATCTATTTACAACTGTGAACAATTTCTCCCTATCCATGCTGTCCAGACCCCTCAGGATTTTGAAAGCTTCCACCAAATCTTCTTTTAGCTTTCTCCTCTCCGATAAAAACAGTCCCAACTTTTCAAGTTTTCCACATAACCAAGTATCTTAATCCTGGAACTGTTCTTGTAAACGTGTCCTGCATTCTGTCTGATGTATTCACATTGTTCCTATAATGTGGTTAGAGAACCGTACACAGTACTCCAGCCGGGTTCAACATAATCTCCCTTTGCTTGTACTCTATACCCCTATTTACGAAGCCTACAATACAGTATGCTTTATTAACAGCTCTCACCACCTGCCATGCCCCCTTTAATGACTTATGTACATGTATACTCAGGTCTCTCAGCACCTACATATCTTTTACAATCATATTCTTTATTTTGTTTTATCTCTCCATGGTCATTGTGCCAAAGTTGTCACCTTGCACTTCTGCACATTTGAACTTATTCTGCCACCTAATTGCCCACTCTACCAATGTGTCAATGTCTTTTTGAAGTTCTACATTTACAATTCTCACGAATTTTGTGCAATCTGCAAACTTTGAAATTGTTCCATGCATATCAAAATGCAGATTCCACTACAATTCTTCCAGCCTGAAAAATAGCCATTAACCATTCATCTTTCTCTCTTATCCCTCAGTTAATTTTGTATCCATGTTGCTGTAGCTCATTTTATTCCATGACCAATAACTTTCCTTAACAAGTTTGTTGTGTGGCATTGTATCAAACATCTTATGGAAGTCCACGTCCACCACATCAACAGCCTTCCCCTCATTAACTCTTTCCATTAGCTCTTGAACAAAACTCCAAGTTAATCAGGCATAACTTTCCCTTTAAAAAAAGTTCATGCAGGCTCTTCTGAAGCAATCTACATTTTTCCACATAACTGTTAATTCTATCCCAGATAACTGTTTCTAGAAATTTCCTTACGACCAAGTTAAATTGATTAGTCTGTAATTGCTGGTTCGATCTTTCCTTTCTTTTGAACGTCGGTGTATCACTCTAAAGGGAAGTGGTTAGACTCATTTGGTGAAAATTGTCATTCATTGGTTCATTTGTGTGTTGCAAATGTTACTTGACATTTATCATCATTAATATTGTACAACTGTTGCTGCGAGAGGACAGGGACTGCTTCAATATTTGAGGTGTTGTGAGTGGAACTGAATGCTGCACAGATATCCTCGGTTTTCATCTTACGGTGGAGGAAGGAGATAAGGAAGATGGTTGGTCTTAGGACACTGCTACGAGGAACTCCTCCAGTAATGTGTCAGGACAGAAATGATTGACTTCTACCAACACAACCATCTTCCTTTGTACTGGGAACAATTTAAATCCGTGGAGAGCACTACCCCTATCCTGACCCCAATTTCCATTGGCTTCAATTTTACACGGTCTCCTTTCTGCCACATTTGATTCGATAATGCCTTCTACAATGTCTTTGTGATTCGGTTTCTTTGCCCATGTTTGGACCAAGACGGTAATGATAGCTGGAGCCTAGTGGTTCCAGAAGATTCCAGAATGAACACTGGTGAGTAGATTACTGTTAGGTAATTGTCACTTGATAGCACTGTTGATATCTTCCATAATTTTGTTGATAATTGAATGGAATGATAATGAGCTGAATTTGATTCGTCCCGTGTTTTGTAGACAGGACGTAGCTGGGCAACTTCCAACTTTTCGATTGGGTAGATGCCAGTGTTAAAGCTTTACTGCATCAGCTTGGCTGGAGGTAAGGTTAGTTCTGAAGCAAAAGTCTTCAGCAATACAACGAATGTCAAGTTAGCGCCCATAATCACTGCTGCATTCAATGTACTCCTGCATTTCTCAATAACATGTAGTGAATCAGATTGATGGGAGATGGTGATAGAGGTTTCAGCCTTGCCTTTTTCTCTCACGTGCTCTGCCACATTGAGAATGATTTATTGGGAGAACCTCTTCCTCCCAATAGTTGTTTATTTAACCACAAACATTCACAACTGGATGTTACTGGACTGCAAAGAATTGATCTTGTGTGTCGATAATGGGATTGGTTAACTATGGCCAGCACATGTTTTTGCTATCTAGCAAGCATATAGCCCTGTGTTGTAACTTCATCAGTTTGAAATCTCACTTTAAAATATACTTTGTTTTGCTCCTGGCATGTTGTCCTACATTATACATTATTCTCTACATTATAGAAAGGCTGATCCCTAGTTTAATGGTAGATTGAGGAATGTGCCAAATTTGAGGCTGTAAATTGTGGTTGAATACAGTTCTGTTGCTTCAGATAATGTATAATGCCTCACTGATGTCTAATATTGAGTTGCCAGATCTGTTCTGAATCTATCCTACTAGTCACAGTTGTAATGCCACAACACATTCTATGTGATTCTATTTACTAGTAACAGAAATTATTTATTACTGCATTAAAGAACTGGAAGTAGAATTAATCTGAGGGTTATTTTGTACAGAGCAAGAGGGAATTGAGGGTCCTCAAGCTGATGATAGTGAGAAACCTCCATCCAAAAAAGCAGGATCCATCAGAACTAATCTAAACCCACATTATCTGAAACCTTTTGGGCACCAGTTCTTGATGCACTGATAAAAGGTTATTTAAAAAGAATCAAAACTAATGGCAGACTCCAGCAGTGCTACACGCCCAGCAAGTGATTCTTCCCCCTCACATGCTGCTCTTCCCTGTGGTGTTAATTGCCTCTTCTGACTTTAACACAATTCAAGGCAGATGTTTCCTTTGAACATTTCTGATGCCCATTTTAAGCTGACA
Organism: Ginglymostoma cirratum; assembly: GCA_024137785.1. Taxonomy (NCBI): domain Eukaryota; kingdom Metazoa; phylum Chordata; class Chondrichthyes; order Orectolobiformes; family Ginglymostomatidae; genus Ginglymostoma; species Ginglymostoma cirratum. The sequence continues at coordinate 11,205,096 of JAHRHZ010000111.1, read as the reverse complement.
GTAATTGAGTCTGCAGATTTGATAATGTCCTGCAGGGGCTCTGAGGGGAGGTGAGGAGCCCAGGAAAGGGCACATTCACATACAAAGCAAACCCCGTGTCTGTCTGCTCAAATCAGACTTGCCATTTGTATACGGATAAAATCATAAATAAATGTAAAGTGTACTTACCGAAACCAGCCATTCGGCCCAACTGGTCCACGTCAATATCTATGCATCCTTCACCGTTCTTCATGTAACATCATCAATGGGTTGTATATTTCAAATACAACCAACAGATTAATAGCCAAATAAACTCAATAATACTTAAATTAAGTTTAAAATACAAGCTTTTGAAAGAATATCTTAATAGTGCCTGGAGGTATGGACAGAGAAGAGAGATGGTATAGAGAGGAAATAACTGTCACGAACCCAGATGGCTTACATACAAAGAGGCATTAAAGGGCAGTAGAGAGTTGGCAATGACTGGAAATGCTTATCTGCTGAAGCATGCAATTATTTTTATTTACTTTCTCCCATGTTGCTAGCTATTTTGACTATGGAAAGGCTGTTAAAAAAAGGCCTGAAATTTGACTGTATTTATTTTGAACTTCATTACTGTGGCATCCTTGATATGGCTCATGGTTGAGAGTTCCAGCTCCACAATAACATCTGTATGCAGATACTGATGGGAGAAAAACCAGTTCGATGACTTACATCTTCTTTCTCGCCATCTCTAGAGAAAAATAGCACTCATGTGTCATACTTCTGCAAGATGAGTCACATTAGCAATTAGCAGAATTACTTGATTATGTTATCAAAGTGAAAAATCTGTTCTGCATCTGACCTAGGCTTTGAAGATGAAGGGAAGCAGGGTTTTTTTTGTATTCTCTTCTCAGGGGGGTCAGGAAATGTACAACCTCAACTTCACTGGGGCAGCACAGTGGCTCAGTTATTAGCGTTGCTGTCTCACAGCACTAGGGACCTGGGTTCAACTCCACCCTCAGGTCTCCAGGGATGTGCAGGCTAGATGGGTTAGCCATGGGAAATGTAGTGTTAACAGGGTTGGGACTGGGTGGGATGCTCTTTGGAGGATCAGTGTGGACTCGATGGGCTGAATGGCCTGCTTCCACACTGTAGGAATTCTGTGGTTGCACCAACCATATGAAATAGGAGCAGGAGTGGGCCATTTGGTCCCTAGATCCTCCTTACAAAATTCCTACCCAGTTTCATGTCATCAGCAAACTTGGAAATATCACATTTAGTCCCCACATCTAAAACATTGTGATTGGACTGTGAATAGCTATGGCTCAAGCATCCTTGCCCACAAGCATCAAGTACCCCATTAGTCATAGCTTGTCAACCTGAGAATGACTCATTTATTCCTACTGTTCATCTTCTCCCTGTTAACTAATTCTCAATCCATGCCAGGATGTCACCCAATCCCACGTGTACTAAAATCACTTAATCATGTTCTATGCGGGACATTAACAAAAACCTTCTAAAAATCAAATATACCACATTTACTGAATCTCCCTCATCAATCCTGCTAGTTATATCCTCAAAAAAAGTCAGTTTGTCAAACATGATTTCACTTTCATAACTTCATGTTGGTTTCTGCCTTATCCTACCATTATTTCAAAAGGTCTCAGTTGTCACATCTTTAATCATAGATGTGAGCATTATCCTTGCTACTGATGTAAGGCTAACGAGTCTATAGATCCCTGTTATCTTTCCCCCTCATTCTTTTTTATTTAAATTGTAAGGTTACATTTGCTGCTTCTCAAACCACATGAACAATTCCAGAATTTGTAGAATGTGAAAGATGAACAATGTATCTAATTCTATAGCCACTTCTTTCAACACTCTGGAATATAGATCATCAGGTCCACGGTGACACGGTGGCTCAGTGGTTAGCACTGCTGCCTCACAGCGCCAGGAACCCAGGCTCGATTCTACCCTTGGGTGACTGTACGTGTGGAGTTTGCACATTCTCCCCATGTCTGCATGGGTTTCCTCCAGATGCTCTGGTTTCCTCCCACAGTCCAAAAATGTGCAGGCAAGGTGGATTGGCCATGAAAAATTGCCCATAGTGTTGAGAGATGTGTAGATTAGGGGGGTGGGTCTGGGTGGGATGCTCTGAGAGTTGGTGTGGACTTGTTGGGCTGAAAAGCCTGTTTCCAAACTGTAGGGATTCTATGATAGATCCAGGGGATTTGTCAAGTTTCAGTCCCATTAATTTCTTCAATACTTCTTTACAAATACTTTTTTCAGTACTTCACTAGCCCGTGGTTCTTCAGTATTCCAGGGTGGTTATTTTAACTTGCTCATTGAAGACAGACACAATTTTCTTTAGTTTAGTTCTTTGATAGAGTAGGTATTGAGAAGAGGTTTCCTATATTGGAGACTAAAGTACTAGGGGTTACTGTTTAAAAATCAGGGTCTCTTATTTAAAACAGCTTACGCAAAGTTTTTTTCTGAGGGTCATAGGTTTTTGGAATTCTTTTCCTGAAAATATGGTGGAAGCATGGCCCTTGAATATATTTAAGGCAAAGGTAGGTAGATTCCTGTGAAGCAAGGGGCTGTCAAGGATAGGTGGGAAGACGGATTTGAGATTGTAATCAGACCAGCAGTGTTCTTATTGAATGGTGGATCTGGTTTGAGGGAAAAAGTGGCCAACTCCTGCTCCTGATTCATATGTTTGTATGCTCATATTATGATAAGAGTTCCTTATTTTTTGTTTCTTGTTGCCTTCACAACCTCTAGCCTTATTTGCTGGCACATTCTTATATTCTGCCCATTCCTGCCACATTCAAACGATCATATTTTTGTTACTTCTTGTTATCTTGCTCTCTTGTTTTGTCCTTTCTCAAATTTATCACATCTTTCTTCCCTTTGTCCCTTTCCTCTGACTAGTTTTGCAGTAGTCGTGTAACTACCAGCCTAGTTCTATGACTCACCTGAACACTTGTCCCAGCACAGTTCAGGTGAAGAAATGGTACAGTCCCACTGTCCCCATTACTCTTGCCAGGCGTTCATGAATCAAAATGCTTTTCTCCCACATCAATCTTTGAGCCATGCATTTAATTCTCATATTAGGTATTTTTAATCAACTTGTCCAGGGATATTATGAACTGCCTCTAGAGTAGGTGAGATTTGAACCAGCAGCTCCTCGTTCAGAGGTAGACACACAGCCACTGCACCTCAACAGCCCTCAATTTTCTGGACTCCTGTTTGCTTGTGGATCAGGTAATAATGTAGAGATTGTTACCTCTGAGGTTTTGTTATCTTAATCTAGTCCATAGCTATGCATACTTTTTAAGCAGAACATCTTTCCTAGTCCTTCATACATCATTGGCACCTACGACGGACTACAACAAGTGGATTCCTATCCTCCCACTGTATGTTTCTCTCAAGCCCAGAGCAGACAACCCAAACTCTGGCACCAAGCAGGCAGAACCACCTTCTAGATTCTTGTTCTCAGTTACGAAGTTTATCTTCCTGATTACACTGTCCCCTAATATCACTACATTTGGATTAACTCCCTCTGATTGAGTGGTTTCCTGAGCCATGGCAAGTTCTTTGATACACCTTGCAGACCCTGCTTTCATCCACATAGGCTGCAAGAAACTTGAACTGGTGGTCAAGTGAAAGAGGCCTTTCAGCCCATTGTCTACATGTTTGCTTTATTTTCCAAGAAATCTAAATCTGACCTAAAAGCTCTTTGTCCAGTGCCTTGCTATTTTTCACTTTTAAGTATCTATTTACTTTCCCCTTCAAAAATGCATTGACCTATGTCACAAATATTCCTTGTGGTAAAGCATTTTTGCTGCAACCTTCCTAGGTCAAAAAATTTTCCTGTTACCTTGACCTAAGAAAATGTTCTTCCGCAATGCATCCTTTCAAAACCCTACAGAATAATAAATTTCTTTCTAATCTCACAAATCATTGCTGCCCCAGTAGAAACAACCCCAATACGTGGTATATCATGTATTTTCCTCCTTAATTTTCCATCTCAGGCATGTTCTTGTACATTTGTGTCAGCTTTCGTATCTTTTCTATAACCAGTCTAAAAAGTGCAGACAATTTATCTTAAAAATTGGTATGTATGTATACTTCTTTACTTTTGCACTTTATGCTCCTATTCATAGTGTAACAGATATTTTACTGGACTCTAATCTAGAGAGAGGAGTTCAAATCCTAACCTTGTATTAAATTTACATGAAAATTTTATACTTGTGTTTATATGTACCACTATAGGTCAAGCATAATTATTGCAATCTAGTATTTTTCTGGTTAGCCATATAAGTAGCTTAACCGTTCTTTCAGCAAAGTTCAACAATGGAACAGGAATGAACTTGAAGGAAATTTCGGCAAGTTTTGGGGGGACCCTCAAAGTAGAATTGCACTGCTGTAAAATTCAAGCTGATTATAATGATGCCATTCTTCTCTGAATGTATTATGTAAAGAAACAGTAAAATTGTTTAATACAGTTGACAAATTTGTATCTTCACCCGTCCCTTGAAAATTGCTGCAAAATAGTCTTAAGATTCACATACTTATAAGTCTGACATACTGAGTTACTCCTTACACTTGATGTAACCACCTTTTAATCCAATTGATATGGACTTCTGAAAAACACTCTGTTTTATGCATTTTCACCAACTGTATGATCACAGCAGAGAGGTGAACCACACCTAATGAATATGAAAAATCTCATTAGTTATCAATACACAATTCAGAACTTGAACTTCAGTTTACACTCACCAGGATCCCTGAGGGGGAAATGAACCACACACCTTTAATTCAGCAGAAGTGGGAGACTTTGAGCCAATCACTTTGAAAAGTGGGCCCGGGGATGAAAGTACAGTGCAATAATCCAGCCCATCAGCTAATCCCTGATCCAATGTGATTTTGCTTACAAAACTGTAAACTAAATAACAATCTGCACTTGAAAAACTCACAGCACAGTCTTAATATTAAATGTCGTTCTGCAATGGGACAACATTTGTTGCATAATCCTGAATGTGCAAGGAATTATGCTGACAACGAATTTAGCATTGTCAATCAGTGTAGTACCCTTTTGTAACTAGAAGCTACATATATTAATACACAAAGCCCTGTTCTTTGCTGACAGAAAGAACATGTACAGGCATTGCACCTGTTTCAACTTAACAAAATAGGTGACAGATTCTCACTGGTTCTGTTCTTAGCATAATACCCTGATCAATTAGTCAACCTGCCTGGTTTAAAATTTAAACAAAGCTTGGCTGTTAACTTTAAAGTTTTGGCAAAGATCTGTAGCTCCTTAGTGTCTGTTTGATGTATTGTTTGTGGCAGTCATTGCATGGTATTTTGTAGACCATGTTGGTTCTGCATGTTGTGGAAATGGGGTCTTTAATCCTTGTAAGTGTTTGTGGTAGAGTGGCTGTGGGCTTGTGGGCCACTGTGACTCCTGGTAGTCTTAGGAGTCTTGTTGTCAATTCCGATATGTTCTTAATGTAGAGCAGTGTGGCCAGTGTGTTAGGGCGTACTGTGTCCTCCTGTTGTTGTCCGTTTTGTAGGAATCTGCAGAAGAAGTTGCAGCGATATCTGTTCACAGCAAAGATTTTGTATAGGTGGTCTTCCTCTTTCCTGTGTAGTTCCGGAGTGTTGCAGTGAGTTGTGACCCATTTAAATAGTGTCCCAATGCAGCTTTGTTTTACGATGGTTGATGTGGAAGTTGAGGATTTGATCAGTGTGGGTTGCTTTTCTATATACTGAGGTTTGGAACTCCCTGTTGGTCACACGCACAACTTTAACATCCAGAAACGGAAGTTGATTGTTGTATTCTTCTTCCATTGTGAATTTAATCCCTACGAATATGCTATTGATGAGTTCCCCCGCATTCAACCTAAACTGTGGATCCGGTACGTAGGCGACACATTTTTCGTTATTAAACGCAACAAATTAGAGGAGACCCAACACCTCATCAACAGCGTGTTCGCAGGGATTAAATTCACAAGGGAAGAAGAAAACAACAATCAGCTTCCGTTTCTGGATGTTAGAGTTGTGCATGTGACCAAAGGGGAGTTCCAAACCTCAGTATACAGAAAAGCAACCCATGCTGATTAAACCCCAACTTCCACAGCAACCAGCCAAATGTCCACAAACAAAGCTGCTTTAGGACACTATTTAAATGGGCCAGGACACACTGCAACACTCTGGAACTACACAGGAAAGAGGAGAAGCACCTTGCTATGAACGGATATCCCCGCAACTTCATCCACAGATGCCTACAAAACAGAAGGACACAGTACACCCTAACACACTAGTCACACTGCCCTACATCAAAAACATATTGGAACTGACAACAAGACTCCTAAGATTACTGGAGTCACGGTAGCCCACATGCCCACAGCCACTCTACCACAAACACTTACAAGAATTAAAGGCCCCATTCCCACAACATGCAGAACCAACATGGTTTACAAAATACCATGCAATGACTGCCACAAACATTACATCAGACAGACAGAAAGGAGACTAGCCATCAGAATATATGAACATCAACTAGCAGCAAAATGGCACGATGAACTCTCCTTAATATCAGTACACTCAGACAATGAAGGCCATCAGTTTACCTGCGACAAGGTAACCATAGTAGCCCAAGCCAAACATAGCCACACACGGAATTCCGAGAGGCATGGTTCTCCACCCTAATGCAATCAACAAACATATAGAATTGGACCCCATATACAAACCCATACAGATCAAAACCGGAAATGACACTACTCACCATAATGGACCAGACAGTATAAATTCCAAGCGGAGTAAAATAACATTGCTTCATCGGAGGCTCCAATGATGATGTCACCCAGCATGGCGACGAAACGTCTGAACGAGAACAAGCCAGCTCAGCTAGGAAATCAACAACCTTGGCTGTTAACTGTCAATTAGCATTAAGCTGTGCCTTCTCCATGGCAATGTTTCTGTCAATCAGAGTCAACTTGTACTCTCCTTTCTCATGCAGCATATGAATTCTTGCAAAACATCATGATGAGTGCAAGACAGAAAGCATTAAAATGTCATTTTTCAGCAATATTTAAGTTCTGTGCTACTAAATATAAATAACAGTATTCACTTTCATATGGTGTTGTCTCAAAGAATGCAATTTAGATTGACATCTCAATACTTTACATCCCTTGAACTTCAGGACATGTGATTTGATTTGAAGGTTTACAGTGACAGGAAATGTCGAACAACAGCACAGCCAGTATTTCTCAGGCCAGAAAAGCAGTAGAACAGCTGAAGATGGAAGCCTGCATGGAAAGAATGAAGGTAAGTGGTACTTCCTGAAGGTTCATAGTTGGCCAATTTTAGAAAGGTAACAGTTCTGAGGTCTTTTGAATGTAAAAGGGAGCATCACCCTTATTTTGTTTGCTTTAGATGAATGATATGTGGGATCATTATACCAGAGTTGATTGCAAAGATAACCCTGAAGAATAAACACTAAATGACACATAGTGGTCTTATTTTCTTCAAAATGGATCTCCAGGATGATTAGTATGTTCATTTCCAAAGAATATTCTTTAACTTTTGTTTCACTTCCGAGAATCAAGATTAAAAGATTTTTCTTCACTTCCAAAACTTACTGTGGCCTTGCTGTTTCAGTGTGATCTCTTCCAGCTACATATACAAACCAAGAACTTTGAGAATTGGACTTATTTTTAACTAGGGTGGAGATTGGATTATACCAAAGGAGAATACTAGATGGTCCAAACCATGAACAATGTAATCTCCTGGACTAATCTCAGTCACCTAGAGAGTTTGAAGAGGAAAGTTTCAGATTTGTTGCTCATAAGTGTCTGGAGTTTCTGCATTGCTTTTTCACTGCTCCCATTAGAAACATAGAAGCAGGAGTGGGCCATTCAGTCAATCAAGCCCACTCTATCATTCAACATCATCATACCTATTCCTCGAGTTTGACACCATGCTCCTGATCTCTACCTATAACCCTTGACACATTTAGCCTCTAGAAATCTATCTGATTATTTTTCAAACATATTCAATGACTTCATCTCCACAGCCTTCAGTGGTAGAGAATTCCATTTCTTGCTACCCTGTGAATGAAAAAAACCTCTCCTGATTGCAGTCTGAAATGGCCTATCCCATATGCTGAGACAGTGACCCCATGTTCTGGACTGTCCAGCCAAGGCAAATACCATTCCTGCATTCAATGTGTCCAGCCCCATCAAAATTTTATTTGTTTCAATTAGATGTCCTCTCATTTTTTCTAAACTGCAATGAATTCAGGACAAGTTAACTCAATGTATTCTCACATAACAATTCTGCCAGGTCAAACAACAATCTGGTGAACATTTGCTAAACACTATCAATGGCAATTGTATCTTTTCTTTGGTCAGGAGACCAAACATGCACACTTTACTACAGGTGTGGTTTCATCAAGGTCCTATACAGCTGCATTCAGACCTGTTCTTATATTCAACCCTCTTGCAGCACACCATTTGCCTTTCCAACTGCTTTCAGTACTTGCACATTTGCTTTCAGTGACCAGTGTACAAAGAATCCCAGGAGGAGCTCTTATGGCATAGTGGGAGTTTCCCTACCTTTTGAGTCAGAAGGCCCGGATTTAAGTCCCACCTGCTCCAGAGGTCTCTCATAACATATATGAATAGGCTGTTAAAAAGTACCCATAAAGTCAGTGAGGTCCCTTTATACATAAACTTTTCCCACACTACTACCACTTAAATAATACTGTGGTCTGTTTCTTTTATCAAAGTGAACAATTTAACACTCATCGACATTTTGTTGTACGCAGTGCATTTGCTTGCTCACTCAACATTCTAAATCACCTTGAAGTCACTTTACATTGCTCTCACCACTCTCAATCCCATCCAGTTTTGCGTTATCAATAAACTTGAAAATATTACATTTGATTGCCTTATCCAATTGTTGATATTGTGAATACTTGGGGATCAAGCACTGATCCCTGCAGTACCCAACTTGTCACTGCCTTCTACTCAGAGAAAGATTCACCTACTCTTCGTTTCTGTTTCCTGTATGCTTTCTAATTTTGAATCCACACCAATATATTACCATCAATCAACTGTGCTTTGATTTTGCACATTAACATCCCCTCTGGATCTTTATCACAAGTTTTCTGAAGATCCAAATACACCACATCTACTGGTTTTCCTTAATCTATTTTACTAGTTATATCCTCAAGAAACTACAGGCTTATTCGGCATGGTTTCCCTTTCATAAATCCACACTGAATTTGCGAAATGTTGTTGTATTTTCTGTGTCCTGTTATGACATACTTTACAATAGCATCAGCATTTTCCCATTACTGATGTTAGGCCAACTAGTCTGTAATTGCCTATTTTCTTGCTTTCTTTCTTTTAAAATGGTGGTGTTCCATCCTCCTATCTGCTGGAACTGTCCCAGAATCTATAGAATTCTCAAATCTCTTGAAACTGTTAATGAGATATCAGTTTGGACAGGCTGCTTGGAACAGCTAGTCTTTTCCTGTTTGACATTTTTTACATGTTAAGATGTACCTACACAAATCTTTCATTCATCCACTTTAATTCTTGCTTCTCATCATCAGCAGTTCTTCGTTATTATATTGCACCCACCCATTCCAATCTTGACCAATGAAATCTCCTTCCTTATCACCTTCTCCCAGCTTCTGGAAACATGTCAAATACCCATCGCACCCTTTTTCTGCATCTTCAGCTTCCTACCTAGAGCATAATGTCCATGAAATCAGTTGTAACTAAGAGCAAATAGTTGTTAATATCAAGAATTACCAGTTAAACCTCTTTAGACCAAGGGTAAACATTGACATCAACCCAAGCTGATATCATTCCTGAAGATTTTATCACACAACTTGCTGTACTCAACTGCTCTCTGAAGCGTCTTTGTGCCCTCCATCTCCAGTAACGCTACAACTAAAAAAAATAATATTCGATGGAAAATTGAAAGCAACTTTAGGGATACCCATATTAGTTTTCTCCTTTTTGTTCAGTATCCAGCAGGTTAATGTTTAACTACAGGACAGTCCTGGAGGGTTGGCAACTCAACACAGGTAGAGAAAAAAAAATACTAGATTGCAAAGCAGAGGAGTACCAGTGAATCATACGGTCTTTCCATGTCTCATTTGGATGATAATGACACAGTATTTAATGATATATTACTGTATTCTTTAACACTATATATCTTCCACTAAGCTATGGTTGAATACAGACATTTTAATATAATGGTACACCCACCAGGCACTGAAAAGTGAGAGAAAATAATTTCAAAAAATTGAAACCGCTTCAGCACACTTTTTTTGCCTCATTAACCTGCCCTGGTTGTTTGAAAACGACTGTCTTTTAGTTCTGAGATAAAAGGTACTGCAGATGATGAAGGGTCTAGGCCCGAAACGTCAAGCTTTCCTGCTCCTATGATGCTGCTTGGCCTGCTGTGTTCATTCAGCCCCACACCTTGTCTTTTAGTTCTTATGGCTAAATAAAGAGATTATACAGCCAGCACTTGTCTTTACAATTTTGAAACTCCCCAAAAAGAGCAGTAAACATCTTAATTAGATGCTTTTGCACTGCCAGAATTCTACATTGCCTGTGACAGGTTTTACTTGCATGTTTGACACGTCCTTCAATATTCTGGCTGCGTTTGATTTGCTGTCACTAGGAGGTGACAGACTCTTATTATCAGATGACAATAGGGATCAGAACAGGGTAGTTGCATATAGACACTTTAAACATGCAACACACAAAGCTGCATCTTTTCAGGGAAATGATGGTTTTGATGAGAAGGTTTTCCTGCCATCACAGAAGCTTCCAGCATAATTATAGGGAAGCTCCCAGGATTTCACACAAGCTTTTTAAATCGACAATTCCCAATCTTTCCCAACTATGAGTACTCTGACAGCTCATCAACAAATCATATTTATCATACCCTGTATTTTTCTTAATGCTGTAGTGAAAACAAAATAATTTTTTTGTGAATGATGCCCAATGAAAAGCTATTTCTATCTGACACTGACTAGCTTATCACCATCTTTTCAAGATAGGATGGGCAATAAGTTCTGGTCCAACCAGTGCTGCCCACATCCTGTGAATGAATAAAGAACCAAATGCTATCAGTGTGGCATTTTTACAAATTGGCATCGATGTAACAATGCCTGAAAAGTGAAATGTTATCCTTGTGTTCAAATTTATGCACAGCCTTTCCCCTCCCTAATTCTGTGACTGCCTTTGTTCACTCCAACTTTACAAGATTTTGCGTGACCCTCATTTCCACAAATGGTCTCCTTGCATTTGGCTACCACTACTAAGATGCCCAAATTCTGGAATTCCTTCCGTAAATCCCTCTGTTTATCTCTCCTGTTTTGAGGCAATCTGAAGCTTTGTACAATCTTTTGATCAGCTGTTCAAATATCTCCTTATTAGGTTTCATCTCAATTTGTATCTAATTATGTTTCTGCATAGCCACTTAGAATGCTTTAAAGATGCTACATAACGCAAGTAGTTTATCCTGCAAATTGGCAGTGATTTTTGACTTTCAAAAATGGGGAATATATACATGTTGATTGCTAAAAAGATGCAGAAAGAATTGCCAGACTGTCAATGTAGTTTGGATTGCCTCATATATTTTGAACTATAAAAGTAAGAAAGTTATACTAAATATTTGTAAATTGCTGATCAGTCCTTAGCTGGCGTAGTCCATTCAATCTGGCAACACTGCTTCATGAAGGCTGTCAAGGCCAAGATGAAACTGTGGAGTCTGTATTAACCAGGGAATGGATTGTGTCTGCTCTGATTTGAGAGACTGATGTCAGCTTTTTGCTAATTTGTGCCCCCCCCTTATTCCCATTGGGGTTGGGAGGAGCTGATATCTCAGCTGCAGAAATGGCTGATTTAGTCTTAAGGGCTTGTGTGTGGCTGTACAGCTGTTGAACAGCTAATCAGAGAGCTTCCACATCAATGAGGAAAGGAAGCATGCAACATGAGAGGTGTTTAGCTCTTCATCCCTTCTTAGCACTTGGAAAGAGTTATTCAATTAGTTGCGTTCTGTTTTTAATCTTCCATAGCTGTGCAATTATTTCTCCTTAATTGTACTTCCAACTCCGTTTTGAACATTACGATTAAATTCTGTTTTCATCACCCTGTCAGGAATTACATTCCAGAGCTTCACAATTTGATGTACAAATATTATATTTCTTCCGCATTCACCTCTGTTTCTTTACGAAATGCCTTGAATTTGTGTACCCTTGTGTTCCCTCTACTTTCTCACCCAAAGGCCCTTCAATTTTGAATTTTTTTTTTGATTGTCCCTTGAGCTTCTTTGTTTCAAGTAAAACGACTCTAGTTTCTCCATATAACTTATTCTCTCATTACTGGCTGCCAATGTCTCAGATACCTTCTGCACCTTCTCCAAGGCCTTCATATCCTTCCGAAAGTGTGATGCTCAGATTGGACAAAATATGCCAGCTGAGACCTAACAAATATTTTATCAAAATTCAGTATCACTTTCTTACTTATGTAATCCATGCCTCTATTTATAAATCTTAGGATCCTTTATGATTTTTAACAGCCTTCTCAACTTTTCCTGTCATCTCCAAAGAGGTATTTGAACTCCCAGGTTTCTATGTTCATGCACCCACTTTGAAATTGTACAATTTTATTTGTATTGTCTCTTGTCTTTTTTCTCCTAAAATATATCACTTGACACTTCTCTCCATTAAATTTCATGAGCCCTATGTGTTTCCATTTAACCATCTATGTCCACCTAATATTTGTTACTATGTACTTCACTGGATTTCTACGACTGTGTGTGTGAAGAAGTGCTTTCTGACAATGCCCTTCATAGCCTAGCTTCAAGTTTAAGTTTGTGCCCCTGTTATGGATTCTCCATCAAAGGGATCAGTTCCTATTAAATCCTATTATGCTTCAAACACTCACTATGATCACTTTGAAATGCAAGAGAATGCAGCCAAATGGCAACCTGTTCTGATAATTTAGCCTTTTGAGTATTGTTCCAGTTACATAAATGCAGGCTGTAGTGTGCCCTCCATCTCCTAACTTATCTTCTCTCTTGGTGATTCAATGCCTCTCCATACTGAACACCACTTGGGAGAAGTACTAAGAGCAGTAAAGGCACAGAATGTACACTAGTTGGAAGTCTTCAATTTTTCTAAACAAGAGTGGCTCAGCACCACCAGTACTGACCATGCTGGTTGAGTCCTTCAAGTTTGGTGGTGAGTGAACCAATAAGAGGGAGAAAAACTACATGTCTCAATCTCAACAATCTAGCTGTCAGAAACTCATCTGTCCATGCAGTAATAGTGGAAATGCCCATAAAGTCTTGAACACTGAAGACATTCTCAATTCTTTTGCAGTGCAATACTTCTAAATATGACAGATTGGGAACATATGTAACAGCTTAAATATGGCATCCACAACATGCTACAGACCATCAATAGCAGATCTGTATTAAAACAAAACCTGCAACTTCCTGATCCAGCACAAGCCAGGGGACCAATACTGCATTAATGAGGAATGTTGGAGAGCGCACCAAAAGCAGCATCATGCATGTCTAAAAACGAAATGCCAACCTGACAAAACCACAACATAGAAGTAGCAAAAATAGACCTGCACAGATGCAAAGCAGCATGTTACAGCAATGGCAAAGTGATCCCATATAACCAGATCAGGTCAAAGCTCTGCAGCGCTCCCGTATTCAGTTAAGAATGGCAGTGGACAATTAACAGGAGAAGGGACCCCACAAACATCCCCAATCCAACAAATCAGGCAAAAGATGAGTCTGTAGTGTTTGCAACAGTCTTCAATTAGAAGTGCCAAGTGGTTGATCCATCTTAGCCTCTTCTTGAGGTTCCCACCATCACAGTTAATTTAGTTGCAAGATCAAGAAATGGTTGAATGCCCAGGATACTGCAATGATTGTGAACCCTGATGATATTCTGGCTGCAGTATAAAAGACTGTGTGCTACAGAACTACCTTAGCTCATAGCCAAACTACAATGTATTGCTGTAAAATTGGCATGAACCAGGCAATATGGAAAGTTGTCCATGTATGACTTGTCCACAAAATCAGACAAAATGCAATCCAGCATCATAACTTGCTCATCATTCTGCAAGGATCATTTGGCATTTGACCTCTTCACAGTCTTGACCTAAATGTGGGCAGAAGAGATAGACTTGAGATGAGGCAAGAGTGACTGTCCTTGACATCAAGATAGCATCTGACCAACTGTTGTATCCATGAGACCAGTTGTGGCATCAAGGAGCCCCAGAAATCTTTTAATCTCTTAATAATAGAGCTAGGAAATAATGATACAATTGAATTCAATACTAATGAAAAATGACATGCTGAAATCTCAAACAAGAATCTTAAATATAAATATAGCCAATTAAGTAGATATGAAGAAAGCGCTAGGTAAGGTTCATTGAGTGAATAAACTAAATGGTACAGTACCGAAAAACAGTATGCAACAATTCATGTTTAATAGAAATATAGCAAGAGAGATCCATCTGTGATCTACTAAGGCAATTAAGTGTGGTACCATGAGGAGCTTGAACAGTTCATCAACTTTACTAACACTTTTCACCCCAACCTCAAGTTCACCTGGACCATCTCTGATACCTCTCTCTCCTTCCTGGACTGCCTTGAAACCGACATCTATTTCAAGCCCACTGACTCCCACAGCTACCTAGACTTCACCTCCTCTCACCCACCTTCCTGCAAGAATGCGATCCCTTACTCCCAATTCCTCCGCCTCCACTACATCTGCTGCCGAGATGGGCCTGAATATCTCAGATGTCCTCTTATTTCAAGGACTGCAGCTTTCCCCCTTTGGTGGTCGAAAATGCTCTCGACGGCATTTCTTATGATTCCCGCACCTCTGCCCTCACATCCCCTCCCCGCAACAAAAAAAAAGGCAGAATCTCCCTTGTCCTCACGTATCACCCCACTAACCTCTGTATCCAACACATCATTTTCCGCCACTTCCACCACCTGCAATCTGACCTCATGACCAAAGATATATTTCCCTCCCCACCTCATCTGCTTTCCGTAGGGACTGCTCCCTCCTTGAGTCCCTCATCCACTCCATACTCCCACTAGCCCCACCACCCCGGCACCTTTCCCTGCAACTGTGAGAAGTGCTACATCTGCCCCTACACCGCCCCCCTCACCTCCATCCAAGGCACCAAACCTTTCACATCAGACAGAGGTTCACCTGCACATCTGTCAATGTGGTCTATTGCATCCGCTGCTCTCAATGTGGCCTCCTCTACATCAATGAGACCAACCAGAGGCTCAGAGACCACTTTGTAGAGCACCTGTGCTCTACTCGCAACAAACAACAACGTCTTCTGGTTGCGAACCATTTCAACTCCCCCTCACACTACCTGGGCAACATGTCCATCCTGGACATCCTCACAATGACGCCACCCGGAAACTGGAGGAGCAGCACCTCCTATTCCGCCTTGGGAGCCTACAACCTAATGGTCTCAATGTGGACTTTACCAGTTTCAAAATCTCCCACCCCTGGTGTCATCCTATGACCAACCCTCCCTCTCATCCCTGCCTCCTTGGCCTGACACAACCTGTCCATCTTCTCTCCCACCTATCCGTCTCTCCCACCTCACTGACCAATTCCCCCAGTGCCTACCTGCACTGACCTAACACCATCCCACCTACCTTCCTCAGCCCCACCACTCCTCTCTATTTATTTCAGAGTTCCCTTCCCCCTCCCCCATTTCTGAAGAAGGAACCCAACCTGAAACGTCAACTTCCCTGCTCCTTTGATGCTGCCTGGCCTGCTGTGCTCCTCCAGCTCCACACTGTGTTATCTCTGACTCCAGCATTGGCAGTTCTTACTATCTCTAAGTGTGGTATTATATTTTAAGTATTGTATATAATGTTGGAAAGAATAGTGGGAAGTCTGAGGACTTGGGAGTGTTTTAGAATCCAGAAAAGTTGATATAAGGGGAAAATGCAGAACATGAGATTAGGCAGGAATATGAAGACAGACGGTAATAAAGAATAGCTAATATTTGTTATGAATTGCCATGGGAATAAGGAAATGGCAGAGACATTTAACTAATATTTTGAGTCTGTCTTTACAGTAGGAGATAAAAGTAATATCCCAGTGTATATGGTTACAGAGAGACAAACTAAGGGACTAAAAGGAGTGAGAAATCCTAGGTTATTACTATACAGAAGTACTGGAGAAACTTGGGAGACTAAAATCTGAAAAATCCACAGGACCTCATTCCCCAAGGTCTACATCCCAGAATTCTACAATATATTGTTGCAAAGACAATGGATGTATTGGCTATGAATTTATATAATTCTCTACATTCTAGAACAATCTCAGCAGATCTATTCAGGAAAGTAGAGTGTGAGAAGGCAGAAAACTATAGGCCAGTTAGCCTAACGACATCTTCTAGAAAGTGCTGGAAGCTAATATCAAGAGAGTCTTAACAATGCAATAAAGAATAGTATGATGAGAACAAGTCAATATGATTTTTTAAAACAAAACTCCTGTTTGGCAAATTTGTTAGCGTTTTCTTAGAGGGTGTAATAATTAGGATACATGTAAAATAACTAGAATTACAAAATGAAAATGGAAATAGCTGGAGAAACTCAGTAGGTCTGGCAGCATCCGTAGAGAGAAAACAGAATCAACATTTCAGGTCCAGTGACACTTCCTCAGAACCCTTCTCCAGCTATTTCTGTTTTTGTTCCAGATCTCCAGCGTTCATTTTTTCTTTTTGGACCAGTAATTGTAGTAGTCTTGGATTTCTAAAAAAAAAATTAAGATGCCACATGAAAATTTTAATTTAGAAAATAAGGTCTCATGGAACTGAGGGTGATAGATTACCATGAATAGAGGATTGGTGAATGGTCAAGAAGCAGAAAGTAGAAATAACCAAAGTATTTCCAATTTGTCAGGCTGTGACTAGTGGAGCATCACAAGGAGCAGAGTTATGGTTCTAGATATTACAAATGAAATTAACATCTCAGGTGAAAAAAACCAAGAGTGATGCATTCAGGTTTGCTGATGACACAAAGTTAGGTAGAAATGTAAGCTGCATGGAAGACTTAGTAACTGCAAATGTATATATAGACAGGGTGAGTGACTGGGCAACAAGGTGATAGATAGTGTATAATATAGTGAAGTGTGAGGTTACTCAATTTGGTAGTAAGAATAGAAAATCAGAATGTACTTTTAAAGGCATGATACTTCCAAATGTCAATGTTCAGAAGGACATTAGTGCACCTGTACAAGGCACACAAAATTAACATGGAGCTACAGCAAGAAATTAAAAAGGCAAATAGCATGTTGGCCTTGAATGCAAGGGGACTGGAATACAAGAATGAATTGATAAACTTTATTGAGTTTTGGTGAGACCATATCTGAAGTACTATCAGGATGTTGTGATCTCTCTAAGAAAACTTATACTTGCCTAGGACGCATGACAGGCAAAGGTTCCCTAGATTGATTCCTGAAATTAGAGGGTTGCCTAGGATGAGGCTGAACAAGTTGGACCTTTGAAGTTTAGAAAAATGAGAGACGATCTTATTAAACCATGCAAGATTCTGATCAAAGTGGCACAGTCTCAGGATAAGGAGCTAATTGTTCAGGACTGATATGAAGTGAAATTTCTTTATCAACAGATCATTAACCTTTCAAATGATCTACCTCAGAGGGTTGTGGGTGTTCTAATTACCCAGATGCCAGTCCACAGTAAACTACATTGCTGTGGGTCTGGAGTCACATGTAGGCCAGACCAGGTAAGGACAACAAATTTCCTCACATTTAGGAAATTAGTGAGCTAGATAGGATTTCATGTGAATAAACAATGGTTGCATGTTGTAATTAGGCTAGCTCTCTATCGTAGGTGGTGTTTATTATTTTCAAATTTCACCATCTGCCATTGTGAGATTCAATTCTGTGTGCCCAGAACATTTGCCTGGGGTTTTGGATTGCTAGTCCACTGACATTACCACTACACCACCAACTCCTTTGGAATTCATTCAAAGGAAGATGGGCATACCTCTGCCAGATGGACTCCAGCAGTTTAAATTTAATTAGGCCATTCTCAATGGCCCAGCAAAGGCTTATATACCAAGAGCAAATAAAAGAAAAGCTATGATAATGAGAGCAGTTCAGCCAGAATCTTCTCTCCCCAGTACATCACTCAGGCAAAACCATTTCTAACACTGGTCTTTCTTTGACATGTTCTAGGTATCAAAGGCATCAGCTGACCTGATGGCTTACTGTGATGCTCACCTTAGGGATGATCCACTCATCGCCCCACTGCCAGCTTCTGAAAACCCTTTCAGAGAGAAGAAGTTCTTCTGCGTCATCCTCTGATAGATATCAGTTGGATTTGGGGAGAACAGGGCGGGGGGTGTGGAGTGAAGCAAGAACCACTGTGTCTAAACAGAAGATCACAGGTGTTGGGATTGTCACATGTGCATGCTGTAATTATTGCTCCAGTTCTAGGGGAATGAACCTTACTGAGTGTTTTACGTTTACTATAGTTGTGACAACACAGACTTGTTTCAATTGCACAATCATAAAGGATTTAACAGTAACTTCACTTTTTAAAAGCATAAGTATTTAGATGACTTTTTCTAACTAGAGTGTTTCTTGTTTTGTATGTTAAATATAAAACGTTAAAAGCACAATTGCCTGGTGGCAGCAAGTACTGGCTTTAGAGGAAAGCTATGTATGCCCATTCTATTTTTACAGATTATACAGTGGAGACTGAACAACAGTGTTAAATGTGCATGCAAAGAGAAAAAGTACACAAAGCATATGTTCAAAAATATTTACTATGAAGTCGAACTATCATTCAGTAACAAAAGTAACATTTTAGGGGGAAAATGCTCTTAAGGATAAACCTAATACATTTCAGCTAATCTGACCATGTTATTGACATGCTTCCTAATCTAACATTGCCATAACTAAAACAGAATAAATGCAAATATTAAATAAGCTAGGGCATGAATGCATGTCTGTAACTTAATATTTGTAGCACAGAATTAGATCATTCAACCCAATTAGTTCATATTTGTGTTTATGCTCCTAGTAGGCCCCCTCCCATTTTACTTCACCTGTCAGCACTTCCACCTACTCCTTCGTCCCTCATGTACTTTTGCAGATTCTACTTAAACGTATCTATATTATTCACATCAGATACTCCTTGATAGTTTGTTTTATATTCTAACTTCTCTTAGCTAAAGACATTTCTTCTGAATTCTCAAGTGGATCTATTAGTGATTGTCTTAAATTCAGTCAACAGTTTTGGTCTTCTCTACGTCTATCTGACGAACCTTCTGATTATTTTGGATACTTATTATCAGGTGGGCTCGCTTCCCTAGAGAAGGGAACTCCAGCCTGTTCAGCCTTTCCCCAGAGTTAGAATTAGACAATTTCAAGCTTGAAATTGAATCAGACTGATGAAACCTTGGTATCACATCTGATCCAGAGATGAGCCTCTGACCACCATGACTAAGACTACCAGTCTTATTTTATTGCCCAACTCACTTCTGTTTCATTTGCTGCTGAAATCCGCAGCTATGCTTCTGTCACTCTAGGCTTTATTATTTGAAAACTCTCCTGTCTGTACTCCGACTTTGAATCCTTCATAAATTTGAGGCTGTGCGACGTTTTGCTGTGCCTTCACTTGCAGCAAATCCTGCTTAGCTATTAGCCCTTTGCTCACAGACCTGTGTTGACTGTTGATTGATTTTAAAATTCACATCCTTGTTTTAAAGTCCCTCCATGGTTTCACTCTTACCAGTATAATTTCCTCCAACCTCACAATCCTCCAAGATTCTTACCCTGCTCCAATTCTGGTCACTTGAGCATTCCTGATTTTAACTGTTCCATAATTTATGTATAATGCATTCAGCTATTAAGATCCCAGCCTCTGGGTATTATTCCATAATCTCTCTTTCACTCTTTCCTTTAATACAGCACATTTCTTGAAATCAGGTTTTGGTCACCTGGCCTAATGTCCCCTCCATGTTAAATTCTGTTTGCAAACTCTCCTGTAAAGTGCCTTGCAATATTTTACTACAAACTGTTGTTGATACAAATTGTCTCAACTGGGGATTGAACTCAGATAAGCTTTGTCACTCAAATGGATGAGGCTCACCTTTGGATGAGATTGTTATGATCATGTGACAGAGAGTTCACTTCTGGTTTGAGACATCCCAGCATGTCAGTGTTTAGAAAATCTGCAACTGCTTAAATTCCTTCTATTACACTGGGGAGACAGTTTCTAATAATTTCCGTCCAGTGCATCCTTTATGATTATGGTACACTAAAGCAGGGCGAGAGCTTTGTGATATGGAAATTGTTCTAGGAGTGAGCGAAAACTAAACTCAGGAATATTGAAATTGAGGATCAGTTATTTCAGTTTTCTTCAATGATGTGACCATTACCATTCAGATACGTTACAAATATCATGAGAATTTAATTAAATGTGAATTTGTGTTGACCATTTTACAATGGAGAAATTTTTGCGAGGAGAGAAGCTGCCCCTTGAAAACACTAAAATTTAAAATACATTTCAAAATTGCCAATAAACAACATACAATTGTAAAACAATCCCAGTGCACAAAACAAACGATTGCTGTACATTCTGAAGTGGTACAATACTTAACCTCAGGATATCATGATGTGATCAGGCCGTTCAGGCTTTTAAGGTTGTACAGAGAGGAGCAGCAGAACCTTGGCATTTTAAGATAATGAAATCATCTTAAATGATTTTCAAATGATCCATGTTCATACAGGAAAGTGCGCACCCTATCTCACTTTATAATTATATTTTGAATCAGTCTTGATGCTATGTTATATAAGAATTAATTAAGAAAGGTGGCCAAGTCTTGGGTCAAAGTAGGTTTTAAGGAGCATTTTAGTTAGGCAGGTAGACAGAAAGTTTTAAGAAACAAATTGTGAACCATAGGGCCTAGACATCTGAAAGCATGACTGCCACTAAGGCCAGATTCATAGGAATGCTGAGTTCACTAGGTTATTGGGATTCAGGTGACAGTGACGAAGGAGTGATGAGGCCAAGAATTTAAACATTTGAATAAAAATTTTAAATCCAAAATAAAAGAAAAAACTGTGGATCTTAAAGAAAAACAGACATTGTTGGAGAAACTCAGCAGGTCTGGCATTCTGAAAAGGGGTCACTGGACTGGAAATGTCAACTCTGATTTTTCTCCACAGATGCTGCCACACCTACTGAGTTTCTCAAGCAATTTCTGTTTTTGTTTTTGTTTTAAATCCAAGGTTGTGAAGGACGGATATAGGGCAAGATGTTCATAGTGAGACTATAAGATATAGGAGCAGATCCAGGCCATTGTCAAATCAAGTCTGCTCCACTATTCAGCCGTGGCTGATGATACTTCTCAACCCCATTCTCCTGCCTTCTCCTTGTAACCTTTGATCCCCATGGCCAATCAAGAACCTATCTATCCCTGTCTTAAGTACACTCCATGATTTGGCCTCCACAGCCTTCTACAGCAAGAGTTCCACAGATTGACCACCCTCTGGCTGAAGAAATTCCTCATCATCTCAATTCTAAAGCGTTCTCCCTTCACTTTGAGTCTGTGCACCTCGGTTGTAGTCTCTCTTACTCATGGAAACATCTTCTCCATGTCCACTGTATTTAGGCCTCCAGCATTCTCTAAGTTTCAATGACATCCCTCTCATCCTTCTAAACTCCATTGAGTACAGACCCAGAGTTCTCAACTGCTCTTCAAGTCCTTCACTCTTGGGATCATTCTTGTCAACCTCCTCTGGACCCCATCCATGGCCAGAATATTTTTGCTTAGATACAGAGTCCAAAACTGCTCAGAATATTCCAAATCCAGTCTGATGAGAGACTTTTATACATTTTCAGTGGCACATCACTGCTCTTGTATTCTAGCCCTCTTGAAACGAATGCTAACACTGTATTTACTTTTCTACTGTCAATTGAACCTGCATCTGAACCTTAGGAATCCTTGTTCAGGATTCTCTTAAGTCTCTTTCTGTTCCAGATTTCCAAAGCCTTTCCCCTTTTAGAAAGTAGTCTATGCCTCTATTCTTCCTACCAAAGTGCATAATTTCACACTTTCCCACACTGTACTCCATCTGGCATTTCACTCACTCTTCTATCCTGCCTAAGTTCCTCTGCAGTCTCCTGCCTCTTCAACACTACATGTCCCTTAACCTATCTTTGTGTCATCTGAAAACTTAGCAACAATGCCTTCAGTTCCTTCATCCAGATCATTAATGTATATTGAGAATAGCTATGGTTACAACACTGGCCCCTGCAGAACTCCACCAGCTGCCATCCTCTAAAATACCCCTTCATGTCCACTCTCTAACTTCTGCCAATGAGCCAATCCTCAGTTCATGCCAGTACCCTACCTCTAACACCATGGGATTTTATCTTACTGAGCAGCCTCCTGTATGGCACTTTGTCAAAGGCCTTCTGAAAATCTAAACAGATCATGTCCACTGGCTCTCCTTTGCCTAACTTGCTCATTACATCCTCAAAGAATTCTGACCGGTTTGTCAGGCATGACCTCCCCTTGAGAAAGCCATGCTGTTTTAGCCCTATTTTACCACACCTTTCCAAGTACTTTGCAGTCTCATTCTTAATAATGGATTCTCTGAAATCTTACCAACAACTAAGGTCAGGCTAACTGGCCTATAACTTCCTGATTTCTGCCTCTCTCCCTTCTTAAACAGGGATGTTACATTGCCATTTTCCAGTACTCTATTAATGTCCCTGACTCCATTAATTCCTGAAAGATCACCACCAAAGCCCACACAAACTCCTCAGCTATCTTCTTCAGAACTCTGGGGTGTTCTGATCTGGTCCGGGTGAAATAGAGTCATTGAGGTGGACAGCATGGAGACAGACGTTACAGTCCAACTTGTTCATGCTGACAGATATCCCTAAATTAATTGAGTCCCATTTGCCAGAACTTGGCCCATATCCCATTAAACCCTTCCTATTCATATACCCATTCATATGTCTTTTAAATGTTGTAATTGTACCAGCCTCCACCACCTCCTCTGGCAGCTCACTCCATACATGCACCACCCTCTGCACGAAAAGGTTACCCCTTAGGTCCATTTTAAATCTTGTCTGTCTCACCTTAAACCTATGCCCTCTAAAATGGAACACAGAATTGTATAGCGCAGGAACGGACCCTTCAGCCAATGATGTTGTGCGAAACATGATGCCAAATTAAACCAATCCCTTCTGCCTGCTCTTGGTCCATATCCTTCCAATGATCGCATATTCATGTGCTTATCTAAAAGTCCCTTAAATGCCCCTATCCACCATCCCAGGCAGCATATTCCAGACTCCTACCACTCTCCATGTTAAACTTGCCCCTCACATCTCCTTTGAATTTTCCCCCTCTCACCTTAAATGCATGCCCCCTAGTTTTAGAGATATCAACTCTGGGAAAAAGATTCTGACCATCAACCCCATCTATGCATCTCATAAATTTACAGACTTCTTATCCTCTCAGCTTCTGCCACTCCAGAGAAAATAACCCCAGTTTTTCTAGCATCTCCTTATAGTTCATATCTTCTATTTCAGGCAGCATCCTGTTCTGCACCCTTTCCAAAGTCTCCACATCCTTCTTGTAATGTGGCAGCCAGAACTGAACGCAACTGAATGCCAGTTTTGAACTCTCCTCCCCTGGAGAAATCACCTGGGCTATTCACCCTATCCATGTCCCTCATCATTTTATAAACGTGTATAAGGTTACCTGTTAGCCTCTGACGATCCAGGGAAAACAGCACAAGTCTATTCAGCCTTTCCCTAAAGCTCAAATCCTCCTACCCTGGCAACATCCTTGTAAATCTTTTCCTAACCCTTTCAAGTTTAACAACAGCTTTCCTACAGCAACGAGTCCAGGATAGAATGCAGTATTCCAAAAGTGGCCTAAAGTAATGTCCTGTGTAGCCGCAACATGGGCTCCCAATTCCTTTACTCACTGCACTGACCAATATAGGCAAGCGTACCAAATGCCTTCTTTACCAGGTTTCTATCTGCAATTTCACTTTCAAGGAACTATGAATCTGCACCCAAGGTCTCTTTGTTGGCATCACTTTCCCAGGACCTTACCATTAGGTGTATAAGTCCTGCCTGATTTGCCTTTCCAAAGTGCAGCACCTCACATTTATCCAAATTAAACTCCATCTGTCACTCCTCGGTCCATCTGATCACGGTCCCATTGTACTGTGAGGTAACCTTCTTTGCTATCCATTACACCAAACCAATTTTGGTGTCGTCTGCAAACTTACTAACCATGCCTCCTATATTCACACCCAAATCATTTAAAAAAAGTGGACCCAGACTGAACCTTGCAATACACCACTTGTCGTGGGCCTTCTGAATCCAAAATGTAACCCTCTACCACTAACCTCTGTCTCCCACCTTCGAGCCAATTTTGTATCCAAATTGCTAGTTCTCCCTGTTTTCCATATGATCTAACCTTGCTAACCAGTTTACTACACGTAACTTTGTCATACACCTTGCTGAAGTCCATCTAGACAATACTCACTACTCTGCCTTCATCGATTTTCTTTGTCACTTCTTCAAAAAACTCGATCAGGTTAGTAAGATACAATTTCCCACATACAAAGCTGTCGACTATCCCTGATCAATCCTTCCCTTTCCAAATATACGTAAATCCTGTCCCTCAGAATGCCCTCCAACAACCTACCCAACACCGATGTCAGGCTCACCGGTCTATAGTTCCCTGGATTTTCCATACCACCTTTGTTAAATAATGGTACCACGTTTGCCAATCACCAGTGTTCTGGCACGTCACCTGTGGCTATTAATGATACAAGTATCTCAGCATGGGTCCCAGAAGTCACTTTCCTAGCTTCCCACAGAGTTCTAGGGCACACCTGATCAGGGCCCAAAGATTTCTCCACCTTTACATGTTTTAAGGCATCCAGCTCCTCCTCTTCTGTAATATGGACACTTATCAAGATAGCACTATTTATCCATTTTCAGACCTTTCAGCTTCCCCAGCACCTTTTCCTCAGTAATGGCTACTACACTCACACATGCCCACTGATTCTGTTGTTCTGGTGTGCTGTTGTTGTCTTCCATTGTTACAACTGATGCAAAGTAACAATTCAGTTCCTCCACCATTTCTTAGTTCCTCATTACTACTTCTCCAGCCTAATTTTCCAGAGGTACAATGTTCACTCTTGACTCACTTTTACCTTTTATATATCCAAAAAAAACTCTTGCAAGCTTCTTTTTATTTACTAGTTACCTCAGCCTCATATTTCATCTTCTCCCCCCTTATTGCATTTTTACTTATCCTCTGATGATTTTTAAAGGTTTCCCAGTAATCTTCACCATATTGTATGCTTTCTTGTTCACTTTTATGCTGTCCCTGATTTGCCTTGTCAGCCATGGTTGCCTCTTTTAAGATAAAGAGTAGCAGATCTAAAACAGATGACAAGACACTTCTCTCAAGAGGTCATGAATCTGTGGAATTCATTAACTTAGAATGTGATGGATTTCAGGACATTGATTGCGGTGGTAAGGCAGCTCAGTGATTTAGCACTACTGCCTCACAGCACCAGAGACCTGGATTCGATTCCAATCTTGTGCAACTGTCTGCA
The DNA here is from genome assembly GCA_024137785.1 of Ginglymostoma cirratum. Classification (NCBI taxonomy): domain Eukaryota; kingdom Metazoa; phylum Chordata; class Chondrichthyes; order Orectolobiformes; family Ginglymostomatidae; genus Ginglymostoma; species Ginglymostoma cirratum. Next base: position 11,179,403 of record JAHRHZ010000111.1, on the reverse strand, counting down.
TGGAGTATACATGTTCTACCCGTGTCAGTGTGGCTTTTCTCCAGATACTCTGGTTTCTTCCCAGAGTCCAAAGATGTGGATTGGCCCTTGGAGTCCAGAGATGTGGAGGTTAGGTGGATTAGCCATGGGAAATGTAGGGTTACAGCGATTGTGTAAGGACTGGGTCTGGATGTGATGCTCTTCGGAGGGTTGGTGTGGACTCGATGGATCGAAATGGCTGCTTCATGAATAAAGTTAAGGAGGAGATGGATAGATTTTTAATTATTAACGGATTAAAGTGTTATGGAGAGTGGGCAGGAACATTGAGTTGAGGCCCAAATGAGATCAGGCATGATCCTATTTAAAGAGGATAAATTGTCTAACCCTGCTCCCTAAGTTTTTAAACAGTTCATTTACATGGAGGATAATCTGCAGCTGGAGCAAAATGAGGTCAGGATGCTGGACATGGTCTAATGATACTGCAACAAGGAGACACATTGGCGTATGTTCTGGAAACAGGAAATCTAATGGAATATGGGACCTCCTTCCACCATCTGATCATCTGAAATCTTTTTGATCTAAAATCAACAGGAATAAATATATAATATTCAGTAATACATATCTTTCCATTCTTCAACACGGCCACACTGTGTCTGGATGCTAAATATAAATTGATTAAAAATTAATTTCAATGTTTAACTTTTGATCTGGTGATCATGCATTCAGATAACTGTGTCCAGTACTCAGCAAGTCTCACATTATACAAACCCAATTGACTCGCTATCCCTTTGATATATTACAGCTTTGTTTTACACCATTTATTTCAACCTTTCTAAAAAAAATCCTTTTTGAAGATCTACTTAGAAGTCTTTGCACCTGTTCTTGTTTATAATAGATATGTATCTTTACAATACTCAGTGTCTGTTGGCCACTGACCGTATTTGTATGTACTTAGTGCTACGAACAGCCCAGAAACAGACATTTGAAGAAGGATGGGGGAATTCTTTTTGAAGGAACAACACTGATTCACCAACCTTCTCTTCTAGTATTGTCTTGGATTCTTTAAGAATGAAAATTTAATGTCTTGTGTACTGCTGTGAGCCATTGTAGGCAACTTAAAAAGAATTGTGTTTTAATTGTTTGACATTGATTGTAGAGACAGGAAACAGATTGTTTGAATGAATGGGGTGGTTAGAATTGGGAGATTCTGTAATGAATTCTCCAGGAATATGTTCAGTTGGAGATGTTAAGCCCTTGCACTGAAACTTTGAAATATGCTCATTCTGAAAATCGCCAGTGGATTATTGGTTATTAAGAAAACACAATTGTCTTTGTTCTTCATTAAAATTGAACCACTTGTGTAAAACTAGTCAGGTTATTAATTTCTGGATTTTGCCTTCAGTTCATTGTTCTTCACCTTGGACCAGTCTATCTTGATCTGGCTGTTTCCCATTGGTTCATCTGATTAGTTTTTAAATGATTCTAGGACATTCTGTCCACCAAGAGTTCATTCCAGGTCTTGCTCACTCTGCGTGTAAAAGAATTTCCAGATGGCAGACTGAAAATGATCTTTTCCTAGTTTAAGCTTATGTTCTTTTGTCCTATTCTGTTAGGTTTAAAGATCTACCATTTCCATTCCCTTATATCTTCGCATATGATTACCTCACAGGTGTTTCTTCCCAGGCCCAGCTATGATGGACCGCTGATACTGGAGGCTGGCCTCATGGACCATCTCTACACTGACTTCAGCCTATCAATGTTCTACCTGTTTCTCAGGGTCAGAATAGAATTTGGACCAGGGACCCAAAATGTGGTCCAATGACAGCATTATACATGTTTGGTGACAAACTCCCAATGTAATTGAATGCTTCAGAAAGAAAGATCTGGTAGGAAATGTTTAATACCAAACTACTTCTAACCAGAAATTTTTAAAAAAAGTAATGAGAAGCGACATATTCTCCTCTGATTGTTAAATAGGGAGATGCACACAATCTCTATTTCTAATGTTCATAATTATATAATTCTTAACTTTATTTTGTTTTAAAATTGGTTATGGTCCCATGCCTAAGTTTCGTGTATACATTTCTAAAGTGCATTTTTTATTAAATGGCCGGAGATTCAATATCCATTTGATGCTACCTTACAAGCAATGTGTTTTCTATGCTGCACAGGAACTCAAAAATTCCAACAGGCCTTGCACAAGCTAGCCCCTTTATGTTACCACGCAAAAAAAAATTCAAGGGGTCATGCACTTATGACAAAACAACTGCATGGAATGGAAAAATAAAAAGAGTGTATGTTGTTCCCAAAACAAATTTCCATCTCACAGTCTGTTTACCAAATAGAAAATTCACCTTACTGTGCCCAGGCAGAGAAGACCCAATAGGGTGACTTGCTTATCCTTAACCTATAAGACACTGATTAGGGTGAATTTTCAATATCTTTACCAGTTCCTGACTGTCAGCCTAAAATCCAATTAAAAATATTCAGAACCAATCAAGGAAGGCCTAGGATGGAATGCAGCTCCCTTCCCAATTGAATGGCAGCCATTTGGAGTTGTTAGTCAGGACACCTACAGTAGTCTGCAGGCTAAACATTGATTACCCTTCATAATCGTATTTGGGGACGACGTTACCTTTCATGTAAAGTAAACCTACTACCTGTATCCAATGCACCCAAACTCACACTGTTCATCTGTAACTCCTGTGCTGACTGACTTAACGTTTAACTGACAGAATTAACGTTTCGGGTTGAGTGACCCTTCCTCAGAACTGATAGTAGCTAGAAAAATGTCGATTTATATGCAGAAGACAGGATGGGGGAGTGGTTAAGGAATAAACAATAGATGGGGATAGGGCCCAAACAGAGAGAAGAGCAGTTGGTGAGCTGCCTTCTTTGAACCACTTCAGTTTCCATTGTGCTGTTGGGAAGTGAATTTCAGGATTTTAACCTAGTTACCTGCAAAATGAAGGAGTGGCAACAGTTCCAAGTCAGGACTATTTGTGTCTTGGGAGGAACTTTGTGGGTGATGGTATTTCTATGCACCCACTGCACTTATCTTTATAAATGGTGAAGGTGTTGCCAAAGAAGCCCTGATAAAGTTACAGTGCAGCCTGTGGATAAAATAGACCGACCACTGGTGAAGGGAATGATTGTTACATAATGTGGATGTAGGGGAAAGGAGAGAATTGAACATGCCTCAATAGTTTCTGTAATTGAACAGTCTTAGTAGGTCCATGGTCATTGAAAAGTGGCCACTTGAACAGCAAACTTGTGATGACAATGCTTCCTGTGAAAAGAAATCCCTCTCTTTTTGACAAAAATACATATTGCTGGATGAGTTCAGCAGGTCTGGCAGCATTTGTGAAGAGAAATCAGAATTAACGTTTCGGGTTGAGTGACCCTTCCTCAGAACTGATAGTAGCTAGAAAAATGTCGATTTATATGCAGAAGACAGGATGGGGGAGTGGTTAAGGAATAAACAATAGATGGGGATAGAGCGCAAACAGAGAGAAGAGCAGTTGGACAGACAGAGGAGTAGATAACAATCTGGCTAGGAGAATGAATTAATGGGGACTGTTAGTGTGGCTAACAATGGGTCGTGTGTAATATCTGACTATACAATTATAAGGCCTGGTGTGTGAGGGTTGGGTAGGGAAATGGTAAAGCTCAAGCACTAAAGTTAGTGAACTCAATATTGAGTCCAGAAGGCTGCAGGACTCCAAGCAGAAAATGAGGTGTATACTTTCAGCTTGCATTCAGCTTCGCTGGAGCACTGCAGCAAGCCTGAGACAGACCTTGCCCTCTGTTTTTGATTTGCTGCAGGAAGAGGAGGTAGGGGAGGAAACTGAAGGAAACTGGCAAAGGGAAAAATATGCACAGAGTTATAACTATGTAAACAAATTAGTATGTGTTGATTGATCTATTTTTAGACCTGTATAGTAGGAACTAACGCATTTTCAGAGACCTTGATCACGCTTCCTGGGATAAATACACAACATGAATCTCGACTCATACTTCACTGACTTTGGGTATAGCCGTAACCATATATTCTGTAAGGTTGAGGTTTATTTTCGGAAGCGTTAATTGCGAAACAGGAGGTTGGGTCTAAAACTTAGTTGGCTTTATCGTGAAAATTGATTGATGTTTTCGTTCAGTTACTGCGTGGTATCTAGTAAGAACCATGAAGCTATTAAAATATATTCAATTATCAAACGTGTATGGTTTTTATTTCCCACTCCCGCCGAAAGAAAGTTCTTGTACAGCACAAAACTTCAAAATTCTTCAAAGCTTCCCTGGTGTTCCGAGGTTTTACAACAAATGAGGCACATAAAGTGCGTATCTGTCATATTTTAGGAAACCTGCCAGGACGTTCCCACAAACAGCGAAGAGATTACACCTGATCGCGCTTTTCTGACGATTGAGAGATGACTACTGAACGCGATACGAATAACGTCATATTCGTATAGGGATTGGATCATTTATGTATTCAAAAAGCATACCAAAAAAAACCACTTAAAACAGTATTGGCACTTCATCAATAACGTCAACCTAAGTTTCGTGCTCAGGACACTGGAGCAGGGCTTGAAACGGCAACAAGCGATTTACGGCAAAGTGTCATCCACCGTAACCTGGGGCTTCTATCTTTAATTTCCAGACTCAAACGCAGCAACTTCCTAATAGGGGAAACCTGCTATCTCCGAACAGGGGAAGTAGCTTTCTTTCATCTAGCGTGACCTTCCACGCAGAACTAGACGTCATCACGCTTGACAATTTTTGACGCAACAAGCAAATTCCGAGACATGCGAACTACAACTCCCATAGGGTATAGCGCAAAGCACGCCTGCGCAGTACGGGGACAGGTCGGTACCCCAAGTCAACCGTTGGAGGTGGGGTCCCACGGCAAAGAGGTGGAGGCGACGGATTGGCCGTTAACTGGCAGGTGGACCTCTTAGAAGCAACGCTTTCGTGACAATCAATGCGGAACTTGACTGTGCTGGCGGCGGCCTGCTTTTGTGTCCTCGCCATTATTATCGCTTTCGGATTGAAGCCTGGCCGAGATCCCGGTGGCCTGTTCCAGTTTCGAGGTAATGGTGAATTTAACCGTCAAATAACCGCCATGCTCGCTCGCGGCTGCTGGGGTTCGTGACGTCACGGTGGGAGCACCGCGTGCGTGACTTCGGGCGAGATGACGCCACAGCGGACGCAGCTCCCCAATTTGTATTGCGCCTGCGCTTCTTATTGACCACTTTTCCCGCATAGAAGTTACTTGCTACTTTCAAAGCATGTGGTTATTTAGCATCATGTTGTTCAGTGGTGTCTATGTGACAACTTGTTCAATTTTTCTCAATAGACAACATTTTGAGTAGCTATGAACTCCTTGCCATTTATTTTTTCCTGAATGAAAACGTTCGAATTGAAATTTAGGTAGAAGGTGCTCTTAAGATTTTCTTGTTTGTTGGTTAAGACTGATAAAGTTGACTGCAATGTCAGTATCACCAGTTAGAAGACTCCAGTCCACTTCATTGACTTAAGTCGGAAGCTATTTACGTAGAATCCCCACAGTACAGAAAGAGGCCATTCGGCCCATTGAGTGTGCACCAACTCTCCGAAGATCATCCTACCCAGACAATTCCTGTAACCCCTCATTTAGCATGGCTAACCTACCTAGCCAGCACCTCTCTCGACACTAATGGGCAATTTAGCATGGATAATCCACCGAACCTGCACATCTTTGAACTGTGGGTGGAAACTGGAACACCCAGAGGAAAGCCATGCAAACACACAAAGAATGTGCAAATTTCACACAAACAGTCACCCAAAACAGAAATCAAACCTGGGTCCCTAACACTGTGAGGCAGCAGTGCTAACCGTGTGGGAAAAAACTGCAGAAAGCTGCAGCACAGTGGGATTTGGGGGTCTTGGTGCATTAACCACAAAGTACTAGCACACGAATTAATTGGGTAAAAGGGAAGACAGATGGACTGTTGACTTTTATTTCAAAGGGAATAGAGTGTAAAAGTAGGACACAAATGCAGAGAGTGTTGGAGAAACTCAGCAGATCTGGCAATGTGTGTGGGGAGGGAAACAGAGTTAATGTTGAGGTTGCAAGGTGTGGACCTGGATGAACACAGCAGGCCAAGCAGCATCATAGGAGCAGGAAAGCTTGATGTTTCGGGCCTAGACCCTTCAGAAATGGGGGAGGGGAAGAGGGTTCTTAAATAAATAGGGAGAGA
>JAHRHZ010000111.1:11160930-11172788 GCA_024137785.1 Ginglymostoma cirratum | reverse complement strand
TCTCTCCCTATTTATTTAAGAACCCTCTTCCCCTCCCCCATTTCTGATGAAGGGTCTAGGGCCGAAACGTCAAGCTTTCCTGCTCCTATGATGCTGCTTGGCCTGCTGTGTTCATCCAGCTCCACACCTTGTTATCTCGGATTCTCCAGCATCTGCAGTACCTATTATCTCTAATGTTGAGGTTGGTTGGCTTGCTGAGCTGGTTTGTTGTTTTGCAGACGTTTTGTTATCATGCTGGGTAACATCCTCAGTGCAGCTTCCAATGAAGCGTAGGTCTGTTTTCCCGCCTGGTTTTTAAATTCTGGAGTCTGTTGAGCTGGATCACTCACTCATCTCAATCCACATGGACAAGGAGAACCACCAGTTCGATTGGGACAACACCAAAATCCTGGGACAAGCTAAGCAGAGAGAGGCACGGGAATTCCTAGAAGCCTGGCACTCCACGAAGCATGCTATTAATAAACACATAGAACTTGACCCCATATACCCTCGTCTACGAAAGAAAACCGGAAGTGAAGCAATCCAGCTCAACAGACTCCAGAGTTTTAAAAACCAGGCGGGAAAACACACCGACCTTCATCGGAAACTGCACTGAGGATGTTACCCAGCACGATAACATAACAGCTGCGAAACAACAAACCAGCTCGGCGAGCCAACCAACCTCAACACCCACAACCCGAGCTACAAATCTACTCCAAAACCTTAGAAAACAGAGTTAATGTTTCAAGTTCAATATGTTTCTTCTTCAGTTCTGAAGCAGTCATACTAGGACTCAAAACATTAACCATATTTCTCACCCAACAGCTGCTGCCAGACCTGATGAGTTTCTCCACCATTTCACATTTCCAGCATCGGCAGTATTTTGTTTTTATAAAAGTGGGGAAGTCTAGCTAGACCACAGCTGTATTACTGTAGGCAGTTTTGGTCCCCTTCTCTAAAGAAGGATGTACTAGCATAGGAGGCGGTCTGGAGAGTGTTCACTATGTTGATTCTGGGTATGGAAGGATTTTCTCATGAGACAATTAGGGTGGCTTTATGATCATTGGAGTTTAGAATAATGAGCGGTGACTTTAATGGAACATGAAATGTACCTGTGAGCGTTTATACGAAGAGGATGTTTCTTTCCCCTTGTGGGAAAGTCTTAGAGTAAGGGGTCAGCCATTTAAGGCAGAGATGAGGAGGAATTTCTTCTTTGAGGGTAGTGAATCTGTGACATTCTTAACAGCAGACAACTATTTATGCTGTGTCGGTAAGTATGGAGAAGGCCAGGATAGAAGAACTTTTAGTCAGTAAGGGAATCAAGGGTGTGGGGACCAGGCAGAAAAGTGGAATTGAGGATTATCAGGTAAGGCATGATCTCATTGAAGGGCAGAATGAACTCAATCAGCCAAATAGCCTCCTTCTGCTTCTGTATCTTATATAGAGTCATAAAACCATACAGCACAGAAACAGACTCTTCAGTCAAACAATTCCATGTCGACCATAATCCCAAGCTAAACTGGTCCCACCTGCCTACTCTTGGCCCATATCTCTCCAAACATGTCTTATTCATGTAGTTATCTAAATATCTTTTAAACGTTGTAACTGTACCCGCATCTGCCACTCTCTGTATAGAAAAGTTGCCTTTTATGTCCTTTTTATATCTTTCTCCTCTCACCTTAAAAATATGGTCTCTAGTCTTGAAATCCTCCACCATAAGGAAAAGACATCTGCCATTCACCTTATTTATACCTTCCATGATTTTAAAAACCTCTATAAGGTCACCTCTCAACCTCCTATGCTCCAGTGAAAAAAGTCCCAGCCTATCCAACCTCCCCTTATTACTCAAACCTTCCATTCCCAGCAACACCCTGGTAAATTTTTTTTGAACCACCTCCGGCTTGATGATAATCTTCCTCTAGCAGGGGTACCAGAACTAGACACAGTACTTCAGAAGAGGCCTCACTACCATGCTGTACAAACTCAGCACAACTTCCCAACTCCTATAATTAAAGGTCTGAGCAACGAAGGCATGCATGCTAAACACATTCTTAATCACCCTGTCTACACGTGACACAAACTTCAAAGAATCATATATCTGAATCCCTAGTTCTGTCTGTTCAACAACACTACCCAAGGTCTAACTTTCAATTGTATAAGTCCTGCATTTGTTTGTTTTACCAAAATGCAATACCTCACATTTATCCAAATTAAACTCCATCTGCCACTCCTCAGCCCATTGGACCAATCAATCAAGATCTCTTTGTAATCTGAGATAACCTTCTTCAATGTCTACTACACCACCAATTTAGTGTCATTCATAAACTTACTAACCATGCCTTCTATATTCTCATCTAAATCATTTATATGAATGACAAACAAAGGTGGACCCAGCACCGATTCCTGTGGAACACTACTGGTACATTGTGCTGAGGAAGTGTCACTCGACCCAAAATGTTAACTCTGATTCTGCTGCGAGACCTGCTGAGCTTTTCCAGCAATTTTTGCTCCACCACTGTCAAGCCAAATTTGTATCCAATTGATAAGCTCACCCTGAATGCAAGGTGATCTAACTTTACTAATTCGTCCACCGTGTGGAACCTTGTCAAAGGCTTTACTATAGTCCAAGTAACTATATCTTATGGTATTATGGAGTCTCATAATCCTAATAGACTGACACTGAGAGGGTTGGAAAGAGGGAGTGCTGCAGCATTGGAAGGGCTGTTTTTCAAACGAATTATCAAACCAAAGCTCTGTCTGTACTCTCAGGTGGACATAAAACATTCCAGTACACCAATCACAGAAAGGGATAATTTTCCCTAATGTTCTGGCCCAGTATATCAGTTAGTTGCTGACAGAGTGGTGGGAACAATATAAGAGGATATTATGGTGATGTGTTGATAGGATGAAGTCTTAGGAAACTGTCATCTTTAAGAAAGCTATTGTTCTTTATTCTTCCACAATCTGGGCACTCCCTCGAGAGTACTGTAGGGGATGAGACGGCATATGACAAACATCTTTTTACAGAGCCATTGAAGGACTTGTTTGCCAGGAGGGACAAAAAGGGTGACATTTTATATGATATTCAAGCTTCATTTACTTAGAATATATTCAAGGATGAGCACAAGAAAGGTAAATGTCCCTTACGTAAAAGAAAGGCACACTTGTGGGGAAGTTCGGAAGACATAGCCTTATTCAGAGAGGACTGTTGTGAAACTTGGTACCACTGATATAGTTTAGACATATTGTATTGATGGATGGAAGCTAGACAAGCAAACAAGGAAGAACTGAATAAAAGGATGTGCTGGTGGATTGAGATAGGTGGATGGGAGGAGGCTTATGTGGAATGTAAACACCACCATAGACTGCTTGGGATGAATGGCCTGTTTGTTTGCTGTACTTCAATGTGATAAAACATCTGTTGTAATATGTTAATATCTCCCATGTGAAAGACCTGAGTGTTTTGTCACAACCCTATCAACGCTTTGGACTCGTGACAAGCATCAAGAAATTTTGTTCTGCTCCACTGAACAGATTATTTCTTGAATTCTAGATGACCTTTAAAATTCTATAAAGCTCTACATGCTTGACAAACACTTTGTGATGAGGTGATAAACGAGAGACTAGAGCAGATTTGGCTGTGTCTGTTTAGAATTCACTGTGATGTACTTTACTAAACCCTTGTGCCAAACAGAAATCTTACTGGAACAAGTAAAATTAAAAAAGTTTTGGAAATTCTCAGCAGACCTAGCAGAACCTGTAGGGAAATTAAACATTGTTAGTACTTCAGGTTGATGGCCTTTCACGACATTACCTAACAAAAGGCCTGACCTGGTGAGTATTTCCAGCCTTTTCTGTTTTTTATTTCATGCTTCCAATATCTGCAGTATTTTGCTTTTGTATTACTGTGGCAGGTAATTGAAACAAGTGGTCCTTTTATTATTAAATTGTACAAACTAGACTTTTCTGATGAAGGGTCTAGGCCCGAAACGTCAAGTTTTCCTGCTCCTATGATGCTGCTTGACCTGCTGTGTTCATCCAGCCCCACGCTTGTTATTTCAACCTACTTGATTAGGGCTCTTCCAGACTGCGAGTGCCTGCTGAGAAATAATATTTGATGTCTTCATCAAAAGAATTCTAGACCTTGCTTCTACGGTCTAAAAGGGTCAAGCTGGGGGGAGTGCACATGGAGACTTACTGTCCTGTTTTTCTATCAGTTGGTCATCCAGCTGTGAACTGCCCACCGATGATTGAAGGGAAATTAAACCCCTACACTGGAGGGTATGTTAACAGATTGAGATGGAATGGTGTATTCTTCTATAAAACTATGAAGAGATTTCAGCTGAAAGTCTACTTCAATAAACTCAGTGCTTTCAACGGAACTGTTTCTGCATGTCACTTCAATCTGCATAACGTGATCTTATGATTGTTCAGTATTTTGTTGAGCACAAAATGCAAAAAGATAAAATCAATCTTCCATGTGTAGTATTTGCGGTAAGCATAAGGGGTATCGGGGCATTCTTAAGAGGGAAATCAGGAGGGCAAAAAGGGGATATGAGATAGACTTGTCATATAAAGTTAAGGATAATCTGAAGAGATTCTACAAGTTCAACAAGGTCATTTACAATGGAGAAAGACATGGAGGCTAGGGAACTTAGAGAAATAAATGTTGATGTCTTGAAAACAGTCCACGTTACAGAAGAGGAGGTGTAAGAGGTCTTAAAAAACATAAAAGTGGTTATAACTCACTCAGAGATAGTAAAAACTACTGATGCTGGAGGCTGAGATGCTGGAGTCTGATGTGGAGCTGGAGGTACACAGCAGGCCAGGCAGCATCAGAAGAGCAAGAAAGCTGATGTTTCAGGTCGGCACCTTTCTTCAGAGACCCAAAACGTCAGCTTTCCTGCTCCCCTAATGCTGCCTGGCCTGCTGTGTACCTCCAGCTCCACACTGTATAAAGGTAGTTAAATCTCTAGTGACCTGATCAAGTGTATCGCAGGGCGTTGTGGAAAATTGCACAGTCCCTGGCCGAGATATTTTTATCATTTATAACCACAGATGAGGTGCTGGAGGGCCAAAGGGTAGCTAATGTTGTGCCTTTATTTAAGACAGCTGTAAGGAGAAGCCTGGGAACTGTAGACTGGTGAGTCTGTCATCAATGATCAGTAAGTTATTGGAAGGGCTTCTGAGAGACAGGATTTACATGCATTTGGAGAGGCGGGCACTGACTGCGGATTATCAGCATGGCTTTATGCATGGAAAATCATGTCTCACAAACTTGATTGAGATTTTTGAGGATATAACCAAGAAGATTGATGAGAGCAGTGTGGTAGACATTGTCTACATGAACTTCAGTAAAGTCTTTGACAAGGTTCTGCATGGTGGCCTGATTCGTAAAACTAGATCACATGGCTTTCAGGGAGAACTTGTCAATTTGATACACATTAGCTTGACGGTAGGAGGATTGTTTTTAGGACAGGAAGCCTGTGACCAGCGTGTTTGGCAGGGATCAGTGCTGGATCGATTGTTGTTTCTCATTTATATAAATGATTTAGGTGAGAATATGGAAGGCATGTTTAGTAAGTTCGTGGATGACACCAAAATTGGTGGTGTGGTGGACAGATAAGAAGGTTAGCTAAGATTACAAAGAGATCTTGATTGATTGGTCCAATTGGCTGAGGAGTGGCAGATGGAGTTTAATTTGGATAAGTGTGAGGTATTGCATTTTGGTAAAACAAACAAATGCAGGACTTATACAGTCAAAAGTGCACCCTGGCTGGTGTTGTAGAACAGAGAGATCTAGGGGTTCAGGCACATAGTTCTTTGAAAGTTACATCATATATAGATAATGTGGTTAAGAGGCATTTAGCATGCTTGCCTCCATTGCTCAGGCCTTTCAGTATAGGAGTATGGACATAATATTGTTGTTGTGCAGGATACTGGTGAGGCCTCTTTTGGAGTTTTGTGTGCAGTCTGGTCTCCCTGTTGTAGGAAGGATATTATTAAGCTGGAGAGGGTTCAGAAGAGATTTACCAGTATATTGCAGGGAATGGCAGGCTTGAGTTATAAGGAGAGCCGGTAGAGGCTAGGACTTTTTTCACTGGAGCAAAGGAGGTTGAGAGGTGACTTTATAGAGATTATAAAATCATGAGGGGCATAGATAAGGTGAATAGCAAAGGTCTTTTCCCCAGAGTGGGGGAGTTCAAAATTTGGGGGCATATTTTTAAAGTGAGAGGAGAGAATTTTATTAGGGACCTGAGGGACAATGTTTTCACACAGAGGGTGGCTCGTATCTGGAATGATCTGTCAGAGAAAGCCATAGAGTCATACAACGTGGAAATAGACCCTTTGGTTCAACCAGTCCATGTTGAATGTAATCCCAAACCAAACTAGTCCCACTTGCCTGCGCTTGGCCCAAATCACTCCAAACCTTTCCTGTGCGTGTACTTGTCTAAGTGATAAATACAGGTACAGTTATAATATTTAAAAGGCATTTGGTCAGGTGCTTGAATAGGAAAGGTTTAGAGGGATATAGGTCATCTTCAAACAAGTGGGACTAGTTTAGTTTGGGAAAGTGTTCGGCATGAATGAGTTGGACTGAAGGGTCTGTTTCAATGCTGTATGACTCTATGACTCTATAAATCTTTCATTTTGTTTCATAAACATTCAGATTACAGTGCATCAAACATAGCCAGATGTTTTGAAGAGATCTAGAGGTGGAATTGTTTAGTATTTTACTTTCTTCATCTTTCTGTTTCTCTTCATATAGTCATTAGGGAATGATGAAGAGTTGAACAAATGCACTGCCTTGCTCAAATTGTGCTCGCTATTAAAGTTCAAGGGATGCTTTAGAAGTAGAGAGATTAAGAAGAGGCAGGAAGAGTAAGAATCAGGAGAGAAGATATTTGGAGAAGTATTGAAGAATGATTGAGGAGAGAGAAATGATCACAAGCCAATTAGTTTCATGACTCGCACCTTTCAAGTGACTGAGAAGTGCTGGAAGCTATCAGTATGTAAATCTTTGTAAAATGTTTAAGAGGAAGCTAGATAATTACATGAGGGGGGAAACAATAGAAGGATATATTCTTGAGGTGTGATGAAATGGTGTGAGATGAGGCTTGTGTGAAATATGGAGTATAAACACTAGCCCATGAATTGGTTGGGTCAAATGACCTATTTCGTTGCTCATTACAGCAGCACATTTGTGTAATACTAAACTGGCCCGAAGCTATTGGTTCATGTCATTGGCTGTTTGCATTGGGTTTCCAATCTTGGCAGCACTGTCACATGGGAAACTGGCAGAAAGGGAAAGCTGGAGTAAATTACAGTATGATACCCTTGTCCACTTATTATTTTCAGAACAACGTTTACAAACACCTGAGAGACAACTCCATTTAGCCAGAGATAGCAGATGATAAAAACTGTAGAGGAAGGAGAGGGGAAGATGATACTGTACAAAAGGGTTGGTAAGCACCTTTAATTGAAAAAATTCAAGTGCCCTTTCCCAACATAAAATACTTGTAATTGAGTCTTCAGAGAAGATGAGAAATGGTTCAGCATTTGTTTTAAAGTGGGTAAATTATCCAAAAATATTGAAGGTTATCCAAGGATTTGCAAGACAGTTTTGCACTGCAAGCTTGTCATATGTTTTGTTATCTCTTTTTTTGGATCATACAGAAGGAGGCTAATTGCCCAATTGAGTTTATGCCAGCTGCCTGAATGAGGTTTCCAATAAGTCTCAATACCCTTTCCTTATTTCCCTGAGCTTTTTTCATTTTCAAGTATTTATCAAATTTCCTTTAGAAAGTTAGTGTTGAATCAGCTTCTGCCACTTTTTCAGGTAGTGCGTTCCAGATTGTTCTTTTGTCAGAGATAGTAGAATCGCTCTTTTGTCATGTGACTTTATGCCCACAAAACAGTTTGCTGACAGATTTGTGAGAAGGCAAGGTCAAGAATTGCCTCCAAGCTTATGCTTCTTTAGAACTCGATTGCATACTAATACTAAATATTATTAAATGTAGTAAACTATTGTTACGTTATGAAAGACTATTCTCTACATGTTCTCTCTCTATTAATCTCTCTCACTTCTCTGATTAGTTCTGCCTACACTGTGCCAGTTATGACCACTAAGGAAGAACTCTGTGACATCATCACAACTTTGCTTCAGGGTCCTAAAGACCTTACAGAACAATCATAACAAGCCACTTGTGTAAAAAGAATTAGTTTCATTTCCCCCTACTTTGACGTTTTTGCAAATTGACTTAAGTCGATTGAGTCCTTGGTTTTTGACTGTACTGACATTGGAAACAGTTTGTCCTCATTTATTCTTTCAAGATTACATAATACTTATTAAATCTTTCCTTACTCTCCCCTGCTCTAATGAGAACAGCACCCTGGTTTTACCTAGGCATCCCAGGCAGCCAGAAATTTAGACATTTATGCAAATGATTGTGAAGCTCTGATCCTAATGGAAGAGAATCTTATATTGTGGCTTCTACTTCACACCAAACTGTGCTATGATTAGCCTGTAACTTTGTTGTTTGCAGAATATACTGACCCACTTTGCTGATGAATAGCCTGTGTTTGCTGCATTGTGTAGACATGCTCTAATTCGACAATAAAATTGACTTTGTTCACTGTTTGCTGTAAGCCCGAGTCTACCTCCTCCAACTTATTAGCTGACAGAATAATGTCGATGAACTCTCCCAGGGCAAATCTTGTTACTTTGTGCGAGCCTTTGCTAATGGCCATAAAATGGATGCATGAGAATGCAGCACACCCAGTTCGTGAGGCATCCTATAAAGGGTGATGGAAATTGTTTTGACTTCTCTTGTGTGTTTTATTCACATTTCTCTTCATACATCAGTTGGTTTTTAGTCACTTATCCAAATGTGACTTGGTGTAATATTTTGTTCGATAATATTTCGTGAAGTGTTACATTAAAATCATTAAATAAGTGTGTGATGTAGTTCCAGTATGAGATGGAGTCTTTGACCTTTCACTGTAATTCAGTACATTCAGTTTTGCCCATACATAGCATCTGCTTTAAGATGGCTAAATTGTCTGAAAATATTGTTGATTTTACAAGATTATCAAGAGAACTGCTAATGCAAATTTGTTGAATGATTTATTATCTTTATATTGAATCATGCAGCTCACAAGGAGGCCATTTGTCCCATCGTGCTTGTGCCAGGCTCTGAATAAATTAACCAATTAGACTTATGCTCTTATCCTTTCCCAATAGCCTTGAGCCACACAAAGCATGGTTTTGAGCAGTTTAGCATATGACATTTAACTTATAAAGAGGAATCCATAGAATTCCTACAGTTGGAAACAGGCCATTCAGCTCACCTATCTTCCAAAAGCATCCCACTCAGACCCATCTTCCTACCCCATCCTTGTAACCCTGCTTTTCCCATGGCTAATACATCTAACCTACACGCCCCTGAATGTTATGGGTAATTTAGCATGGCCAATCCACCTAACTTGCAGATCTTTGGATTGTGGGAGGAAACCGGAGCACCGGGTGGAAAACCACATTGACATGGGGAGAATGTGCAAATTTCACACAGACAGTCCCCTGAAGGTGGAATCAAACCCGAGTCCCTGGTGCTATGAGGCAGCAGTGCTAACCACGGAGCCACTGTACCGCCCAATCATTACAATAACTCATAATGTGCATTAATGTTTGGGGCAGCTGCCACAATAGCTCAATGAGAAAGGCCTATGTATTGTGCCCTCCTGCCATAGATACTGGGAGAATGGATATAGTGGAGAATCCCTTCGGCTGTACATTTGACTTAGAACTAAAATTTGTACGTACAAGGGTTATGGGGAGAAGGCAGGAGAATGGGGTTGAGAAACATATCAGCCATGATCAAATGGCAGAGCAGACTTGATGGGCTGAATGGCCTAATTCTGCTCCTTTATCTTATGATCTTATAATCTCATTTTAATTGAAGTGAGGCACATCATAGTGCTACGTAATGTATCGAAAAAATCTGCTACAATTTTGTAATGTTAAATTTGAATTATTCCATAAGGTACCTTTGCAAATTTAATGAATAGAGTATATTTTGCAGGAAGAAACTTATGATGTTCTCTTGATTTAAGGCCAACACAGAGATTATGTGTTCAAGTCCTACTTCAGAGATTCGAGGCTATGATCAAGGCTGACTGTTCCAGTGCAGTACTCAGGAGACCATTTTCAGATTAGGCTTTAAATTGAGTCTTCCATCACCCTCTCAGGTGGATGTAAGATTGTTACCCAAAGAGCAACAAAAGATTTCTCGAAAGTGTTTCATTGGCTGTAAAGTGCTTTAGTTCTCCAAATGTACTGAAAGGCACTATATAAATACAAGTTCTTTCTATTTCTTCTCTTGAGTGTTGACTTTACTTTGCCAGAGTGGACAACACATCAGTTCGATCTTGTGATTGGTATACTGTCAGCTCGACACCACTATGAATTACGCAATGCACTCAGAAATACCTGGCTGGGGCATCTACAGCATCTAAACCAGCGGTGAGTCACAAGTTATTAAAGCATTTAAATTATTTTTCTCTTTCTGAGCAGTTTTTAGATTAGAAAATAGCTGAGAAGAGTGCATAATGATATGAAAAGTAGTTACTTAGTACAAAAGGTTCAGGGCTTCTGCAGAGGAAGTGGAAAAATGGTTGCAATGCTTAAGGCATTCTAAAATCTTACAGCATGGCAGAAGACCATTCCCAACAACCCCACCTCTACTCTAGCTTTTTAAGAAAACCACCAATACGCTCACCTCTTTTCTCTTTCTCCATGGCCAGACAAGCTTTTCTTTTTAAATATTTATGTCCAAAATTAGCAACTAAGCATAAATAACCGAGAGACAAAAACCTTCAAAATTTCAAATAAAGCGTTGTTTCCCGTTATTTAACTGACTTCAACAGAAGGTGATAAAGGTAACTGGTGTTTTTTTTAAAGTATTGTAGTAATAGAAGAATAGCAGGGATGCTCTGACCTAAAATGCACTTCCTATGCTATGTGGGAGCTCCAGGATGCTTTCTGTATCTTCCATAATCTTTTGTGCAGGAAATGTTGTCAGTGGCAGCAGCTCGAGTTCCAGCTTTTAGAATTTGACTAGTGGCTGGCATTGCTGAGGCTGAGAACTTAATGGTGGGTGGCAAGTTTATAGGTGTGGTCAATATGCAAGCTTATGCAGGAAGAGAGGAAATGGGTGATCGTAAGACAGTCAGTAAGAAACAGGTACATGGTGCAGTATTATCTTGAATGCATTTCACTCTTCAACCAGTATTCAATTCTGAATACTGATGAAAATGATTGTTCATCTGGGTGGTGTAGCCAGAAACAAGTCCACAAAACATGGTTATCTCAGCTGTACAGGGGAGAACAGATTACAAGACTAATAGTGATAGGAAATTCAATAGTTAAGGGAACAGACTTTGTTTAAATTTAACTTATTTTTCTAACCAACCAGTTCAGAGATGTTATTACACACCTCTGGAGCAGGTGGGACTTGAACCTGGGCCTCCCAGACCAGGAGTAGGGACACTACCACTGCACCAAAAGAGGGCCAGACCGAACCTTTCACATTTAGCCTGGCTCTCGGCTACATTACTCAGACAACGTCTGTGTTACAAAGTCGGGTAGTGTATTCATGAATTGGAAAGTAGGAAGTTAGAATAGTTGGTAAAAAGTGATGGTGGGGAGAAAGAGTGCTTGGTCCCTTTCAGAGATTGTGCTTCGTCTGTGCCTGGAAGTTTACAAGTACTGTGCACAGAAAGTGAGATAACAAGCATGGGGCTGGATGAACACAGCAGGTCAAGCAGCATCATAGGAGCAGGAAAACTTGACGTTTCGGGCCTAAACCCTTCATCAGAAA
>JAHRHZ010000111.1:11017985-11130327 GCA_024137785.1 Ginglymostoma cirratum | reverse complement strand
CCTCTCTCCCTATTTATTTCAGAACCCTCTTCCCCTCCCCCATTTCTGATGAAGGGTCTAGGCCCGAAACGTCAGCCTTCTTGCTCCTATGATGCTGCTTGGCCTGCTGTGTTCATCCAGCTCCACACCTTGTTATCTCTTGACAGGAACTGGGTGGCAGTTTGCAAAAAATACTGCAGTGTGTGTGGGCATAATACTTCACAATACTGTACAGCAGCTCTTTCACAATGGAGGCCTTCACTCCAAGTAACCTATTAGTAACGTGGCTGCATAGTCATAGTTTAGATTTTACAGGCTGGAAATGGACAATTACAAGTTCAATGTAAAACAAAATTTGTGGTGTCCAGTTGTGATGCCGATTACACTACTTGAATGACTTTGCTCTGCCTCCCAAGTTGAATTTTACTCCTGAGTTACAAGTTTATTCTCTTCTTAAACTTCTACTTCCTTCCAAATATAAGCTGCAAGAACTGCAAAATGCTGAAAAGGCATAAAACTGCCCAATTTGTGACACTGAGTGAATAGAGACAGGAACTGTCCCTTTCCCAACCCAGTCTGTCTGAGAACCTGTTTGAAGTCAACTACTTTGGCAAATTCCCAAGATCAATTCCTGCTCTTGAATGGCTCAGTAAATCAAAGAGTGATGCCATTCTATGATGGACCAATTTTTGTTGCTCATCTTATTCCATTATGAGTTTGAGTTTCATTGTAAAACTGAATATGATTAAAATAACAGTGAAATATGCTGACATTTTAACATGGAATGTCTCACCTTTGAGCTGATGTACGTCAATTTTAGTTCTGTACCCGGAACTTTGAGCAATCGATGGAGCAGCCCCCTCACTTTCTGAATGGTCATGGAGTCTACATTAGCCAGTAGAACACAAAGTTCAGTTTATTAGCAAATGGTTCCAAAGCCTTAGACTCTAAGACTTAGAGTCAATAACAGCTTAGACTTAAACAGACATACAATGTTGTATAAGTTCTAAAGTGCTTCACAGAGCAACAACCTGATAAATTTTGGTTTAAGAAATATTAGGACAGAACTTGATCAAAGAGGTGGATTTTAGGAATGCATTAAATTAAGGGAGTACAATTGAGATGTTTAAAGAGAAGATTCCAACGCTTAGGATCTTAAATAGCTAGAGGCAAGAACACCACTGATGCAACAATTAAAATTGTGAATGGAGAAGAGGTCGAAATTGAAGCAATTCAAATATCGTTGTCAATGATAGGACTGGAGGAAGTTAGAACATGAGAGAGGGTTGTAGGGGCTGGAGGAAGTTACACAGAGGGGGAAGGTTGTAGGGGCTGGATGAAATTGCAGACAGATGATGAGTTATAGGTGCCAGAGGAGGATACAGAGATAGAGGGTTTAAGGTCTGAAGGAAGTAAGAAAGAGGGAGGGAAGGCTGTATGGCCTACAGGAGGTTAGAGAGGGAGAGATGTAGGTTCTGGAGGAGGTTAGAGTGAGGGATGGTTGTAGGGGCTCAAGGGGGTTATGGAAGGAGGGTTGTAGCAGCGGGAGGAGATTAGACAGAGCGGAAAGGCTGTAGGAAGTTACAGATGAGAGTTAAAAAAAAGTGGCACATGGTAAGGAGGTGTAATTAGTTTACTTTTATTTTGGCATTGTAGATTAGAAATTTATTTCTCACCTGGCAGTTTCTTCTCTAACAGTTTTTGATCTGGGTTGTCTGGGCACCTAATGGTCAAAGCTGTTGAGGCAAATTAATAAACAATTTTCTTGAATCTGTCTTACCACTCACTTCATCTGTTTCCTCTTTGAGGGCTATGCTGAGCCCAAGAAAGAAACAAGTTGCTACAATGACTGGAGCAATGAATAGTGACATTAGAGAGTCCACTACTCTTTCTGTCAAATGACCTTCAGTCAGGTGGAACTCTCTCTTCCCAGAACAAAACAAAATCCAGTTTTTCTGGATTTTTTTTTAGGTGATTACATAGTCGTCTGACACTGATCACAATAGCCATGGTAACCAGTGACATCAGCAAATGTGACTGAAAACATTTGGCACTGCCTCAGAGTGGACAAGAAACTTTACTCCTGAGCATGTGAGAAAGAGCAACGGACAAATTTACAGAGTAGGTACAGCACAGAAACAGGTCATTTGACCCACTTGTTATTGTTCAGGCTTCACAAGAGTCTCTTCTTACATCTATTCATCTAGCCTTATCAGTTATTCTAGCATTCCTTTCCCCATCATCTCTTTGACTAGTTTCCCCTGAAATGCATCCTTGTTATTCATCTCAGCCACAAACTGTTAGTGAGTTCCATATTCTAACCACTCTCTGGGTTAAAAATTTGCCTATATTCCTTGTTGGGTTTATCAGCGACTATTGTATATATGGTCTTATGGCACATTACATAATGTTCCAATCTGAGCCAGAAACTTTAAGTTTGGCCCTCTCCCCAGGATGGAATGATATAGGAAGGTGTGTTCATATGCTGTCATACAAGCAGAGTACCAATCTGCAAATCCTTCTCATGGTGACTGTGGGAGAGATTCCTGGTCAGCCATTTGACAGAAAGAGTAGTGGAATCTCTAATGTCAATATCCATTGCTCCAGACAACATCATGCAAGTAAAAGCGCCTGTTGCCACAACAACTCAAACTCCCTGAATGAACTATAACACTGCATCACCACCATCCTATACATATGGCCACTAGTTTTAGATGTTATTTCTGCTTCTCTACACTTACCACATCAAACTGCTTTATAAATTTAAAGACCTCTATTCAGCCACTCTTCAACCTTTTCTTTCTTGGGAAAAATTCCCTAATCTGTTGAAGACTTTCCTGAGAGTTACAACCTCTGAATTATGGTATTACCTTTACAGGCAGTCTCTCAGTTGCAAACGGGTTCTGTTCTGGAGTCTGTTTGCATGTATGGGAAATGTGTGTCACATCTTTAAAATTAAACCCCTGTATGGTACCAAATTCTTAAGTACAAGTGTTTGTTAAGTCAGATGTTTGTAAATCGGGGATCTCCTGGGTTTTTTTTTGCACATGCTGCAGCATGTCTGTATCCTTTTTGTAATATGGAAACCAGAACTCTGCATACTACTGAAAGTGTCCTTTAATTTTTGGTTCAATACAAGATTAACACAACATCTCGAATTTTTGTTCTGTTCCTGAAGAAATGAATCTTGTGTCCCTTTTAACTGCCTTATGAACCTGCATCACTACTTTAATAACTTGTGCATCTATATTCCAGATATCTATTATTTACCCCATTCAGACCTTTAATTTCTCAAGGAGTACACAGCCTTATTCATCAAAACAAAATGTATTAACTCGTAATGCAACTAGCTTCCAAAGTCAGTAACACAAAAGGAAATGATTGTTTTATACCAAAGAAGCTTTCTGAAACAGCTCAAGTCTCATTGCTGAAGAATGTTCTCACCTAATAGCTGGTCCTTTAGGGCAAACAACTTCTGTTGCTCCATTTCAGAAACTTCAGGAGCTCCATACTCTGTCCAGGAAGAAGAAACAAGAAAACATTGTATGTTTGTGCTCACTTCAATATTAAACTATAACAATTAGCCCAATTTTTGACAATTGTTTTACGACTATTTGCATTCTTCGTGCTGAAGCAAAAGTTTGGTTAATTTGGCTTGGTCTGTCTTATTCCCTGGATATTCAGTGATGCAGAACCAGTGTGAATTGAAGCGAGTATTGATGCCACCTTGTCAGCTAGTCAGCTGGAGGCTGGGTGTGACAAGCAACAGGACTTGCATGACAAACCTTATAAATAGATAGTTTGCTGGGTAAATAAACTAACAGTCTCAATTAGAATTTCAAGCTCAGTCCCAGTCACTGACAGCAATGTGGGCTCTTGGCTTGATTGATGAGAGAATTACCCAACCACATATTTGTAATTAGCTCCAAGATGGAACGAAGTTTGTTTGGCACATTCAGATGCTTCAGCCACATGAACTCCTTCACCCAAATAATATTCTTCCAGTAATTTTTATAGATGATAACAGCTCATACTGATCCTGTTCAAATGATGCAAAATTCAGTAATCAAGTTTTAGATTGAAGCAACACAATTTTCAGAGCTATTCAAGAGGGATACATTGTTAGATCCTAAAATTCTGTCTAAATTCTCCCATTCTAACCCTTCTTCAAATTCTATAACTATTCTCAAATGATCAAAATTAAGCACACGACTATGTGTAGTCTCATTCACTCAGTTAGACTTAATCTAGATAACACAGTGTGGACCTGGAGGAACACAGCAGGCCAGCCAACATCAGAGGAGCTGGAAAGCTGACGTTTCGGGTCGGGACCCTTCTTCAGAAATGTCCCTGTTTTCTGAAGAACGGTCCCGACCCGAAACGTCCCCCATTTCTGAAGAAGGATCCCGACCCAAAACATCAGCTTTCCTGCTCCTCTGATGCTGCCTGGCCTGCTGCGTTCCTCCAGCTCCACACTGTGTTAGCTCAGACTCCAGCATCAGCAGTTCTTACTATCTCTGAGTAGACTTAATCTAGAACTCTTTTTAATGTGTTAGCATTGCCTTGGCCACTGGAAAATGCTGTGCTTTTTTTTTATTCGTCTTGAAATATAGATATCACTAGAACTTTCCATCAATATTCAGATGAACAACAAAGATGGTGGTGTAGGTACTAATAGTATGCTATCAGCTAGGGAGAGTCTAGATTTTTTGACCCAGTGATGATGACAATAATACAATATATTCTCAAATCAGGAAGATGGCTGACTTGGAGGAGAACCTGGAAGTGATGGTGTTCTCATGTGCCTCCTTCCAGAATTTTATGACACAGAAAGTGAAGATTCAAACCAGAGAATGCTATCCTGAAAGGACAACCGTCACGTCAAACAACACTGTATCATAATCCTTGCAAAAATGGGTAATAAATTGCAGTGCATGGTTGATTCAGAGTAATGGTTGGAGACTGGGGACTCAAGCTATGGCGGGAGAGTGATTTTAATAAAATGTCAGTGTGCTTCACTGAACAGCACTCTCACTTCTGAGAACCAATTTGTGGAGTCATGTCCCACTCTAGATCACCAAATATGTGTTCTAGGCTGGAATTCCAATGCAGAATGAAGTGCGACGAGGCATTAAAACAAAGTCCCAAAGTAGGACAGGCAATTTCTGAAGTTGTTCCATTGCTTTAAGTATTCACACCCTCAATCCTTCAGACAAAATGTGCAAAAAGTAAATGCACTTCACTGTTAAATATTTAACTAGCAGCCCTTAGAACAAAGTCAATACTCTATATCCCCAAAATAACTTCAGTTACGATTCAGGTACCTTTAGAACAGAGACAGAGTGCATAAGTGAAAAAGCTTCACCTTAGCCAGTAGCTTTCTCCAGTAAAACTTTACTTCCACCTGGAGAGGAGTTAAAATACAGTCTGATAGCAAGGATGGGATAAGTGAAATGGGGGCATTCTCATCAACACAGCACAACTGGGGTAAAGCACAGCTGACTGAATGTAAAACTTGTACAAATGGGCATTCCCTAAAAATGGACACTGATCGGAAGACCCAAATAACTCACATGGTAAAATATACCACAAGTCATTTTGAAATCACAAACAGCAACAAATTACAAACTGTGAACTGCCATCAATGCACCAAGCTCATTTACAACTTAAAGCAGTGGGCACACAGGTCAGTAAAAGGCAACAAGTTGCATTTAGAAAGCTACAAAGGGCACTCAGTATTGCACTACACATTGTTGTACTGACGTCTCTCTTTTGGGGAGGTGATGGCCAAGTGGGATTGGCCTAGTAAACCAGGGTTCCAATCCGATCAGGGCAGAATACAGTTAAATAAATCTGGAATTAAAAGTCAAATGATGACAATGAAATCAATGAAGATTGTCTTAAGAACCCATTTGGTTTAATAACGTCCTTTGGGGAAGGAAATATAGGCCTAAATAACAAAGTGTGGAGCTGGAAGAACACAGCAGGCCAGGCAGCATCAGAAGAGCAGGAAACTTTCCTGCTCCTCTGATGCTGCCTGGCCTGCTATGTTCCTCCAGCTCCACACTGTTATCTCTGACTCCAGCATTGCAGTTCTTACTATCTCTGAAATATAGACCTAGTCTGGTCTATATGTGGCTGCAGACACACAGCGATGATTCCTGATCACCCTCTGAAATGGTTCATAATTGTATCAAGCCATGCAAAAGAAGTCTCAAAGGAGTGAAACTAGATCTGTCTTGGCCTTCTCTAAAGGTACCTAACATCAGAGATGTCAGTCTTCAGCCAATTTGATTCTTTCCAATAATATCAGGCGGGTAGCTGGTGACTAGTGGAGTTCTACAGAGATCAGTGTTGGGGCCACAACTATTCATGTTATACAATAATGATCTGGACAAAGGAACTGAGGGCATTGTATCATCTGCAAGTTTAGCAACAAAGATAGGTGGGGGGGACAGGTAATGTTGAGGAAGCAGGGAGGCTGCAAAAGGAATTGGACAAGGTAGGAGAGTTGACAAAGAAGTAGGAGATGGACTACAATGTGGGATATACATTTTAGTAGGAAGAAGAGAGGCATAGGCTATTTTCTAAATGGGGAAAGACTACGGAAATCTGAATGACAAAGTGTCTTAAGAGTCCTAGTTCAGGATTTTCCTAAGGTTAAAATGCAGGCTTAGCTGGCAATTAAGAAAGCAAATACAATGTTTGCATTAATTTCAAGAGCAGTCGAATACAACAGCAGGGATGTACTGTTGGTACTCTATAAAGCTCTGGTCAGACTGCATTTGGAATATTGTGTGCAGTTTTAGGCCCTGTATCTAAGGATGTATGTGCTGGCCTTGGAGGGGGTCCACAGAAGGTTTACAAGAATGATCTTCAGAATGAAGGGCTTGTCATGTGGGGAGCACTTAAGGAATCTGGGTCTGTACTCGATGGAGTTTAGAAGCTTGAGGGGGGCATCTGATTGAAACTTACAGAACACTTACAGGCCTGGATAGGGTGGACAAGAAGATGGTTCAACTATTAGGATCAACCAGGATCTGAGGACACAGCCTCAGACTGAAGGGAAAGCCCTTTAGAACTGAGATAAGTAATTCCTTCATTCAGATGGCGGCGAAACTGCGGAACTCATTTCTGCAGAGGGCTATGGAGGCACAGTCATTAATTGTATTTAAGACAAAGATGAACAGCTTCTTGATTTGTAAGCAGATCAGGGGTTAAGGGGAAAAGCCATATGGATAGAGGATTGGTTGACTAACAGGAAGCAAAGAGTGGGGATAAATGAGTGCTATTCTGGCTGACAATCAGTGACTAGTGGTGTGCCTCAGGGATCGGTGTTGGGACTGCAATTATTTACAATTTATATAGATGATTTGGAGTTGGGGACCACGTGTAGGGTGTCAAAGTTTGCAGATGACACTAAGATGAGTGGCAGAGCAAAGTGTGCAGAGGACTGTGAAACCTTACAGAGGAACATAGACACATTGAGTGAGTGGGCAAAGGTCTGGCAGATGGAATACAGTGTAAATAAATGTGAAGTCATACATTTTGGTTGGAGTAATAGTAAAAAGGATTATTACTTGAATGGTAAAAAGTTGCAGCATGCTCCTATGCAGAGGGACCTGGGTGTCCTTGTGCATGAATCACAGAATGTTGGTCCGCGGTTACAACAAGTAATTAGGAAGGTAAATGGAATTTTGTCCTTCATTGCCAAAGGGATTGAGTTTAAAAGCAGAGACGATATGTTGCAGCTGTACAAGGTGCTGGTGAGGCCACACCTGGAGTACTGTGTGCAGTTTTGGTCTACTTACTTGAAAAATGATATATTGGCACTGGAGGGGTGCAGGGGAGGTCCACTAGATTGATTCCGCAGTTGAGGGGGTTGGCTTATGAGGAGAGACTGAGTAGATTGGGATTATATTCATTGGAATTCAGAAGATTGAGGGGGGATCTTATAGAAACATATAAAACTATGAAGGGAATAGATAAGATAGAAGTAGAGAGGATGTTTCCACTGGCAGGTGAAGCTAGGACAAGAGGGCATAGCCTCAAGATTAGGGGGAGCAGATTTAGGACTGAATTGAGAAGGAACTTCTTCACCCAGAGGGTTGTTAATCTATGGAATTCCTTGCCCAGTGAAGTAGTTGACGTTACTTCAGTAAACGTTTTTAAAGCTAAGGTAGATGTTTTTTGGAACAATAAAGGAATTAAGGGATACGGTGAGAGCGTGGGTAAGTGGATCTGAGGCCACAAAAAGATCAGCCATGATCTTATTGAATGGCGGAGCAGGCTCGAAGGGCCGGACGGCCTACTCCTGCTCCTAGTTCTTATGTTCTTATATGAGCCATGACTGAATGGTGGAGCAGACTTAAAGGGCCAAATGGCCTAATTGTGCTCCTACATGTTATGGTCTTATCAAGAAATGATTGATAACATTGGACATTGCAAAGGCAATGGGCTCTGATAACGTTCAGGCAATAATGGTAAAGACTTGTGCTCCAGAACTTAACGGGCCGCCAACCATGCTGTTCTATTACAGCTACAAACACTGGCTACAACAACCAGCAATTGGGAAAACTGCCCAGGTGTTCAGTACATAAAAAGCAGGACAAATCCAACCCAGCCAATTTATGCCCCATCAGTCTACTCTCGATCATCAATAAAGTGATGGAAGGTGTCATCCACATTGCTATCAAGCAGCACCTGCTCGGTGTTGCCCAGTTTGGGTTCCACCAGAGCCACTCAGCTCCTGACCTCATTACAGCCTTGGTTCAAACAAGGAGAGGAGAGCTGAATTTCAGAGGTATGGTGAGAGTGACTGCCTTGACATCAAGTCTGCTTTTAACCAAACATGAGATCACAAAGCCCCAGCAAAACTGGAGTCAACAGGAATTGGGGGAAAACTCTCTGTGGTTGGAGTCATACCTCAGGGTAGTGTCCTTGGCCCAAACACCATCAGCTACTTCATCAATGACCTTCCCTCCATCATAATGTCAGAAGTGGGGTTGTTCACTGGTTTGCAAAGTTTTCAACACTATTCACGACTGCTTTGATACTGAAGCAGTCTATGTCCAAATGTACTTTGACTGGACAACATCCAGGATTGGACTGACAAGTGGCAAGTAACATTTGCACTGCAAAATGTCAGGCAACCAACTCCAAAAAGGTAGAATCTAATACCCCTTGACAGTCAATGGCATCATCATTCCTGGCTCCCCTACTACTAAACTCCTGGGGGTTACATTGGTTAGAAGCTGAACTAGACTGACCATATAAACACTGTGAGTACAACAGCAGGTCAGAATCTATGAATCCTGCAGTAAATAACTCGTCTCCTGACTATCTAAAGTCTATCCACCATCTATAAAGGTACAAGTCAGGAGTGTGCTGAAATACTCTCCATTTGTTTGGATGGGTAAAGCTCCAACAGAACTCCCAAGAAGCTTGACGCTATCCAGGACAAAGCAGCATGCTTAAGGTTCTTCAGTAGATTTGTAGCTCAGGTTGTGGATACTGTGGTTGGTTGGCTCGCCAAGCTGGGTCGTTAGTTTGCAGATATTTCATTACCCTGCTGGGTAACATCATCAGTGCAGCCTCCGATGAAGCGCTGTTGTGTTTTCCGGCCTGGTTTTTAAACTCGGGGGTCCATTGGAGTTGATTACCTAATTTCTGGCTTTCCTTCACTGTGGTGTATATATAGGGTCTAATTCAACATGCTTATTGATGGCCTTCTTGGTGGAAAACCAGGCCTGCTTGATTGGGATCTTATTCACATACATCCTCTCCCTCCACCAGTAGCAGCAGTACGCATCATCTACAAGATGCACTGCAGAATGTCACCAATACTCCTTAGACAGCACCTTCCAAACCCTAGAACACCACCATTTAGAAGGACAAGAGTAGCCAAGATGTGAAAATTCCCCTCCAAGTCATTCACCTTCTTGAATTGGAAGTATATCGCTGATCCTTACTTGTCGCCAGGTCAAAATCCAGGAATTCCCTCCCCAGGAGTACTGTGGGTCTACCTATAACACATGGACTGTGCAGCAGTTCAAGAAGGCAGCTCACCACCACCTTCTCAAGGACCACCAGGGATGGGCAATAAATACTGCCCCAGCCAGTGACACCCTTGTCCCATTAGTGAATAAGAAAAAGCTGTTTGATAGCACTCACTCCTCTAACCCATTCCAAACTGTGACAATTATGTGTAAAAGAATACGTTCATTACACATAAAATATTTGTTTATCCTTATGGTTATTAAATCACGTCTCAGTGGTAATCAAAATTAAACCTTTTCTAATTAAAACAGGACGATCAAACATCCGCACGTTTTCCTAATGCTGAATAGCCATTCACTATCTGAAGATAGAAAGACCCGATTTCCTCAAACACCAAATCACCCAGGAGCAGGAGCGGCTATTCAGTACCTCCAGTCTGTTCTGCCAGTCAGCATCCCAAGTCTTTTATGCTTTATCATTTTTTTAAAATCTCCTAATGAATAGAAATCAATTTCAGCTTTGAAATTTTCTATTCACTTGCACAACTCCGTTGTTTGCAACTTTAACAGCTTTTTGGAAAAGTCATGCACTAAATCAAAGGTGAAGCCGGTTGATTAAATGTAATCAGGAAACATCAGAAAGTGATACACAAGAACACATTATCTAACTATTTACTCACTCTCAATGAGCAACTGATATCTAGGATGCTCAGCACAGAATTCCTTATTAGGCCTGTTTTTCTCAGGATCCTGGTGCCCTCCAGCCTTCAGCCAGTCCTTCCCAAATCTCTTGCGATAGTCTAGCTCTGCACCCTTTCTTTCATCAGCCGAAATCTACATCAACAGTTGAATGTAAACAAAGGAACAGAGAACAGGACTGAAAAGAAACAACACCAACACATGTAACAAATGGACCCACATGCCTTGAACAGTTAATTGGGAGGCTTTACACATTCGAGGTTGCAAGAGGATAAAAGGTTTTCTCAACTACTTTCAGTCATAATGCTTCATTCAATTTTTTTTTTCAAAATATAAGTGGTCTCATTTTGCAACCAGATGGTCACTGGCCTGGGAAAACTATGCCAACACTGACAGCAGAAAACACAGGGCAGAGATCGAATGGCTAAAAACCATGTAAATGGGAAATTGGGTTCTCCAAGTGTGTTGAGGCAGGAGAGAGTCTGTACCAATTTACAGGCAGAACATGGGATGGGGAGCAAGTTTTTTTTTGAAGTGAATCATGTTTCACCAATTCCTCTCTTCCACATCTGGGATTAATCTTATGGAGCCTCTTCCTCTCAGATACATGCTGGGAAAGTCATAATGAAAGAAGCTTTAATGGTCTGAACTGCAAAGATTTTTTTTAACAAATATTGTTTTTATATCCATATCCATAGAACTCCAAAATAAAGTATATTGGCTTAATTCTTTGACTGGCAGTTAACAGCATGTGGCATCCACGGGACTGCCTGGTTGCTGAGAACCCTCACATTATAGCAAGAGACTTTATTGCAACTCAACTGATATAACTTAGTCTTCAAGTACCTATTAATAAACAATCTGATTATTGTACATAATTGTACATACTGGGGTTGTAGTAGCCTGAAGATATTTGAAAACACTGTCCTTGCAAGGTATATCCTTAAAGCTCAATCTCACAATCTTACTAACGTAGAATCATTTGACGCAGGAGGAGGTCATCCAGTCCATGTTGCCAAAGACAGTCTTCTCGGATAACCTGTTCTTTTCTCATTATCTGGTTAATTGTTCCCTTTATGTATTTATCCAATTCTAAATGTTATTATTGTATCTGCTTTCATCATCCTTCCAGATAATAAACTCCAGGTCACAACACCTCACTGTGTAGGAATAAATGTTTCCTCATGTCGCCTTACGTTGTCTGTCATTCGTCTTAATTCCATGTCCCTGGGTTACTGATCCTCCTAACACTGGAAACAGTTTCTCTTTATTTGCTCTATCAAAGCCATTCAGAATTTTAAACACCTCCTTTAATAGACTGTAGGATTGTGTGTGAGGGACAAACATGTCCTAGGCTACATAATGCAAGGTCATGACTCGGAGTTAACGATGCATCTAATGACATCAGGTATGCTTTAAAAAAAATCTAATACGCTGCATTAAGAACACTAATTAATTAAATTTCTGTAATAACAACAAACACTAACACTTTCAAATATGCAAATTCCCTTCCAGGTACAGATTACAAAAAACTGTCAACACCAAATACTCAAAATTAAATCAGACTACGTTGATACTTAAACATAGCACACATGTTCCAAATGATCGTAAAACAATTCAATTTAATCTTGATAAACACACAAGGGAGAAAGGAACAGAAGGATACACTGAGACGTGGGATGAAAAAGGCTGGGAGTAGATTCTCGTGGAACATCAACATCTGCATAAACACTGACAGTTGCGCGAAGAGGTCAGTTTCTATGCTGTACAGTTATATAATTTTATATAAAGACACTTACTTCTGTTCTGTTTAATACATTCAGACGTCCTAGCTTTGCAATGATAAGCTGCCGCACAGTCTTTGCGTTCTTCTCATGCTCCACCATCGCGTAGTCACTAAATTTCAGCTGTTCTAAACTCCGTAGCTTGTTTAACTCATTCACAGTTGAAAACTTGAGAATACAAAAGAAAGACAGTGCTCCCTGTAAAGTTTAAGTAATTACACTTTCCTCCAGCAAAACAGTGCACAATAACTCAGAACAGTATAGCCTTCTGGGAAAAAAAAGAACAGATTTCTCTGAGCCTGACTGCCAGCATTTGCAAAGAAATTGGTTATTAGTAACTTTCTCAATTTAATTCTCAGTTACTCAAAGCATACAGTGTTTATTAAGATATTGTCTGCTGCAACTATAATACAAGTTAAATTTAAAATTCAAATTTAATATAAACTGTTGCAAAACAGTACTTTCCAATGATGGTAATAAATGAATTACTTGTAATACATCAGTGAGAATACACCACTACTTGCAAAATTCACCTCTCAAACACTATTCTGACCTGGAAATATATCTCTGTTTCTTCAGTGTTGCTGAGTTAAAATCCTGGAATTCCCTCCCTAAGGGCATTGTGGGTTTACCTACACTAAATAGGCTGCAGCAGTTCAAGTTGGCAGCTCACCACCACATTCTCATGGGCAACTAGAGACAGCCAGTGACACCCATGTCTCACAAGAGAGAAAAAAAGTACAAGTATAATGTCTGTAGTGGAGGTAGAGTGGAGATCGTGGGCAGAAATTTACATTGCCATGATAGGATAGGGAAGGAAGTTGAAGCAAATGGAATAGACTTTGGACAAAATCAGGATCTGTGTGACATGGTGTAAATGTGAGTTTATGTATTGTTACATGAGAGAAAAGCAGCAAGGATCGGTTGGATAATGTCTCAAGCCCTCCCCGTCCTTTCACAACTGCTACTGTCACTATTCCCCTTAGAAAATACAAATCTCAATTCCTGTGTCCCAGACTTGTCAGAAAGACTGGGACCTGAGGACAAAAAGTACAAATGAAGATATTCAAGATGAGAACAAAACAATTGTATAATATTATGTAGTAATTAACAATTATGGCCTTTATTTTGTGAGAAACTTTTGTCTTTTGATTAACCGGCAAGAAAGAAACGTAGCGGATAAAAGGTTTTCCGAGAAAATTCAAAAGAAACCTCTCTACTGAGGGAGTGATAAGAATTTTGATCTCACTACCACATGGGGTAGTTGATGTGGATAGAATTAAGGAGAGCTAGATAAATACATTGGATAGAAAGGAATTGAAGGGTGTGCTGAAAGGTGAAATGCAATAGGACAGGAGAAGGTTCAGTCACAGCATAAATCCCAACGTGCTGCTATTGGTTGCAATGGCTCATTATGGTGCTGTTAATTCTACAAAATTTTATGTACTGAGTCGACTAGTTTTATTTGTTGTGAGTTGTCAGAGAGAAAAGTTTAGGCCATCAAAACAATCTCATACAGTGGTGGTAAGAGGAAATGAGCTACCTTAAGGACAGAAACTGACCCCATCACGCTCTTCACCACATCATCAATGGCCCCTGACAATGGTCAAGTGCTGAAAATATATAGAAGAAATGTGATACCACATGCAGCATAATCTATGATTCTGTGGCTAAACCATACTTGTGTGTTCCCTTTTAGGTCTACATGCTGTCTATTGTATAATGTTCTTGAAATTAATGACGGAGTCAATTCCCAGTGAGGTTACAGTTAGAGTGGCAGCTATTAATTATCATGTTGAAGTTGTTAATCAGGCAGTATTAGGAGAGAATGTACCAAATTTAAACAAGGTAAACAACTGAGATAATAGATAATATACAGCGTTAAGTGTAGCACAGTGTTAAGAACATAGCTCCAGGTAACATATGGTCACATGAGGTCACTTTGATGATCAATTGTTAAACAAGCTATTCTCTGTAAACGATATTTAAAACACCAGATGTGGACTAAGGTCTCTTGAACATTGTCTTAATGCTCACTGTGTTGTAACAATCAAAGCTTGATGGATATTTTCTGGGCTTTTCAACCGTTCTCTCTTCATTTAAGAGACTCTTTAAAATCTGACTGTTCTAAAATCTCACTCTTTGGCTTAATAACAAATATTTTTTATTCTCATGTGAACATTTCAGTGTGTTAGGGTATAAGTTGTCATAACAGATGTGCCGTAAACCTGTTATGAGCTCAACTTATTATCTCTAACTGACAGAATCCAAAATTCTTAGAAGTCTTTCAATGAAATCATTAACATTCAGTCATGTTATAGCAGCATTGCCAAAATTCAGCTTTGCATTTTGACATGATTGTAGTTGGCAAATGGCCCTACAGCACTATTCACAGTGCTCCTTGCTATATGCATACAGCTTGTATATCTTCAGGCAGCTAGAAGTACCCGTTGATGAAACTGAAAAACAGATAGCAATCCCATCAGGAATGTAGCTGCAGTCTACTGCAGAACCTTCTGGAAAACTTGATTGGCAGGTCTAGGATTAGCTCAGAATGTCCTGCTGAGCAATACAATTGCAGCTTGGTGCATTTTGTACAGGCAAGGTCAGACTGAGCCAAGTGGAGAGGGGGAGTGGTCAACTTTAGTAAATTAGTGGTACACCTCTAGACTCTGATTAACAAACCATACCTTCCCCACCTACCACCCCATCAAATTTGTACATTCCCTGACCAACCATTTCTGTGAGGCGGTAATAGTGCATATAGGGCAATGACAGGTGTTAAGTACTTTCAGAAAGGTATCATTAAGCCAACAAACAAGATCTCAAAGGAGTAAATCACTTCAACTAACTGAAGCAAGCTGCCAAGAATTATGATTGATGTGTCTGCAGGGCTACAGAAGCAAGCTGATAGTTCAATTATCAACTCCACAGATGAAGCACAATAAACTTCCAAGCTTCAATTATAAACATTCAAGCTATTCACATTAATAAGTTAGTTACAAGTAGTACTGCTGTAGGGCTGTCTGCAGTGAACAAAGATACTGTGCTGGAATAGCTAACTGGGTGACAACCAGGAAAAGAATAAAAGGACAAAGCTTGCATTTATATGGCATTGTTCAAAATCTTAAGATATCCCTAAATTCATTAAATACAATGAAGTTCTGTACTTTTAAAGTTTAGTATTGCAAGTAGGAAATATGGCAGCCAATTTGTACCGAACATGCTCCCACAAAAGAGCACTGCGGCAAGACCAGGCCCTTTCCCTTCCTTCAGTGATGCTGACTGAGGGAAGAGGAGAGCCAGGAGAAACCACCTATGCATCTTCAAAATAGCAGCCAAAGAGTCTTTTACATCCACTGCAGAGGACAGACTGGGCCTTCCATTAAAATCTCATCTGAAAGACATCTGAGAGAGCAGCACTCAAAACTTCTGACTGACGTGTAATCAGTTTTACCCACTGAATCACAGCCGAGTATGGAGACTTTGTATGTTTAGTTGGATTGTCCTAGGGAAGTGAAGTAAAACAAGCACACACACTCAAACAGATTTAGATTTGAAAAAGTGGATACATGGGCTAATCTTAGAAGGCTATACTACGCAGGGAATGGTCACTTGCAGGGGAAGAAATGGACAAGGTGAGAAAAAAATTTAACAAACATCATTAGTCATCATGCAGTTATGTTGATTACTAACTATTTTTGAAAACATCTTTCAGGTGAACTGGACAAACATTGTAAAGAAAACAACAGAAACTAAAGCAAAATAGCAGTGTTAGTGTGAATACAAGCATATTTACTTCCACTTCTCATATTGTTTTATGGAACTAAATTCCTAGAAATAGATTTACCTCTGAGATTCGGTTCTTGTCAATTGCTAGGAATTTTAGTTTTGGAAACATTGCTGTTTTACCATCTGGAAGAGAATAAGCAAAACACAATTGTGAACATTCAGGAAAGAATGTACTTCACACTAGTCAACTAAGAAAACTCAAACTAAATTATGGCAAGCTCATGCCCCACTACACTCTCTGTGTACCTACAAGGCACCAAGTTGCAGTTTATAAGGATTAATCTTGTTTTGGATTCCATGCCAACTCACTGAAGGATGAATATCTGGACTGTTCCCCTCCTGGCATTCCTAAGATTGAGCATTAGCAAGCTGCGGAAGTGGTTCTCAATAGATTTGAAACACCTGATGCTGCTGTATCAAATGTCAAACTATTCCTCAACTCATCCCATGAGTAGAGTGTAGGAAAGAGAGTAGTGCAATGAAATAATTGGGCATGGGTATTCTATTACCGATAATCAGGCAGTGATAGATAGCACTGAAGCCTAAACTTTATAAACGTGCTTCTTTACAAATGAATACACCACTACCATTGTAAAGGTCAATAAAACCCTTCGGCCACAGAGAATGACTAACCTGTACTGTGGTTTAAAGACGGCTACAGTTGTGAAAGGGGCATTTAAACCGTATCCTGTCAGATTGTTCATTAGTTGGCAAGTTCTTCCACTACTTCACAGGAGGGAATATTAAAACAACTACAGGGTCAAGCTTAAAACCATCAGATTTAAGAGCTTCGATTTAAGAACAACATATCCACAATAACCCTTGAACCAATTCGCTGCAGAAATTTACAAACCCCTGCAATTTGGGCGTGCTTCTCTGCAACAGAAATTATGTAATCTTCAATATACCCGCAAGAAGGTTACAGCAAGCTTGAGTCCCATTGAACTTTCAGTGTAATTGCATGGCAGGTTATAGCAGATCAACAAGAGATGGCTCTCCAAATGTCAATGCAGAGGGCAAAGTAACTAGATAGGGTGCACAGCACAGTGGAAGGTCATGCAGAGTAGAAAATAATCCAATGCATGAATTAACCTGAAGCTTCCCAGTGGCTTGATTAGGAAATACACTACAAAGTATGATAATCACCCATACAAGGTAAGATTTGATAATATTCTTGCTGTTAACCATTACCTGGTACCACGTAGGTGAATGCTGAACAGTTTCAAGACTGGATAAGACTAAAGTGTTGAGATTCTCAGAGGCAAATCTGATACTGCAAAAAGGACGAGGAGGCTGCTAGCATGCATAGTCATGGCCAGAGAAGAAAGGAAAATGGGATAAAAACATATATAGGTTGTTTTCATTAAGATTCATATACCTTGTTGAACATCATCAAAATGCAGTGAGGTTAACCCAGTGTTTGACAATATAAGCTGCTCCAACCTGAAACGGAAATGACAAAGAAAACAGAGACTGATAAATTAAGTTGTAGCACAAATGCAGATACCATTAAAACAAGATTGTGATTATTAAATTAAGAGAGACATGAATAAGAATTGGACTATACGGGTTCCACGGTGCAAGCAGAACTTTAACTATTACAGATAAGCACCACCAGTCCCCCACATATTGAGGTGAAGGGATTGCTATACGCCAACCCCTAAAAGATAGTCACCTGGATAGGTCACTGTTGGTCAGTGTGAACTGCCTCAGGTTTTAAGGGCTACTTCGCTTTTTGCCTGCAGGAGACAGCACTCAGTACAACTCCAAGCAACTGCAAGAGGTTTGAATATTTTTACGTGCAGCCAGATATTAGAACAGCGAACCCTGAACCACAGGAGTGTATGCAGAATAGGGACCTACTTAGGGAATAAAAGGAAGAAAATGCAATAATGAATTGGAAAAAAAAGGAAAGAAAATAATTTACATTTCTATAGTACCACTTAGACTGCCACATGTTATGAAGTACTTTTGAAGTGTAGTCAGTGCTGTAGTGGAAAAGTCACACAACAGCCAATTTGCCCAGGCAATATCTGTGAGCATTTGAAAGTGCCGTTGGAAACTATCATGGAAATATAATCCAAATGATTTTTCTATTCATTCATGGCATGAGGGCATCAATGGTGAGGCTAGCATTTAATGCCATCCATAATTACCTTTCGGAAGGTGGGGTGGCTTTTTGAACACTGTAGTTCTTGTAAGTAGTTAGAAAAGCTAATAGAAAACTATTATTCATCGTGAGGGGAACTGAAGACAAAAGTGGGGCACATGAGAAACCACATCTGGAGTACTTTGGTGCACATATTGGTCACCTTATTTTGAGGAGGATGTAAATGCATCGGAAGCAATTCAGAGAAGGGTTACTATAGTAATCTGTGGAGAATGCATGCATTGCCTTAAGAAAGATTGGACAGTCTCTTGACTGGCTCGAAGCTACAATTTAGTCAATGGTAACCTCCCAGGATGTCAGTAGTGGAATTAAGTACAAAGAACAAAACAGCACAGGAACAGGCCCTTTAGCCCTCCAACCTGTGCCGACACATTCTGCCCTTCCATACTAAAACTGTCTTCACTTACAGGATTCGTATCAGTCTACTCCCTTCCTATTCATGTATTCATCATTTCTTGATTGCTGCTATTGTGTCCATTTCCACCACCTCCTCCGGCAATGCCTTCCAGGCACTCACCATGCTTTGTGTGAAAAGCGTGCTTAGCACATCCCTTTTAGGCTACCCTTCACCCCTTCCGCCCACACCTGTGTCCCCTAGTAATTGACCCCTTTGCCCTGGTAAAAAGCCTCATACTCTCCACGCTATCCACGCCGTTCACAATCTTTTCAATGTCTATCAGGTCGCCTCTCGATGTCCTGCATTCAAGTGAAAACAAACCCAGTCTATCCAACCTTTCTTCATAGCCAAAATCCCCTAGACCAGGCAACATCCTGCTAAACCCTTTTTGTATCCTCTCCAAAGCATCCTCATCCTTCGAGTAGTGTGGTGACCAGAACTGTACACAATATTCCATGTGCGTCCTAACTAAAGTTCTATAAAGCTGCAGCATAACTTGCCTATCCTTATACTCAATGCCCTTCCAATGAAGGCATGCATGCCATAGGCCTTTTTTACTACCTTATCTGTCTGCACTGCCACTTTCAGTGATCTGTGGACTTGCACACCCAGATCCCTCTGCATATCAATACTCCTAAGGGTTCTGCCATTCCCTGTATAATTTACACCTGTACTTGACCTTCCAAAATGCATCACCTCACACTTGTCCGGATTAAACTCCATCTGCCATTATTCTGCCCATGATCTATATTCTTCTGCTCACTATCCACAACTCTACCAATCTTTGTGTTGTCTGAGGATTCAGCAATGCTAATGCCATTAAATATTAAGGGGCAATAGTTAGATTCTCTCTTGAAGGAGATGGTCATTGCCTGGCAGTTAGTTACACAAATGTTATTTGCCACTTTTCCAGGTTTTTCTGCATATAGACATATATCGCTTTAGCACTTGAGATGAGATATAATAGAGTGACATACAGCGCTTTGGATTAATAGTATCAAATGCAGGTAGTTTACATTAAAAAAAAACTTTTTTATGCATTGCTAGCGAAAAAAAAAATGAATAGAAGGTCCAATGCAAGTAATACTAAAGTTGGGTTATATGTTGTTATTTGATTGTGAGTTTCAACACAAAGAAAGGATGTCAACTAACCTTGGCAAGTAAGCAATGTGCACCAACTGATTCTCATCAGCCAGTGGATTGGAGCTGAGATCGAGTAACGTCAAAGATTGAAGAACACCAACAGGCCTAGAAACAAGGCAAAGTGTTGATGTCTCAATACATGGGAACAGGATAAAGATGCAAACAGTAAAAGAAGATACAAATATCAGTTGCAGACAAAATTGCAGCAATATACAAAGGTTTTCTACTGTGGATTCAATTCTTAGATTCAATAGTTGAAATGTTAAGATTTAGACACATGGTGATAAATATACCAAAGAAAATTACGAACCAAAATCTAATGTTAAGAGAGAAAAAAAACTCAAAGTGCAGTCTAAAGTGATTGGTTCAGTCAGAGTATCATATTCCTATTTTGTCCAATTACGTGCACTTTTACTGACACCCAGTCAACTCAACGGAAGTAAGGTGGGAAAAAACCAAAAGCAGTTGAGGTGAGTTAGTTAGGTAATGGACTGCTTCTGCCTGGTTACAGCTATCACTGTGAGGCTGAGGCATTTCAAGGTGTGAATCTTGGTGCATGTTGAAAGTGGACCAATAATTAGCTTTACCTTTCTAACTCAGAAATGGCATTAGATGAGAAGTGGGCCCTTTCGAGCACAGGCCACATTGGGGCACATTCCAAGACCTGCAAAGAGAACAGAGTCAGACCTATGCCACATCATGTCATTTTGTTACAGAAAAGAGAATGCCTGTGTTACCTGGGCCCATGTCAGTCCATTGTGTTGAATAGCTAATGCCTTCAGGTTGGCAAACGCATCAGACAGGGAGACTGGACTGGAAATAATTGCCAATTTGTTTTGACTGGTGAAACAAGACAGACAAAAATTACATACGAGAAGGTAGAAAAACAATTGCCACTGGAAGCTCTTTCAGGAATCCTAACAACTCAAGATAAGAAAAGCTGGATCACTGAGCTGGCAAGAACAGTCATCAAGCTAAGAGCATGTTTGTTCAGTTGATAGAATGCCAGTTACTTAATCCTCATTACCCATACTGTCTAATCACATCACTGAGAGATCATTCTTTACATCTGCACCCAAATGACAAGAACAGGTCAATATGCAAAGGTATCGTCCACGAATCGGGTGAGACGGCAGTGAATGTGAGAGCAGCCTCTTTCATTAAGCATTCCCCCGTTCTATGATTGCAGTCCAATTCCATGTAGAAAAATGGTCAAACCCTTTTTAGATCGAAGACCAGACTTGCAGTTTTGTCTCTTAAGGAAACTGCACTTCTGAGGGACTGCACAAACCTATTCTGCCTCATTACCTAGTTCTAGACAATGCCTGACACAGAATATAAATCAGTGGCACAGGGAATTCAGCCCAACTAGTCAACACTGGCCTTCTCACAATCCTCTTTCCACTTCTCATCGCATAACTATATCCCTTTAAACATTGATGCCATTGGAGTTCATCCAGTGTTCCTACAAATATGTCTATTCAATTCACCTCAAATACTCCGGCTGTAGCAACTACCTTATGGGCCCTGGTTTTAGACTCTTCAACGTCTATCCTGGTAAATCCCACCATAATATTAAGAACCTCGGTCATCTTTAATCATCTCCCCACCAAATAAAAGACCATCAGCCTGGTCAGTTTTTACTGGCAAGTATTTAACAATAAGCGAAAAGAATTGTTGAATAAGATATTACAGTAAGCAGTTCTAACTTCCACCTTTAATGAAGGGATACAGAGACAGGCTGCAAGGGGCCATAAAGGTGTTATATAGTCACACAGCATGGAAATAGACCCTTTGGTCTAACTCGTCCACACTGACCATGATCCCAAACTAAACTAGTCCCACCTGCCTGCCCGCGTTTGGCCCATATCCTTCCAAACCCCTCCTATTCATGAACTTACAACATTTACAAGACATTTGGGTAACTGTACCTGCATCCACCACTTCCCTGGCAACTCATTTCCACACACTATCCACTCTCTGCATAAAAATGTTGCCTCTCATGCCGTTTATTATTTTTTTCTCCTCTCACCTTAAAAAAATGCCCCCTTGTCTTGAAATCCCCCACCCTAAGGAAAAGACCTTTGCTATTCACCCTATCTATGCCCCTCATGATTTAATAAACCTCTATAAGAGTTGGAAAAAAAAAAGACCAAAAGGCAGAGAACTCTGGCATTCAGTCAAGCACCATGTGTGAGAAGAGTTTGAAAATCACAGGGCAGCTTGGATCACTGCTGCACCAACTCATCCGTCACCCTGAGACTCAGGTCACCATAAAAACATGTACTATTGCAGGTTACTGTGCTGCAAATGCTATCCAAAGGAACAGAGGTGCTTTTCCCTTTGCCAGCAGGCTTTTAGGTTAATAGTCTGGGGAGAAAAACTTTCTAAGCAGGATATGAAACTCGTTATCTAATCCAAAATTGGTTATGAATCTGTCTTAAAGCTAGAAATAAAACCAACCTCTTTTCCAAGTATGAATGAAAATATATTGATGCAACTTCTGACCTAACATTGCAAAGCCTCGGGTGCTGAAACAGACAATGAGCATCCCTTTAAGAGCCACAGGTACATAATCCGTTACAAAATAGAACTTATAAGTTTATGATGTTTTGGGGATGTCTGTTTAATTTAAGGTGAAATTGTAAGCTAACAGGGTAATAATAATGTTCACTTGACAGGACTCAGGACCATGGTTTAAAGTCTCACCAGAAACACCACCAACAAAGCAGTACTCCCTGAATACTACAAAGGGGAGTGTCACCCCAGTTTATACACTCATGGTTCTGCACTGCGGTTTAACCACACCATTTTTT
Organism: Ginglymostoma cirratum; assembly: GCA_024137785.1. Taxonomy (NCBI): domain Eukaryota; kingdom Metazoa; phylum Chordata; class Chondrichthyes; order Orectolobiformes; family Ginglymostomatidae; genus Ginglymostoma; species Ginglymostoma cirratum. Next base: position 11,107,549 of record JAHRHZ010000111.1, on the reverse strand, counting down.
GATTATCAAATAGATTAAACTGATAGCTCATAGCTCACGTGAATGTATCCATAACTATGGAATTGTTTCATAAAATAGATTTCAATGCACATGTACATTAGCTTCATAAAATTTGAAAGTACCTTTATCAGAACCAAATAGAATGAACTACAATCCCATGATGCTGTTAAATCATTTATGTTCATGGTTGAAAATGTTTATATGGTCACTGGGCAGAAGCACCACTGAACACATGAGTTATCCTGATAAGGTTGTTGTGTCTTACGCTGATGATGGACAAAAGTTTGGACAGCCCTTGATAAACAGCATTTGATTAATAATAATATTGGAACAGGAATAGAGTCTTCAGAACTTCAAGTCTGCCCTACCATTCAATTAAATTATAGCTGAGGGGGTGGGTGAATAAACAGCAGTCCATCCATTCCTCCCTCACCTGGGAGCCTGACAATTTGGGATATCCTGTCTGGATCCATAACAGACTGGGGATAGTTGCCACAGACAGTTATGACATCTTGACCAGATGAATTTCACTTAGAACTGAATAATGCTTTATTTTCCTGCACCTGTTGCCTTACTTTGATAACAGACTGTCTCCCCAGCCAAAACAACCTTCAGTAACCTACACAGATTCCATACCTGAGATCAAGGTGTTCGAGTTTCCTCAACTGTCGAGTAATTTGTGCAACCGTATCCCAGGAAGCAAGCAGGTTTTTGGCTAAATCCAGCTCTATAATATCTGAAAGAACATGGTGAAGGCAAAGATTTGATAAACATGCCTTAGCTGCAATCAAGGCATGACTCCCCAGTTCTGCAATAACTATGCTGGGATGAACTCATCACCTGTGAAGCAATATTAAGTTGATCAACTAACCTCTTAAGATAAGGTATGAAGTGTGCCTGAGGGAAATAAAGAAATAAGATAAGAGCTTGTATTTTCCTTTTAGAAAATTAACCTCAGGGCATTCAAAATACATCAGAGCTGGTAGACTACTTTTTGAAGTGCAGTCACTGTTGTAAGGAAACATGGTATCCAGTTTACATGTGGTAAGATCCCAAAGTCAGCAACAGAATTGTGAAATTGAAAAGGCAATCTATCTTCACAAGAAAATGATCAAAGCAGTTACATCCAAAATCCCAGATAGCTTCTGTGCTTTTCACAGTGATTAGCTGACCATGCCAGCCAAGGCCCCAGATTAACTGTTCTCAGCCAGAGTAGCATTAGGCCTACTGCAGAACAAAGACAAGCATCACATCCAATGGCTCCATCTGTTGGTTGAAAAAGTAAGTCCCCTTCAACATGTGTACACATTCTTCTCTCCGCCTACTTTGTCTTTCTGTGAGCACCATGTCTCATAAGGTCTCACTAAGCAACTGCTGACTCCACTGATGGCTTGACAGTGAACCATTTGGATTAGTTCCCAGAAACCTGATGCAGCTTGCAAGTTAGATGCAATTTCTGAGAAGTGCCTGAGATGGAGCTCTAGCCATTGGTTATGTGTGACCAAAGAGAATGAAATATCAAGTAGTCTCAAGTTGGCTGAGTGAAGACTTTCCAATGTCTTTAAAAACCTATGAAGATTTAATTATAGAGTCATAGTTATACAGCACAGAAACACACCCTTCAGTCCAACTCGTCCATGCCAACCAGATATCCTAAATTAATATAGTCCCATTTGCTAGCATTTCACCCTTATCCCTCTAAACCCTTCCTATTCATATATCCATCCAGATGCCTTTTAAACATCATAATTGTACCAGCCTCCACCACTTCCTCCAGCAGCTCATTCCATACATGCAACACCCTCTGTGTGAAAAAGTTGTCCTTCAGATCCCTTTTAAATCTTTCCCCACTCACCTCGACCTCCCAACTCCTATTCTCAATGAACTGACTAATAAAGGCAATCATACCAAACACCTTCTTCACTATCCTAACTACCTGCGATTCCACCTTCATTAGACACAAAGAAACCCTATTCTGAAACAAACCATGGCCACACTTTCAATCTCCTAGGTCTTACACTCTGGAATTCCCTCCCATGCCTCTCTACCTTTCCACTTCTTCTTAAACTTATACCTTAAAAATCTAAAGCCAAGCTTTTGATCAGGCATGCAAATATCTCGATAGGTGTCTCAATGTCAAATTTTGTCCGAGAATACTCCTGTAATACACTTCGGGACATTTTGTTACATTAAGATTTTATATCAATGCAATCTATAACTGTTTAATGATGATAAAATTCGTTAATTTAGGGTATAATAAAGTTTATGGACTTTTCCGCAATTTTAATGCATTTGCCATAAATGAAGCTCTAGCTCTTCTCTCAGCTATAGCTGGCTGCACGTCCCATTCAAATGAACAGCAGCAGCTCTCTCTCTCTCGCTTGTGCCATCCTTAGTTCAATGAGTTGATTTGAGATATTATTGATAATAGCTCACAACCATATGCACAGAGTCTTAATCAGGAGAAATCCTCCAAACTTTGATCCCGTTTGTGCTCTACTGACATCAACACTTCACCATATAACTTAGGCACCATCTAGGAGGCATGCACGTTGTGAGATTCTACCGTTTGCACATGATGATGAGCTGGACCAAGCCTTCATCTCAATTATTGACGAGCAATATTCCAGTCCACTTGAAGACTTCATATGCTACGCATCATGTATGCTGCATATCAAGATGATATAGCACAAGAGCTTGCAATAACTAAAGATTAAGTTTTTTGAAAAGCTGCTACATAGAACGTAAAGTGCAGAAATAGCCCTTTGGTTCAATAGGTCCACGCTACATACAAGCCTTTCCCCAACCTACTTCATCCAACACTATCAACACAACATTCTGTGTCTTTATCCTTCATGAGTTTATCCAGCTTCCTGATAAATGCATGTATGCTATTCTTTCCATGCGTGAATGCCACATTTCAATCACTCTCTTGGGAAAGACGTTTCTCCTGAATTCTTAATTGGATTTCCGATGACTCTGTTATACTTATGGCCCATGGGTTTGGAGTCCTGTCCAAACAAAATAATCTTTTCTTCATTTATCCTATCAAACCCTTCCATAAAGACCTCTATCAAATCAAAATCAAACAGAAGAAAAGCCATGTGTATCCAGTCATGAAACTCCAGCCAAGACGATACAAGCTGAAGACTCCATAAGTGGCTCAGAAATATACTTTTGCTTTTGCATGTTTCTTTTTGTAACAGGCAATATGTACAGTGTTCCTTTAAATCAGCATATGAATATTGTAAGGATACTTGGGCAGACTTCGGAGATCTCCTCCTCTTCATTGACATGGCTCACTTGACAGCCACTGACTGAAACAATCAACAATGCATCAAACCACCTGTATATCAGACAGACAGAAAAAAATTGGATATGGTTAGAGCTTCTGTTGACCTACAACAGGGCAGCTCCTGTTTAAAAACATTTGCTTTCAATTAAATGACATCTAACCATGTGAGAAGCAGTTTAAAAGATGAATAACCATATCTCATATTTCTCATCCCTTTGGTTTCCTGGTGTGGACAGAGATGATTTATGTTCAGAGTACATGTGATGCGATTATGAACACATCTATTTAATGGTTAACTTCTATGACCAGACTGGTCTGCTTTTAGAGCTTGGCTCCAAAAATATTGTCAGGTTTTCTTTGATACAATGGGGTATTCCTAGTGACAGATTATTCTTAATATGACAGCAAATGGGTTGGACCTAGACATGACAATACTGCAGCTCTGTGGTTCAGAGTACAGTTAGGCCTATCCTCATTCATTCTCTCACTCAAAATATAGTGCAGGGAAAACCACAGACATACAGTCAGTAATGGACAGAAAATCCAGCCTGACCCGCACAACAGCATAACAGTATAAACACTCCAATTAGAGTCACTGAGTCACAGAGATATACAGCACAGAAACAGACAAACTCATCCATGCCAACTGATATCCTATATAAATCTAGTCACACTTGCCAGCATTTGGCCCTTATCCTTCTAAACCCTTCCTATTCATATACCCTTCCAGATGCCTTTAAAATGTTGTAATCCTACCAGCCTCCACCGCTTCCTCCAGCAGCTTCTTTCATTTACACACCACCCTCTGCGTGAAAAAATTGCCCCTTAGGTCCCTTTTATATCTTTTCCCTCTCACCCTAAACCTATTCCCTCTAGTTTTGAACCCACCCACGCCGGGGAAAGAACTTGCCTATTTACCCTATCCATGCCTCTTTGACTGCCAGGAAAGGTGAAAATGTAGATTAGTAATCCAGACCACTTAATGAAAAAGAAAATCTCATTGTGAATTTAGCATCTTTTCCAAAGACTGAAGTGCTTCAATCCCAGTGAGGTATCGGGCAACAGATTCTGCAGCCTATCCCCTACAGATGGACCTACGATCCGCACCTGTTTAGAACAGCAAGGTTGCTGGAGGAAGGGAGAATACAATCCCTTTTGGTTTAATGTAGGAGGAACCCAACTGGATCTGATTCCGACCTGGTAGTTAAGCATGTGATAACACAAATCTCAGGTATTCCATAAGAAAGAGTGGAATGGACGACCAACTTCTGGTCATCCTCATGGGAAAGGAGGGTGGGTGCCCAGCTCAGAAAATCTGCTAGGGATGAGGAGATCTAAAGAAATAGGAACAGGAGTAGGCTGTTTGGCCCCTTGAGACTACTCTACCAATCAATAGGATCGTAGCTGATCTAACATTCCTCATGTTCACTTTCCTAACCCTTGATTCCCCTACTGATTAAGAATCTATGTACCTCAGGCGTAAGTATACACAAAGATCCTAACTCCACAGTTCTGTGATGAGGAGTCTTAAAGACTCACAACCTCGGTGAGAAGAAATTTCTCTTCATCTTGGTCTTTAATTGGCGCCCCTTTATTCCGAGCCCATGACCTCTGGTCCTAGACTCCCCAAAGAGGGGAAACGCTCTCTCTGTATTTACCCTGTCAAACTCCTTAAGAATCCTATATGTTTCAGTGAGATCACCTCTCATTCTTCTAGAGTCCCTACCTATTTACCCTTTGCTCATAAGACAATCCTTCCATACCAGGGAGCATCCCTGTGACCCTTCCTCTGAACAGCCTCCAATGAAATGATTCCATTAGCTTTCCTGATTACCTGCTGCACCTACGTGCTAGCTTTCTGTGTTTCATGTATGACTACCTGCAAGTCCCACTGTGTGAAACTTTCTGCAACTTTTCTTCATTTAAATAATACTGTTCTTATATGCTCTGCCAAAATGAACAACTTCACATCTTCCCACAGTACATTCTATTTCCAACTTTTTGCCCACTTACTTAACCTATCAAAATCTCTCTGCAAACTTTGTATCCCTCTTGCGACCTGCTCTTCCACCTATTTTTGTGTCACTTACAATTTTGGCCACTTTCTTCCTCCAGTCTCTAATATATATTGCAAACAGTTGTGGTCCCTGTACTGATCCCTGTGCAAGCATTATTTATATTACATATGGAAGGAGCATTTCCAACATGACCGTGCACCTCAGAACACACTGAATCACCATCACTCGTCTGCTTCAACAATTCAAGGCCTTAAGTTGTTCCATTCTGCTATAGCAGTAGCTGAAACAATTTGTTATTATGTTTGGTTCATTTGATCTTGGCTTCCAGATTCAGTGCAGCATATGTATTTGTGAATGTTTTTCCTTCTTATGTACACGGTACATCTGTGTTTTGAAGAATGGTGAGTCTTTCAAACAGTCATGATAAAACACGTGGCCTCCTCCTGCTCTGTGCCATTCTGCAATTACCTTTGTTTAATGTCTTGGCTTCCCAAGAATTCAATAGGTTTCTTGCCCCAGCGAAGTGGATTGCCCTGGCAGTCCTGTATTCCTTGATTGCCCTCCTGGCCATAGCGGTCCCTCACTGCTGTGAGAAAATCGACTCCAAAGTTTGCCTTTTGAGGGCGAATGAACGAGCCACCTGTGGGGTGACTGTGACAAAAAGTTTAACTCTTAGTCATTGCTTTCCTTCTAATTCAGGATTCAGAGCTCACTCCAATTCTGAGCAATTCCCCAGTTTCCCTCCTCCCCTTCCTGTCCCGTTCTCAAAAAAACCAGAGGGAAACCAGTCAGGATCTAGAGGTTTTGGCTACTAGCAGGTCAGGAGATGACAACACGGATGGGTGGCAAGCTGGGAAACAACAAGATTATATAGAGGAGAGGGAAAGCAGAGAGGATCTCTGTTTTAATGTGAATACTAAGGAAAAGATCGTGATAAATAATCTGTTAAGCAATGGTAACATCATTGCTTTATTTTTAGTAATCAAGAAAACAGGAGTTCAAACCCCACCATGAACAGCATGAAAATTTGACTTCAGTTTCAAACCTGGAAATAAAAAGCTGGTCTCGCTAAAAGAGTTTGTGAAGCTGTTGCATTTTCTCACAAAACTCAGCTGATTCATCAATGTTCCTTTAGGTAAGGAAAGTTGCGCTACCCTTATTGGTCTGGATCTATATCTAACTTCAATTCATCATCCACACACACACCACCACCAATACCACCGCGCCGCCACCCCCCAACCCACCGCACCAAGTAAGCGTAGCAGACTCAGCTGACATATCATCGGAGAAAAACCCGAAAGAACTGCGGATGCTGTAAATCAGGGACAACAACAAAAGTTGCTGGAAAAGCTCAGCAGGTCTGGCAGCATCTGTGAAGGGAAAAAACAGAGATAACGTTTCAGGTCTGGTGACCCTTCCCCAGAACTGAGAAGCCTTCACATCAGACAGTCCCAGTCTCCAAATATCTAGTATCAATTCAGTGACAGTGTAACATGAGATCACCCTTTGGAAAAATTGATGTAATCCTACAAGCTGCCCTGTCAGAATGCAATCCATGAACAGGCTGCATATCCATAGTGACTTCTACTACAAAGCACTGCATACCCGCACACCACAAATTTACTGCAATATTTTTGAAGTTAATTTATCAACTATTATTATTACCAGAGAGGGTTGGAACCTGATGGTTTATAACATAGTACAAGTTAATGTCTTTTGTTATGAATGGAAGTGGATCCTCTGGTTCTATCCCTGTAAGATCAGTACCTTCGGGCATTAAAGAGAGGTAAAACGTGCAGAGTATTAAAGGAGACTGGATCTAAGGGATGTGCAGACATGTATAAGCCAGTGCTTAGGTGCCGTAAAAGATGCTGAAACTCACAGATCAGAGGTACAGGTTTGACAAAGGTCAGATTTCCAGTCACCTTCCCACTATCTAGGTGTTGGGGCATGAGATGGAGATTGAAAATTGGAAGGGATAAATGGATGCAGCTCACATAACTGTGGAAGAGATTAGGCAGAGAGAAGAAATTCAAGTACCTGCATTGGAAATACTGCACTCCTTCATGTGTCCCATTGTGCTTTCCTCGTTCAGGATTGTCCCATTCCACTCCAAGCCAGACTCCTTGCAAACAAATGATGCATTTCTATCACTTGAATTAATTGCACACTTCACCTGCTTTTCAAACCTTGTTACACGCATAATCTAACCCCTGTCACATCACTTAAAACGGTCACCTGTCGCAGAATTACTTAAGCTGTCTCAGCATGCACAATCAGTACTTCTGCCTAATAAAAACAGAAAATGCTGGAAAAACTCAACAGGTCTGGCAGCATCTGTGGAGAGAGAAACAGTTGACATTGAGTCCAGTATGGCTTTTCTTCAGAATCGAAAGGGGCTGGAAATTGCGCTTTTCATCTTATTGCCGAGTGGGAGTGGGAGTGGGAGTGGGAGTGGGAGTGGGAGAGGAGGAGGAGGAGGAGGAGGAGGAGGAGGAGGAGGAGGAGGAGGGGAGTGAGAACATATAGAACAGATGGTGACGGTGCCCAGAGCAAAAGAAAGAAAGGGAGTGATGGTAATATTTGTAAAAGAGAGATAGGAATGCAAAATAGGTGTAAAGTGATTGGAAAAAATGGGCCCACATTCCCACTACTATTTCCTCTATTTTCATCATTGATCTCTTTTTCAGAAAAAGTGAATTCCCTCTCCTTTGACCCCATTATACTTCTCTTTTCTGGTCTTCCAGACTAGTGTACAAATTCATTTCATGTCCCTCAAGGTTTCCTCAGGTTTTAACCAATTTGAAACACTACCTTGACAACCTGAATTGTGAGGATTGTCTATCACAAGCATTGTGGCAGTCTCAGCTGCATTATGAACTGAAACGGTAAATCACATGGGCTGATTGAAAGTTGAGGTCAAATTTAAGCCAATATTCACATGACTTCAGACTCCTTATCAGAGTTCCTGCCAATACAGTGTGGAGCTGGAGGAACACAGTAGGCCAGGCAGCTTCAGAGGAGCAGGAAAGCTGACATTTCGGGTCGGGAATCTTCTTCAGAAATGGGGAGGGGGAAGGAAGCTGGGAAATAAATAGAGGAGGGGTGGGGCTGGGGAAGGTTGGTGGGATGGTGAAAGGTGAATGCAGGTAGGGAGTAGTGGGGATTTGTCAGTGGGATGGATGGGTGGGTGGGATGCATAGGTGGGAGAGAAGACGGAAGACCGGTGAATTCTATGTTTAAGCCATCGGGCTGTAGGCTCCTGAGGCGGAATATGAAGTGCTGTTCCTCCAGTTTGTGGGTGGTGTCATTGTGGCGCTGGAGGTGGCCCAGGACGGACATGTCACCCAGGGAGTGGGGTGGAGTGGGGTGGGGTGGGGGGGGAAGTTAAAATGGTTGGCGACTGGAAGGTTGTTGTTGTTTGTCATGTAGAGTGCAGATGGTCTACGAAATGATCTCAGAGTCTATGCCGATGTAGAGGAGGCCATATTGGGAGCAGTGGACACAGTAGACCAAGTTGAAGGATGTATAGGTGAACCCCTGTTGGATATGAAAGATTTGTTTTGGGCCTTGAATGAAGGTGAAAGGGAAGGTGTAGGAGTAGGTGCAGCACTTCCTGTGGTTGCAGGGAACGGTGCCGGGGGTGGTGGGGTTAGTGCGGAGTGTGGAATGGACGACGGACCCAGTGAGGGCAGGTATAGGAGGATGGAGAGCAGGCAAATGCATGGTTGAGGAGCAGGTGCCGGGGAGAAGGATTCACATTTTTGGATCATTGGAATGTCTTCTGGGGTAGAAGTGACCTGCATAAGGATGAAATCCACCTGAATCAGAAGGGGACTAATATACTGGTGGAGAGATTTGCTAGAGCTGCTTGGAAGGATTTAAACTAGTAAGGGGATGGGGGTGGGACTCAGGGAGGTACTGAGGAAAGACAGGAGACCGAGACTGGTGCAGTTGGGAAAAGGAGTATATCAGTCAGGGCAGGCAGGAACAAAGCAGAGAATGAGGTAGGACTGATAAATTAAACGGCATTTATTTCAATGCAAGAGGCCTTACATGTAAGGCAGATGAACTTAGGGCATGGGTGGAAACATGGGAGTGGAGTATCATAGCAACTGCAGAGATGTGGCTCAGGGATGGACAGGTCTGGCAGCATAATGTTCCAGGGTATAGCTGCTATAGGAAGCATTAGAGGGGCGGGGGGAACAAGTGAGAAGGCGGAGTGTCATTTTTGACGAGGGAAGACATTATGGCTGTACTTAGGGAGGATATTTCTGGGAATACATTCAGGGAAGCAATTTTAGTGGAACTGAGAAATAAGAAAGGGATGATTACCTTAGAGGGGTAGTACTATAGATCCCTAATAGTCAGCAGAAAACTGAGAAAAAAAAAACTTGTAAGGAGATCTCAGTTATCTGTAAGAATAATAGGGTGGTTATGGGTAGGGGACTTTAACTTTCCAAACATAGACTGGGACTGTCACTGTCACTGTCACTGTCATAGCGTTAAAGGCTTAAATGGACAGGAATTTGTTAAAGTGTGTATAAGAAAACGTTCTGGTTCAGTAGGTGGATGTATCTACCATAGAAGGTGCAAAATGTGACCTACTCTTGGGAAATAAGGTAGAAGGTGTCAGAGGGGGAGCACTTCGGGGCCAGTGGCCATAATTCTATTAGTGTAAAATAGTGATGGAAAAGGATAGGCTGGATCTAAAAGTTAAAGTTCTAAATTGGAACAAGGCCAATTTTGATGGTATTAGGCAAGAACATTTAAAAGTTGATTGGGGTCAGATTTTTGGAGGTAAAGGGACAGCTAGAAAATGGGAAGATTTCAAAAATGAGCTAGAAAGTCCAGGGACAGTATGTTTCTCTTAGGGTGATGGGCAAGGGTGGTAGGTGTGGGAAATGCTGGATGACTAGAGAAATTGAGGTTTTGGTCAAGAAAATGAAGGAAGCATATTTCAGGTAGAGACAGCAGGGATCTAATGAATCCCTAGAGGAGTATAAGGGCAGCAGGAGTAAACTTAACAGGGAAGTCAGGAGGGCAAAAAGGGATGCGAGATAGCTTTGGCAAATAGGATTAAGGAGAATCCAAAGTGGTTTCATAAATACATTAAGGACAAAAGAGTAACCAGGGAGAGAATAGGGCCCCTCAAAAATCAGCAAGGTCACCTATGTGTGGAACCACAGCAGATGGGGGGAGATACCAAATGAGTATTTTGCATCAGTGTTTACTGTGGAGAAGGATACGGTAGCTAGAGAACTTGGGGAAATAGATGGCAACATCTTGAAAAATGTCCATACTACAGAGGTGGTGGTGCTAGACGGCTTAAAACGTAAAGGTGGATAACTTCCTGGGACCTGATCAGGTGTACCCAAGAACTCTATGGGAAGCGAGGAAAGTGATTGTTGAGTCCCTTGCTGAGATATTTGTATCATGGATTGCCACAGATGAGGTGCTGGAAGACTGGAGGTTGGCTAACATGGTGCCACTATTTAAGAAAGGTGGTAAGGAAAAGCCAAGGAACTATAAGCTAGTGTACCTGACATTGGTGGCAGGCAAGTTGTTAGAGGGAATCCTGTGGGACAGGATTTAGACATATTTGGAAAGGCAAGAACTGATTAGGGATAGTCAACATGGCTTTGTGCACGGGAAATTGTGTTTCATAAACTTGATTGAGTTCTTTGAAGAAGTAATGATGAGGATTGATGAGGGCAGAGTAGTGGGTACTGTCTAGATGGACTTCAGTAAGGCATTCGACAAGGTTTCTTGTGGTAGACTGGTTAGCAAGGTTAGACCACATGGAATACTGGAAGAACTAGTCATTTGGATACAGAATTGGCTCGAAGGTAGAAGACACAGGGTGGTGGTGAAGAGTTGCCTTTCAGACTGGAGGCCTGTGACCAGTGGTGTGCCATAAGGATCAATGCTGGGTCCACTGCTTTTTGTCATTTATATAAATGATTTGGATCTGAACATAGGAGGTGTGGTTAGTAAGTATGCACCAAAATTGGAGGTATAGTGGACAGTCAATCAGTTTACATCAGAGTAAAATGGGATCTTGATGAGATGGGCCAACGGGCCAAGGAGCGGCAGTTGGTGTTTAATTTAGATAAACGTGAGGTGCTGCATTTTGGAAAGGCAAATCAGGGCAGGACTTGTACGCTTAATGGTAAGATCCTGGGGAGTCTTACTGAACAAAGAGACCTTGGAGTGCACGTTCATGGTTCCTTGAAAGCGGAGTACCAGGTAGACAGGATAGTGAGGAACGCATTTGATATGCTTGCCTTTAACAGTCAGTGCATTGAGTATAGGAGTTTGGAGGTCATGTTGCAGCTGTACAGGTCATTGGTTAGGCCACTTTTGGAATACTGTGTCCAATTCTGGTCTCCCTGCTATAGGAAGGATGTTGCAAAACTTGAAAGGCTTCACAGAAGATCCACAAGATTGTTGCCAGGCTTGGAGGGTTTGAGCTATAGGGAGAGGCTGAATAGGCTGGGGCTGTTTTCCCTGAGTCAGAGGCTGAGGGGTGACCTTACAGAGGCGTATAAAATCAAGACGGGCATGGATAGGGTAAACAGACAAGGTCTTTTCCCTGGGATGGGCAAGTCCAAAACTAGAGGGCACAGATTTAAAGTGAGAGGGGAAAGATTTTAAAGGGACCTAAAGGGGCAACTTTTTCACACAGAGGGTGGTGTGTGTATGGAATGAGTTGCCAGAAGAAGCAGTGGAGGCTGGTACAATTACAACATTTAAAAGGCATCTGGATGGGTATATGAATAGGAAGGGTTTAGAGGGATATGGGCCAAGTGCTGGCAAATGGGACTAGATTTATCTAGGATATCTGACTGGCATGGACGAGTTGGACCAAAGGGTCTATTTCCATGCTGTACATCTCTATGATTCTATGCTCAATCCTTCCTGAGTCCAACATTCAAGGCCCTGCATCTGAATTGGACTCTAAGGTTTTACAGCAGATTTGTAGCTCGGGTTGTGGATGTTGTGGTTGGTTGGCTCGCCGAGCTGGTTCGTTGTTCAGTAGATTTTTCATTACCCTGTTGGGTAACATCATCAGTGCAGCCTCTGATGGAGCGCGATGTGTTTTCCCACCTGTTATTTAAACTCTGGAGTCCATTGAGCTGGATTACCTCACTTCCGGTTTTCCTTCGCAGTGGAGTCCCAGGATTGGGTCAAGCTCCATGTGTTTGTTGATGGCTTTCTTCGTGGAGTACCAGGCCTCTAGGAATTCCCATGCTTGTCCCAGTCGAATTGGTGGTTCTCCTTATCCATGTGGATAGAGAGGAGTGAGTATTGGTTGTGTCTTTTTGTAGTCAGTTGATGTTCGTGTACCCTTGTTGTTAATTTCCTTCTTGTTTGTCCAATGTAGTGTTTGTCACAGTCTCTGCAGGGAATCTTGTATATGACCCTGGTCCTGTCCATTGTGGGTAGTAGGTCTTTGGTTCATGTGAGCAGTTGTCATAGGATTTACGTGGATTTGTGTGTTACTCTGATGCCCAGTGGTCGTAGGAGTCTTGTGGTCAGTTCAGATGTGCTTTTGATGTAAGGTACCATGATGAGTGTGTCAGGGCATGTAGTATCTTTCCGTTGTCATGCGTGTGATAGGCATCTTCTGACCCAGTTTCTTGGATATCTATCATCCTTGAATACCTGGAAGAGGTACTCTTCTCCTTTTTGGCGTAGCTCTGTGCTGCTGTGGTGTGTTGTTGCCCGTTTAAATAATGTTCTCACGCAACTTCGTTCGCGTGTGTTAGGGTGGTTGCTGTTGAAATTCAGTACTTGGTCAGTGTGTGCGGCTTTCCTGTGTACCTTTGTTAGGAATTTCCCATTGGTCCTGCGCTCTACCATGACGTCCAGGAATGAAAGCTGTTGTTCTTCTCCTCTTCTCTGGCATGTACACAATTTGTACACAACGGTGCTTCATCAGAGGCTGCACTGATGATGTTACTCAGCAGGGTAACGAAACATCTGCAGAACAATGAACCAGCTCAGCCAGCCAACCAACCACTAAATTGGCCAACTAACACAGCCCTGTGAATACTATCTCTCCTTGTCTAATAACAGATAGCAGGACATACAGTCTATCGAAACTCCATCTCCATGTGTGTTTGTGTGCGCGTGTTTAAAGAAACAACACAATCCATCCAAAGCATTTTTTAAAAATATTACCACCATTGTTCTCTACAGCAGAATGAATACTCAAAACGAAGCAGCTATGTACATCAGATCAGTTAATAAAGGGAAATTGAAATAATATTAACTTACATTGGTAAACTAGCTTCAAAGTATAAAAAGAAAGCACATACATTTCTATACCATCTTTCATGATCCCAAGGTATCCCAAAGTGCCTCAGAGTCAGTGAACTACCTTTTGTAGTGTGGTCACTGTTGTAATGTAGATATAGCAGCCAATTTGTACACAGCAAGTTCTCACAATGCATTGTGCTAATGAGCAAGTAGTCTGTTTAAATTGGGTAGTTGAAGGACAAATATTACAAAGTACATGGTGGAGAACTCTTATGCTCTTCTTCAAAAGTAATGCTACGGGTTCTTCTACTTCCAGGGCAGATAGAATCTCCATTCAACATCTCAGCTGCAGAACTGCACTTTTCACAATGCAGCTTACTACTACACCATCGGAATGGATCTCTTGCTCATGTCTCTTCAGTTGAACTTGAACCTACAATCTTGTGTCTCCAAGATGGGAGTGTTACCCACAGTGCTACAGCTGACAGGGGTAAAGTACAAACTGCACAATAATCTAATATCAAATGGGACTGACGTGGGGAGTATTCTCACCACACTGACTGCTGCAATTCCAGAAGGATGCTCACCACCACCTTCTCAGGGTAATTAGGGATGGGCAACAGATACTGGCCTTGCCAATGATACCCATGTCCTATTAATGAAGAAAGAAATCTACACTAATTCTCAAAATTCCTGGGGTAATATCCAGAAACTCCTTCTTTCAGTGATTGAATAATACAAAGAGAACTTTCTTTTAGCCTGAGAATTACCTCAACAAGCAAGAATAGAATCAGAAAAGTTGCGATTTAACTATACCAGGCGCTGATGCGACTGTTCCTACAAAGCGCACAGTCCCGTATTCGTCCCGATACATGATTCTTCTACCCACAGCATCACAAGGCACACTGTCACTCTGTGTCATCTTTGAGATATTTCAGTCTCTGATGGCTCATCCAAATCTAAACAGAAATTGAAAACAAATATCAGATTTTTCACCCCCACAATATATGACCGTGCAAAGCTGCTTCTGATAAAACTGGCAGGTTTCTGCACACTTAATCCTCTCTACTAACTTCTTCAACTCCCTTTAATGTAACAGGCTCAAAGAATCATCTTAAGAAGGACATTCCGTCCATAACACCTGTGTTGGCTCGTTGAAAGAGTTATCCAAAGAGGAACATGAAAATAGGAGTAGTCCATTTAGTCCCTCATGCCTATTCCACCACTCATTGAGATCATAGCTGAATTGTGACCCAACTGCAGATATCCATCTTAATCCCTTTTCCCCTAATACTTTTGGAAACAAGAAGTTCATTCTGAGATTTAAAACTAACTGAGCTGCCATCAATTGTTTTATAGGAGGGAATTTCAAACATTTACAACGTATAAGTGTTTCTTAATTTCACTCTGAAAGGTCTGGCTGTAACTTGTAGACTATGTCCCTTGTCATTGATGCCCCAGCCAGCAGAAACAGTCTCTGTCCATCTATCCAATTTATTCCCCCAAAAACTTGAAAAATGATTAAATCTTCCTTGAAGTTTCTAAATTTCCGAGAGCACAGGAAAGTAAGGACATTCAGCTTCTCACACCTTTTCTGCCATTCAATGAGATTATGTCTGATCTTTAGCTTAACTCTGTATACCTGCCTTTGGCCCATATCCCTTAAAATTTTTGCTTAGCAAAAATGTATCTATCTCAAATTTAAGATTAACAACTGATGCAGCATCCTCTGCCATTTGTGGAAGAGTTCTAAACATCTTTGATTTGATTTGATTTGGTCTGATTTATCTGATTTGATTTATTATTGTCACATGTATCTAGGTACAATGAGAAGTTTTGTTTTGCGCGCAGTACAGGCAGATCATATCATACAAAGTGCATAGGGGTAATAGAACAGAGCAAGAAATGCAATGTCACAGCTGCAGAGAAGGTGCACAAAGACAGAGATCAACAATAAATTTAAAATTTGAGAGGTCCGTTCAGAAGTCTGATAACAGCATGGAAGAAGCTGTTCTTGAATCTGTTGGTACCGTGTTTATGCTTTTGCATCTTCTGTCCAACAGAAGATGTCGGAAGAGATTATAACTGGGCTAGGAGAGGTCTTTGATTATGTTGGCTACCTTCCCGAGGCAGCAGGAACTATAGATGGAATCAATGGATGGACGGTTGGCTTGTTTGTCGGACTAGGCTGTGTTCACAACTCTCTGTAGTTTCTTATCATCCTGGGCAGAAACAGTTGCCATACCAGGCAGTGTTGTATCTGGATAGAATGCTTTCTATGGTGCATCTATCAAAATTGGTAAAAGTCTTTATGGCGTGCCGCCTTTTGTGTGAAGAAATGCTTCCTAACATCTTTGCTGAATGGTCTAGCCCTAATTCTCAGACTATGCCCCCTCGTACTAGAATTCCCAACGAGTGGAAATAATTTATCTTGATCTCTCCTGTCTTATCCTGCTAATATCTAGAAGACTTCAATCAGATCAACCCTTAGCCTTCTGAACTCGAAGGAAAACAATCTCTCCTCAAACTTAACCTCTGAAGTCCAGATATAATTCTTGTAAATCTATGTTGTACTCGCTCCAAGGCTAATATATCCTTCACAAGAATACAACCATAGTTTATGTAATTAGTCCTATTCCCTGATCTTTCCCTATAACATTGTGATTTACCTCCCACCTTGACCAATCAGTCATAGAGCTGTACAGCATGGAAACAGACCCTTCAGTTCAACTTGTCCAAGCAGACCAGATATCCTAGATAAATCTAGTGCTATTTGCCAGCATTTGGCTTATATCCCTCAAAACCCAAAATGATGAAAAGCAATGGCTCCAGCACCAATCCTTGTGGCACATCACTGGTCACAGGCCTCCACAGTCTAAAGAGCAACCCACCACCCTCTGTCATCTACTTTTGAGCCAGTTCTGTATCAAAATGGCTAGTTCGCCCTGTATTGTGTGATCTAACCTTGCTAACCAGTCGACCACGAGGAACTTTGTCGAAGACCTTCCAATAACCTTTTGAAAGTTCTATTGAATTTGCCTTCTTACCCTATCAGGCAGTGTATTTGAGATTTTAATAATACAAGGCATCAGTAGGTTTGTCTTCATCTCCTTGCCAGCATGTTGCTAATTATCTTAACTCCTTTGCCCCTGGATCATGACCCCACCCCGAGCACCAAACCATCATCTCCCAAACAATCCACAACCTCATCACCTCAGATGACCTCCCACCCACCGCCTCCAACCTCATCGTTCCCCAACCCCGCACCGCCTGCTTCTATCTCCTTCCTAAAATCCACAAACCTGAATGCCCTGGTCGACCCATTGTCTCCACCTGCTCCTGTCCCACCGAACTCATCTCCACCTACCGAGACTCCATTTTCACCCCCTTGGTCCAGGAACTCCCTACCTACGTCCGTGACACCACCCACGCCCTCCACCTCCTCCAGAACTTCCAATTCCCCGGTTCCCAACACCTCATTTTTACTATGGACGTCCAGTCCCTATACACCTGTATTCCCCATGCAGATGGCCTAAAGGCCCTCCGCTTCTTCCTGTCCCGCAGACCTGACCAATCCCCCTCCAGTGACACCCTCATCCGCTTAGCCGAACTCGTCCTCACCCTCAACAACTTCTCTTTCAATTCCTCCCACTTCCTACAGACAAAGGGGGTGGCCATGGGTACCCGCATGGGCCCAAGCTATGCCTGCCTCTTTGTAGGTTACGTGGAACAATCCCTCTTCCATACCTACACTGGCCCTAAACCCCACCTCTTCCTCCGTTACATTGATGACTGTATCGGCGCCGCCTCGTGCTCCCACGAGGAGCTTGAACAGTTCATACACTTCACCAACACCTTCCACCCCAACCTGATGTTCACCTGGACCATCTCTAATACTGCTCTCTCCTTCCTGGACCTCTCTGTCTCCATCTCGGGTAACCACCTAGAAACCGATATCCATTTCAAGCCCACTGACTCCCACAGCTACCTGGAATACACCTCCTCCCACCCACCTTCCTGCAAAAATGCCATCCCCTATTCCCAATTCCTTCGCCTCCGCCACATCTGCTCCCAGGATGAGGCATTCCACTCCCGTACATCTCAGATGTCCTCATTCTTCAAGGACCGCAACTTCCCCCCCACAGTGGTCGAGAACGCCCTCGACCGTGTTTCCCGCAACTCATCCCTCACACCCCGTCCCTGCAATAACAACCAAAGAAGAATCCCCCTCGTCCTCACATAACACCCCACCAACCACCAGATCCAACGCATCATCCTCCGACACTTCCGCCCCTCCCCACCCTTATCTGCCTTCCGGAGGGACCACTCCCTCCGCGACTCCCTTGTCCGCTCCACTCTCCCCTCCAGCCCCACCACACCCAGCACTTTTCCCTGCAACCACAGGAAGTGCTACACCTGCCCCCACACCTCCTCTCTCACCCCAATCCTAGGCCCCAAGAAGACTTTCCACATCAAGCAGATGTTCACCTGCACATCTGCCAATGTGGTATACTGTATCCGCTGTACCCGTTGTGGCCTCCTCTACATCGGGGAAACCAAGCGGAGGCTTGGGGACCGCTTTGCAGAACACCTGCGCTCAGTTCGCAACAAACAACTGCACCTCCCAGTCGCGAACCATTTCAACTCCCCTTCCCATTCCTCAGACGACATGTCCATCCTGGGCCTCCTGCAATGCCACAATGATGCCACCCGAAGGCTGCAGGAACAGCAAAGCATATTCAGCCTGGGAACCCTGCAGCCCAATGGTATCAATGTGGATTTCACAAGCTTCAAAATCTCCCCTCCCCCAACCGCATCCCAAAACCAGCCCAGCTCGTCCCCGCCTCCCTAACCTGTTCTTCCTCTCACCTATCCCCTCCTCCCACCTCAAGCCACGCCCCCATCTCCTAACCTCATCCCGCCCCCTTGACCTGTCTGTCCTCCCTGGACTGACCTATCTCCTCCCTACCTCCACTCACCTTTACTGGCTCCATCCCCGCCTCTTTGACTTGTCTGTCTCCTCTCCACCTATCCTCTCCTCTATCCATCTTCTATCCGCCTCCCCCTCTCTCCCTATTTATTTCAGAACCCTCTTCCCCTCCCCCTCCCCCATTTCTGATGAAGGGTCTAGGGCCGAAACGTCAAGCTTTCCTGCTCCTATGATGCTGCTTGGCCTGCTGTGTTCATCCAGCTCCACACCTTGTTATCTCGGATTCTCCAGCATCTGCAGTACCTATTATCTCTGATACAACACTTTCTCCCGATCTACTACTCATAATTTGGGACATAAAATTTCTGCTTAATTTTGTCATACAATCATTATAATACTGGGCTTATTAAGTTCATGCCTTCTAATGAGAACAACACTGATTTCTCCACTTTCTTCTCTGCATCCACTCTAATACCTCGATATAGAGTCATACAGTCATCTTTCCTAAAGTGTGATGACCAGAACTGAAAACAGTACACCAGCTAGGACATTAACTGAAAAAGTTAAAGATAATATCAACTTTAAACAGAAAAACATATAATTATGCAATTATGGGTGGCAGGTCAGAAAACTGTACAGATCAAAAACTACAAAGTTTCACTAAAACTTAATAAGGAGGGAAAATTAGAATATGAGAGAACGCTAACTAGAAACACATCTGTCATAGGAAATATGTTAGAAGCTTCTATTGAAGATGTTATAGCAGGGCACTTAAATAAGTTCAAGGCAACTGTACAGAATCAACATGGGTTTGTGAAAGGGAAATCATATGTAAACAACTTATTGGAATTCTTTGAGAAAGATGGGCTGTGAATAAAAGGAAACAAGTGGATGTACAAATGTGAAATGGTATTTGATAGGGTACTGTAAAAATTATTCTAGAAAATACAGAATATAGAGTAGACATAAATGGTGCATCTTATGTTAGTAAGAAGTAACAAATGGTGGGCCATTGTTCTGCTGAGGCCTCGACATTTTTCAATTTACACAAGTGGTTACCAAATTTGCAGTTGCCACAGAGATAGATAGGAAATTAAGTTGTGAAGAAATAAAGGAGGCTGCAAAGCAATTGAAATAGATTAAATGAGTAGGCATAGAATTGGTAAGTGTATAATGTAGGAAAATACAGAACTGTCCATCTTGACAATAAAAAAGTTTATTATCAAATTGGTAAAACATTGCAAACCTCTGAAATGCAGAGCAATCTGGTTGTTCTAGTGCATGACTGGGAAAAAGTTATGCAGATACAGCACCTAATTAGGAGAATTAATACAAAGCTTTTGTTTATTACAAAATAAATTGAGTACAAAATTAGGGAAGTTATGCTTCAGTTGTACAGGACATCGCTGAAATTAAGTTTTATTTTTATGCATTTGTGGGACGTGGGCGTCACCATTTATTGCAGTCCCTAGCTGCCCTTGTGACAGTGAGCTCCCTTCTTGAACTGCTGTGGTCCTTGCATTGTAGGTAGACCCAGAATGCCATTAAGGATGGAATAGCAAGAGTTTGACCCACCGACAATGAAGGAATTTGGAGCACTCAGTAGGGTACTGGTTACCTTATTTAAGGAAGGATGTAAAAGCATTAGGAACAGTTCACAGAAGGTTTACTAGACTAATACCTGGAAGAAGCAAATTATCTTATGAGGAAAGGTTGGACAAGCTAGGTTTATATCTGTGGAGTTTAGAAGATTAAGAAGCGTCTTGATAGAGACATACAAGATGCTGAGGGCTCTTGACAGTAGATGTGGAGAAAATGTTACACCTTATGACAGAATCGAGAACTAGAGGTCTCTATGTCAAAACACAGGGTCACCCATTTAAGATAGAGAAGCAGAGAATTTTTTTTCTCAGAGGGTCATGAGTCTTTGGAACTTCTCTTCAAAAGGCAATGGAATCAGAATATGTTTTAATGGAGGCAGATAATCCTTAACAAGCTAATGGGTGAAAGGCTTCGAGGCAGACAGGGGTGTGGAATAATTAGATCAGCCGTCGCAGAGCCAACACAAATAGTTAAATGCCCCTACTTTGTACATTCATGCATAATCATTTCTTGAGAGGGGTGAGGGCTTGAGGCACAGTAGTGGGTCCCTACTTTGGGGCCAAGAGACCCAGGTTCATGACGCACCTGCTCCAGAGGTGTGTAATAACATATTTGAACAGGTTGATTAGAAAACGTCTATAATCATATTGGGCTACTGGGAACATAGGAATTGCTACATAAAAAGGTTAACGATTACCCACTTTTGCATTTTCACCCTGGTGGTCACATGATAAATTAATAATATCATGGCAACCAATCATCCAGTCTGTAACAGTGTCCAAGTATGAAGTGAGGGAAACCCAATGAAGGGAAGCTTAGGGAATGAGAGGTTCAATATCACTTGTTTCTCCCAAACACGAACCATATCTCATGTCTCAAATGAGTCATATAGTGAATCCCATAATGTTATCTCCTGAAAAGAAGTCTGTTGGATGTGCACATGATCAAATCAATACCAACTTTTTCATCATCTGCCGAAAGCAGTCTGTTCCCCAGATTGAACATTTTACTGACTGAATTTACCTCACATTTACCCCATTCAAATTCAGACCACATTCTCTGATTTTGTTGTTCTGGACAAGGTGAAATTACCTTGCTATGGTCAACATTATCTAGTTACTTTAGAACCCCCCCAAAAAAAACACAAATTGCATTTATATAGCACCTTTAATGCAGCAAAACATCCCGAAGTGGTTCACAGAAGCACAAATGGTCAAAATCGGACGCCATGCCCCATAAGGAGGTCTTACTAAAGGTAATAACCAAAAGTCAAAAAGGGCTGTTTTAACAAAACGAGTGAGGCACAATGTAAGACAGGGTCATTTTACACCCAGTCATCTGATGACAGGCACCTTGGTGAGATGAAAAATGTCAGAGATCAGGAATAGGCCAGGACTGGAGAGACGCAGAGCTCAGAAGACTGTAGGAGGTTACAGAACAGGGTTTTAAATGATAAAAGAGATAAAAGGTACTGCAGATGCTGGAGAATCCGAGATAACAAGCATGGGGCTGGATGAACACAGCAGGTCAAGCAGCATCATAGGAGCAGGAAAACTTGACGTTTCGGGCCTAAACCCTTCATCAGAAAAAATTTTTTCAGAAATAAAGGAGGCTGCAAAGCAATTGAAATAGATTAAATGAGTAGGCATAGAATTGGACATTCAGACATTCAGCTCTGTTTCAACTTTAAACAAAAAAAAGGGACAAAAAATTTTTCTGATGAAGGGTTTAGGCCCGAAACGTCAAGTTTTCCTGCTCCTATGATGCTGCTTGACCTGCTGTGTTCATCCAGCCCCATGCTTGTTATCTTTAAATGATAAAACTTTACTTTTCCTCTAATAATCAGTTACAATTTGTACAATACTGAAAACAACGATTAGTTTGCCCAGCGTTATGACAATATTCACAAATGAGAGCTACATTTTGGGGCTAACATTGACATTCAGCTCTGTTTCAACTTTAAACAAAAAAAAAAGGGACAAACAATAAGTTAGAAGCATCTGGACAGTTTATAAAAGTAAAGCTCACAACTATTAAATGTAAGGTCAACTTGGAAGTCCTCAAACAAAATTGGAGCCTGACTGTAGGGGGAATTCAATAAACATGAAAAGATGTTCTGTGGCATTGCTCAGAGTAAAACGGATTGCACAGTTCAGACAGGATACTAGAGTGTAGGAGTGAGAGAGGGCTCGAAACCTTGATTGAAGTAATTTGGAAAGTAATCTGGATGAGGCTTTCTCAGAAGCAGCAAAGGTTTTTATTTACGCAACCATGGCATGCATTCAGATCTCTAAATTGGGAGCTATATTACATGAGCACCAATGTATGAGTGTGCTGGGGCAGGCACTCGGCAGTAAGAGGGTGCTAGGGAGCGGAGCAGTCAAGGTGATTGTAGGGTGAGTCATAGTCCAGTGGTTCACAAACTGGGGTCTGAAGACCTCTCAGGATCTACGGAGTATTGTGGAAGTGATAATGAGGCTGTTATGGCGAAGCTGGGAGGCTGCAGTGCAGTGAGGCAAATATCATACTGAGGCCAGATCACCTCCACAGTGAAAGCAGGGTCCATTCATCTCTGATATCTGTAATTAAAGAGTTGTTTTCGTAAAAGCGTTATTAAAACATCCTGTAGATTTAAAAAAAAGATTTCCTGGGATGTAAGAGTCTGTGGCAACGCTACCATATTTTTCCTAACTCAAACTGTCCTTGAACCGAATAGCTTGCTAAGTATTTCAAATGGCAGTAGGTCTGGAGTCACGTATACAGCACGTTCGCATTAGAAGTATTATATAGAATTACAACTTCATAGAGTTCATGGAATAAGCTCCAAGGGTTTGGGAGCCATTGGGTGAAAATACAGGTTATCAGGAAGATCAACTTCAGCAACCTCTTCGTAATATATGAACACTTATTGGGAGATTTGTTCTGCACTACTTATTAATTATAACACTAAGCCTGAAGTAGAGCAGCGGATAAGAAATATAGTACTGTATATGGTGTAAATTAACTAAGAGTAGAGAGGAGATTACGAATTGTGGTTATATTAATAATATATTAGGAACAATTGGGATTTTAAAAGCTACAGAGCACCTGTGAGCACTTAAGACATTAATAGGCATACAGAGCAAATGATAACAGCTAACCCTGCATATGCACAAGTTTATATTTTAACACCAAATACACAGACCATAACAACATTTCATCTTGTAATTAAACCTATAAAAGATACAACGTAATGGAACTTCGAGGCAACTTTGACCTCGTCTTCCTAAAGGTTGCCTAAGTGGCCAAGAGGCATGTGAATCCCTAAGTATGAGTTATAATTGGCACCAATGCAAAGCACTTTACCTTCTGTTTTATCTTATCAACCTGAATTAACTAAATGTTTGTGTTTTGCTGGTTCTTGAGATAGAGATAAAACATGCATGGTAATATTACAGTAAAGAACAATATATGGCAATATCATAAATAAAACATAAAAGTGGTATCATCAGGTATGGCTGCACTGCAGGGAGATGTCAGTATTAGGAATGGCACAGTAGCTACTAGGATGGCAGGTTCAGTTGTAGGAGTAATGAGGTTTGAACATATTGACAAACATGATTGCATAAAGTACTAGAATACTCTTGTGGCCTGGAAAATTCACAACAAATCAGCAAGTTGGGCAGGTAATGGGTACACCATGAATAGGGAACAGCACAAAGGTAGGCCAGTGAGTTGCAGACATTAAAATCCAAATCTATTACTGAGATTAGATCTCCTAACAAAGGTTACAGCCTGGAGATGGAAAAATCTTAACTGTGAAGTCAATTTCTCATGTCTGATCAGTTCTAACAACTTGTCCAAATGAGAGATAGGAAATGTACAGACCTTCATTATTGTTCAAGTTGATTGCTGGAAACCCAATAACTGGATGAGAATTAAATTGTGGGATTTATAGAGTTATACAGTCACATAGCATGGAAACAGACCCTTCAGTCCAACTAGTCCATGCCGACCATAATCCCAAACTAAACTAGTGCTACCTGCCTGCGTTTTGCCCATATCCCTCCAAACATTTCCTTTTCATGTACTTATCCAAATGTCTTTTAAAGATTGGAACTGTATCTGCATCCACCACTTCTGCCTGTCTACCTGTGATGCAAATTTCAAAGATTTACGCACCTGAATCCTGATGTCTCTGCTCTACAACACTACCCAGGACCCTAGCATTAATTGTATAAGTCCTGCCCTTCTTTGTTTTACCAAAATGCAATACCTTGCATTTATCCAAATTAAATTCCATTGCTACTCCTCAGCCCATCGACCTAACTGATTAGGATCTCTTTGTAATCTTAGACAATTTTCTTCACTGTTGACTATATCACCAATTTTGCTGTCACCCCCAAACTTACTAACCAAGCCTCCTATATTCTCATCCAAATCATTTATATAAATGACAAAGGTGAAACCAGTACCAATCCCTGTGGAACACCGCTGGTCACAGGCCTCCAGTCTGAAAAACAACCCTCCACCACCTTCTGTCTCCTACCTAAAGCTAATGTTGTATCCAACTGGCAAATTTACCACGAATCCCATGTGATCTAACTTTACTAATTAGTCGACCATGTGGAACCTTATCAAAGGCTTTAATAAAGTCCAAGTAAACAACATCTACAACTCTGTCCTCAACCATTTTGGTTACTCCCTCAAAAGACTCAATCAAGTTTGTCAGACAAGTTTTCCCTCGCACAAAACCATGCTGACTAACCTTAATCATTCTTTGCCTCTCCAAATGCATGTAAATTCTATCTTTCAGAACCACCTCCAACAACTTACCGACTGCCAACGTGAGAATCACAGGTCTATAGTTCCCAGGGTTGTCCTTACAGCCTTTCTTAAATAAAGGCACAACATCAGACACCCTCCAGTCGTACAGCACCTCACCCATAGTTATAGAGAATTCAAATATTTCTGCTATAGCCCCCACTATTTCCTCCGTAACTTCTCACAAGTGTCCTGGGTCACACTTGATCAGGTCCCGGAAATTTATCCACCTTTATGTTTTCGAAAGGCCTCCAGCACTTACTCTTTAGTAATGTGAACTGTTTCAAAACATCGATATTTAATTTTCTGAGTTCTCCAGCCTTCATTTCTTTCTCCACAGTAAAAGCTGATGCAAAATATTCATTTAATATTTCTCCCATCTCCTGAAGTTCAACACAAAGATGGCCTCATTGATCTTTAAGAGGCCCTACTCTCTCACTCTCGTTGCTCTTGTGCTCTGAATGTATTTGTAGAATCTCTTTGGATTATCCTTACCCTATCTGCCAAGACTATTTCATATCCTCTCTTTGCACTCCTGATCTCCCTCTTAAGAATGCCCCTAGACTCTTTATACTGTTCAAGAGATTCATTTGATCCCAGTTGTCCATATCTAATGTATGATTCTTCTTTATTCTTGACTAAAACCTCAACTATCTTTTTTCATCCATTGTTCCCTAATTTTATCAGTCTTAGCTTTCACTGTAACAGGAACATAATGCCTCTGAACTCTCGTTATCACACTTCTGAAAGTTTCCCACTTGTCAGTTGTCCCTTTAGCTGCGATCTGTGTGACCCAATCAACTTTTGAAAGTTCTTGTCCCATGCCATTAAAACTTGCCTTACTCCAAGTAAGAACTTAAACTTTTATGGAACGCTAATGCTTTTTATAGCTATTTTAAAACAAATAGAATTATGATCGCTAATCCCAAAGTGTTCCCTGACTAAAACTTCAGTCACTTGCCCTGCCTTATTACCCAAGAGAAGGTCAAGTTTTGCTCCTTCTCTAGTAGGAACATTTACGTATTGATAAAGAAAATTTTTTTGAACACATTTAACAAATTCTTAACCATAAACCTTTAACACTATGGCATTCCCATAATGAGAAAATCATTTTGGTAGTTTTTTTTCAGTAATTAATTCGATTATGGCATTTTTAAAGTGATAGAAAATACCACTATAACGACTGGTAAATGATTTTAATCAAAATTTAAGTTTTGGGGTAAAGGCGAGTGAAAAATAATTAAAGAGGAAAGAATATGAGTGAAGAACGTTTGTTAAATTAATACAGATGACTTGCATTTATCACACTCCTTTCTGAACCTTAGGACATCGTAATGCACTTCAAGGCTATGAAGTCATTGAAGTATAGCGAATGTTGTGATGCAGTGAAATATGACAATCAATTTGCCACAGAACGGTCCCACAAGTGCAGGGGAGAGCAAGCCCTCTTGGGAAAAACCCAGCTTGGACTGTCTGCAGGCCCATGGCTTAAGAAAGAACTGTAATGTTTGACCTTTTAAACTTTATTTATTTATTTTTCTGCTTGTGTAACTAAGATTTGTACCTAAGACCGCACTGTGTGTTTTTTTTTCTATTCATTCGCAGGATGTGGGCATTGCTGGCTGGCCAGCATTTCTTGCCCATCCCTAGTTGCCCTTGAGAAAGTGGTGGTGAGCTGCCTCCTTGAACAGCTGAGGGAATTCCAAGATTTTGACCCAGCGTCAGTGAAGGAATGGCGATATATTTCCAAGACAGGATGGTGAGTGACTTGTAGGGGAACTTGGAGGTGGTGGTGTTCTCATATATCTGATGGCCTTGTGCTTCTAGAAAGAAGTGGTCGTGGGTTTGGAAGGTGCTGTCTGAGGATCTTTGGTGAATTTCTGCAGTGCATCTTGTAGATAGTACACACTGCTGCTCCTGAGCATTGGTGGTGGAGGGAGTGAACGCTTATGGATGTAGTGCCAATCAAACAAGCTGCTTTGTCCTGGATGGTGTCAAGCTTCTTGACTGTTGTTGGGGCTGCACTCATCCAGGTAAGTGGGGAGTATTCCATCACACTCCTGACTTGTGCCTTGTAGCTGGCAGACAGGCTTTGAGGAGTCAGAAGCTGAGTGAGGAGGTGTAGTGACATTGTACACTTTTCACTGCACTCTTCTACCCATACTTGAGTACATATGACAATAAAACCTAATCCTAAATGTAAACAGCAACTAACCTGTTTAATGATCTTGGCTGAAGCACTGATATTGGTCAGAATATGGCAAGAGCTCTTCCTTCAGTACTTGCTTTTTAAGACTATTAGAAAGGGTGACCAAGAACTTGAATTAACATGTCAACCGAAAGATGGCACTCCCTCGCTGCAGCACTGGGATGTTGGATTATGTGCTCAAGGTCTCTAGAGTGGAGCTTGAAATCACAAACTTCTGATTCAGAGGCAAATGAAAACGGGATTAGAACAGATTAGAAAGGAGAGTATTAGATTTGTGCGTTAAAGATATACTTGGGGAAAAGAGAAATGAGAACTGAACAGAGGAACGTGATGAAATGCTGGTTTAAAACAATAAAGAGTAAGAGTAAAAGGCAATACTGGGCCCCGCTGCACAAAGAAGTTTAATATAGAAAAGAACAGAGATAGTCCCAGGCCATGAGAAGATAGATAGAAATGGGTTTAAAATTCAAACACAGGATAAGAAAAACTCAAATTACAGCAAGGGCAAAGAACAAGGAAGAATCAATATTAATTTAAGCAGTTGTATTTGGAATTTTGCAGATGATCAATGCGTTGTGTACTGCTAAACTGGGAGAAAGGTAGAAATTTCAGGCTGTCAACCTGTAACTAGTGGAGTGCCACTAGAATCAGTGCTGGGATAACAGCTATTTACATATATATTATTGACTTAGACGAGGAAAATGCATCTGCTATAGTGAAGTTTACAAATAAGACAAAAGTAGGTGTGAAGGCAAGTGGTGAGAATGACACAAAGAGTCTGCAGATAGAAACAGCTGAAAAGGAAGAAACTTGACAGATAGAATATAATGTGTGAAAATGTGTGCTTATGCATTTTGGCTGGAAGAATAAAGGAGGAGAATGTTGTTTAAATGGAGAAAGACCGCAGAAAGCCAGAACACAGTAATTGGGAGTCCTTCTGCATATATCAGAAAAAGGTAACACACAAGTTTATCGGGTAAAAGGGATGGCAAATGGAATGGTGGGTTTTATTTCAAAAGGAATTGAGAATAAAATAAAGAACTCTTGCTGAAACTATACAAGGCATTAGTGAGACCACTCCCGGAATACTGTGAACAGTCTTGGTCCCCTTACTTAGGTAAAGGTATACAGCTATTGTAGCCAGTCCAAAGATGGCTCACTAGTTTGATCCTGGATATCAGGAGGGGGAACTGTCTTATAAAGAGTGTTAAATAGGTTGGGCCTACAACTCACGAGTTTAGAAGAGCAAGAGGTGACATTATTGAAACATACAAGCTTCTTGGAGGACTTCACTGGTGGATTTGGAAAGGTTGTTTCCCCTTTTTTGAGAATCTAGGACCATACAGCATAATCTGAGAATAAGGGCTCACCTGTTTAAGACAGAAATGAGAAGGAATTTCTTCCCTGAGGGTAGTGAATTTGTGGAATTCTTTATCACAGAGGGCTGTACAGGCTGGGTTATTAAGTATATTCAAGGCTGAAATCAGGGAATTTTGAACCAGTAAGAGAATCAAGGGTTATGAAGAAACTGCAGGAAAGTGGAGTTGAGGGGCGATACGGTAGCTCAGTGGTTAGCACTGGCTGCCTCACAGTGCCAGGGACCCGGGTTCGATTTTTCGGGCGACTGTGTGGAGTTTGCACGTTCTCCCCGTGCCTCCTTGGGTTTCCTCCGGGTGCTCCGGTTTCCTCCCACAGTCCAAAGATGTACAGGCCAGGTGGATTGGCTGTGTTAAATTGCCCATAGTGTTCAGGGATGTGTCGATTTGGTGGGTTATAGGGAAATGGGGCTGGGTGGGATGGTCTGAGGGTTGGTGTGGACTGGTTGGACCAAAGGGCCTGTTTCCACACTGGAGGGATTCCATGATCAGACACTGGAACAGATTTGATTGGCTGAATAGCCTACTTCTGCTGCCATGTCTTATGTTCTTTAAGTCAAAGGTGTGCGATGATCCAAGGCTGGAGGGGGTGCAGAACACAGACCTATAGGATTTGACAGGATGATTGTTAGGGAAACACTGGGGACACAGGGCCACTCAGCCTATTTCCATCACAGAAACTGATCATGGTTGGCCTATATCTCAACTTCACTGACTTTCCTTGGTTCCCTAACATTTAATTCTCATACCGAGGAAAAACCCAACAATCCAAAATTTGAAAGCATTAAAATAAACACCCAGCCTGCATACCCAAACTGTGTAGGATATAGCATGCAAAAGAGATATACCACAATGTTACTTGGGTTGCAGTGATTTAGCAATGAAGAGAGACTAGATAAGCTGGGATAAAAGGTACTGCAGATGCTGGAGAATCCGAGATAACAAGCATGGGGCTGGATGAACACAGCAGGTCAAGCAGCATCATAGGAGCAGGAAAACTTGACGTTTCGGGCCTAAACCCTTCCCGAAACGTCAAGGTTTCCTGCTCCTATGATGCTGCTTGACCTGCTGTGTTCATCCAGCCCCATGCTTGTTTTCTTAGATAAGCTGGGGTTGTTTTCCTTGAAGGAGTGAAGGCTGAGGTGATGTGACTGAAGTGTACAAAATGATGAGGGGCACAGAGGGGGTAGGTAGGAAGAAAATTCTCCAGTGTACAGGGGTCAATAAGTAGGGGACACAGTTTTAAGGTAAGGGGCAAGAGGATTAGACCGGATTTGAGGATTTTTGTTTGCACCCAGAGGGTGGTGGGTACACGGAACTCACTGCCTGTAGGGTGGTAAAGGAAGGAACCCTCACAACATGTAAGAACTATTTGGATGAGCACCTAAAGTCAGACACAGCACACAAGGTAACGGACCAAGTGCTGGAAAATGGAAGGATGTTTGATGATGGGCGAGAACCCGAAAAGGTTTGTTTCCCAAATGTAAAAAGAAAACCTTGTGGACAGTTGTAGGTTCCCACCTACCCCTTTGTGTATATGCGAACATTCCTGTCATCCCCAACAGTCCACCCTCTCTAATGGTTCGGACTGTTCTGGACTGTCTCAGCTGAGGGAATCTCCAGAGCTGATGTTAGTCCAGGTCTTGTACCCCCCGCCTCCCCCGAGAAGTGACATTGTGTTTATTCATTTCCATCGCCTCCTCCCAGGGCCCGGGCCCGTAACATTGGGACATGCCTCACTTAGGACCTTCTGCCGCCTCCGTTAAACCCACCGTGACCATGCAGGTGAGGGCAAGACCTCCCTTCCTCCTCCTCTCTCCGCTTTGCCGCTGACAAGAACCTTGTTGCCGTCTTCCTTGCCGCCACTCTTCTGGGTCACCCTGCGGGTTCCGTCACTACGGTAACCTGCGTCCGGAACTCCTGTCAAAACGCAGCGGTTTCCGTAACGGAGACATTCCGTAAAGAGACCGATCGTACGTCATTTCCTGGGCAGCGCCCCGATACTGCACCCTCTACTGGTCGGAGGTGTGCGGCTACAAAACGGCACTCCCTTGCGGTCCATCATGTCTGGACACATTTAATGTTAAGGTTAGAGATAAAAGGTACTGCAGATGCAGGAGAATCCGCGATAACAAGGTGTGGGGCTGGATGAGCACAGCAGGCCAAGCAGCATCATAGGAGCAGGAAAGCTTGACGTTTCGGGCCTCGAGCCTTAGGCTCCTTTATTTTCTTCCATGAGAGGAAAGAGGGTTTTTTTTTAAAAAAATTACGTTTATGGTTTTAATAAAACTAAGTATTTACAGTTAGTAGATATTACTCTTGAAGATGGGAAGTGTGAACGGAAAGTAACGTCCCCTCGACATGTGCCCAACCAGCTCCCGGGACAGGAATAGCACGGGGTTCAATACAGAGGGAGGTGACCCCTCCTCCCACACTGAAATAAAAATAAAACTTAAAGTCCGCTGCACACAGTCCCCCTCGAACACGACCAGGACAGGGACAACAGGGGGTTAATACAGAAGCTAAAGCTCCCTCACGGAGTCTAAAAATAACAAAAATGAAACAAGGCCTACAGGGGGACACCGTATCAAATCAAACACGAACCATAAAGTCGAATGGAAACTTACAGAACGAAACAGGTGCTCATCAAATCACAATAACATCATCTGGGTCGATGAAGTAGCCCAGCCCCTGCGGTGCCCACCTTCTCAAAAGGCGTCACCCGTGTCAATAAGCACCGCATGCTGTCTCCAGCCGAGCTCAGACACTCAGGAAGGACATGGCCCACTGCCTGGACCCGTTGATGGTCAGCTTGTCCAGGCCCATGACTGGGTTCAAACAACCTGGTGAAAGAGGTTATTAGAGACAGCCAGAGTAGCTGGAACTTGAACCCAAGCTTCCTGGCTCAGAGGTATGGTCACTACCAGTGAGCCACAAGCGCCCTGGGTATGTTTAGTATAACTTTTCTAACAGCCAACTAGTATCAAAATGCAGAAGCTGTATCACTTAGTCCTGTCTCAACACTTTCATTATTGTCCAAGGCACCAGTCAATCACTTCTAAGAAGTGATTAAGGAATGATCCAATTGAGAACCAGATATTTTCTAATCAAGCTGTTCACAGATGCTATTACACACCACTGGAGAGGTGGAACCTGAACCCAGGCCTCTGAATGCAGGAGTAGGCACAAGTGAGCCTTATCGGATGACAAAACCAAGGGAGGCCATGTGTGATCTAACTAATTAGCAGAATGACCTCCTATTCCCAAATTCCTGAAGGAAGGGAATCAAGCTGACATTTTAAACTCTGTTCTCCTGGTCACAAGGGCTGCCTGACCTGCTGAGCCTTGCCACCAGTTCTTATTTCTTTGTTGTCATTGCCAGTACATAAGCAATAACTAATGCACGCAGCAGATGACAATAAGTTAATACTTAGGCAAGATGGTGGCTGAGTAAAATGCTCCTGCCAGAGCTCCTCTGCTGCACCTGTTCCTTTTCTGTTTTTTAACCCTCTCGTCCTCTCCCCTGATCCCTGGAGGGGCAAGTCCCAGAGAAGCGCTCAGTAGTAGCCCCAAAGCAGCGAGGCCCAAGTGGAGAGAGTGCGGGAACTTATCTGGGAGCAGCTGAGCACCAGTATGGAAAGAACTGGAGGCTTGGTGTGGAGTAGGAACAGCTATTGGAATGGGGTCTGGCTCATGCAGTCAGACCACATGCAGAGGCCCTACCCTGAGCTGTGACAATGTAGTATTTATTTGAAATTTTTAAGCCTTACTTTTAATGTCCATCCTTTAACAATGTCTTATTTCTAACTTATTTTTTAAATGCTGAAGTAATGCAATTACTTTTTATTCCTCTGTTGCATCCAAGATTTGTATTTGAATACTTGTACCTAAGATGTCATTGTAAGAGGCATACAGCATAAAAGCTTTTCACTGTAATCATACAATAGATTACAGCTGACTACAAAGAATATTCTATTCTCAACACAGGTCCAGCTGCTGTAGGTTTCAACATGTCTGGTTTCTTTGGGATTGCAATCCACAGAAGCTGCCAGTAGCAAAGTGAAGGTCCTTCAATGCTTTTTTTCCCACCCATGAAGGGTCCAGACCCGAAACGGCAGCTTTCCTGCTTCTCGGATGCTGCTTGGCCTGCTATGTTCATCCAGCTTTACACCTTGTTACCTCAGATTCTCCAGCATCGGCAGTTCCTACTATCTCCATCCTCTAATGCTGCCATTTTAAATTTTGTGACAGGTCCCACTTAATGAAGATTCACCACAAAAAAAAAAGCAATAACTGTGCAAACCACAAAGTAATCCACATCCATACTTGTTTTTGCATGGGATAATACAGGTCAGTGACGTGACAAAACAAAAAAAAAAAAAAAAAAAAAAAGAAAAATCCTCCAGGAGCTATATGTGAGGTTGCTGCCTGGCAGAGTTCAGCGTACACAAATGCAGGGAGGGGAAAATGAGAAAAGCAAAACAACTGACACCAAAACACAGGGAGGATGTGGAAGGGTTTAAAATACATGCAGAAACAAACTATTCAACTACAAGTTAATGGCAAAGTTTATAATCTCACCCTGCCAGAACATGATAACACGACTGGGGAAAAGAGGTTTCACTTGAATTCCCAATTAGATTTATTTCCATCAGTCTCCCACTAAGAGCTAGAGAAGGCTATTCAGCCCCTCAAAGGGGCTTATGGCTAATCAGTTCCATTTACACACCCCTCATTATCCTAACCCCAAATTGAGTAATCTGAGTCTTTAATGCTTCAGTTTTACCTTCCAGTCATGTTCCTTTTGTTGTTCCTCATCCTGCATAGATTCTGAACAGGAGTAGGAGTAGTTTATTACTGCTGCAAGTACTAACTGTCCTAGAGTTGGATGTATCGAGCCTGCATGAGTAGCTCGACAATGTTCCAGAGGAAAGGAGGACAGGAGACTAACGGGTGTACAGTATACTTGTTGCTAATATTAGCAGTTCCTGGCAAATTTCCAGACTCTCACCTGGTAACTTTATGAATTGTGCTAGATGAAACTTCACTTATATCAAGCTATCATCAGTTAGAATCCCCAATGTTGCAGATACAATCCGACAGCTGTCTGGATCTAGTTGTACTGCAAGTTATATTTTGGGTTTTTTTTTTATAAAGAAAAACCCTGATCACTTTTTAAGATTATAACGTGAAAAATCATAGGACATTCAGTCTGCCTGAACCTAATTACAGTACAAGTTTCAAATAGGGCCCTAGTCAGGAACCCAGCTTGACACTTCATTTAGAGTAGGCTCAGTGAACAGAGCACATGGAGTGAGGGCAGTTGGGAAAGGGACAGAGGGGTGGGGGGAATTTTCTTAGGTATTACTTAGTTATGATCCAAAGTCCATTTTCTGAAAGAGAAATGGAAAACGATGCAACTATATTTATATAATTTTCTTCAAAAAGTTAACGTGAAATGAAAAAAGTGGTAGTTCAGCTCTAACACGTGTTTCATTATTGTGAAGTGGGTGTAATGTGATTGATAACTAGTAGACACTGTTTGGACAATTTTCTGCTGTACAGGTATAGCGATTTTCTATAGCATGAGGGCACAAGAATGTAGCCAGCATGTTATAGAAGAACTAGCTATAGAATAGGCAGAAAGTAGAGTGGAACTAAATAGCAAGGAGCTGAACGGCCTCATTCTGTATCACATTTTTGTAAACAATAAGAGGACAATGAAATCCAGAAAGGTTGGGTCAATTTTGCAACTCAGCAGTCTTAGAGATATCAAATTCCAGCTGGCACTGTGTGAATCCTTCCCATTACAAGCTTCATTTCAATTTCACCTGGCATGACTAAGTATGGCACAGTAGTGTTAACAAGCAGACTGCTGAGGATCAAAATGAATTCTATAAATGCCATAATCTCCAGGAGGGTAACAAGCCTGTAAAAGGAAGAACCACTCTGGGATGTCTGACCTGAAGCTTTACAGCCAGTGAAGTACTTCTAAAAACATTTACTTACTGTTTCAGTTAGGAAACATAGCAACCAATTCCTGTACAGCACATTTCAACCACCTTGAAGACAAAATATTTTTAATTAAAGTAGTTGATGCCTAAATGTCAATCCAGAACAATGGAGATAATTTCCACTGTTGTTCTTCATACGTCGTGGAATCTTTTCTGTTCATCTCATCCGACGAGGTCTCATGCACTCTTCATACCACATTAATGGTGTTAAGCTGAAGCGTCTTGAACGTAAACACACAACCTCACACCAGAGGTAAAAGCATCACCCACCAAGCTACAGCTCATTACAGCAGATGTTAACCTCTGTATCAACAGATTTAGGAAATGTCCATTCTTCAATTGCACTTGAGTGTGATATTAAATATCCCTATAGGAACTATTCAATAAAACAGGGTATCAATTAAGAGTTGCACACTTGACAAACCCCAATTTACATTTGTAAGTGCAATTTAGTATATATAATGATCCAAGACATGTCCTAGGAGTATTTGCAGACAAATTAATACTGACCCACACTGGGAGAGCTATTAAGACATGGCCCAAAAGCTTGGTGCAAGAGATGAAAAGTGGTTTAGGAATTCTGAAGTCTGTAGCTTTGACAGCAGAAGACCATCCAGTGGTACATTTTGCAAGTAGTCAGAATTGCACCTACCTTCAAGGTGTTGGTGATGAACAGCATTCTGGAACTGCTACAGTCTATTTGATGTAGGTGCACCCACAATGCCAGTAGGGAGTTCAAAGATTTTGACCCAAGGACTTGGAGGGAATGATGCTTAACCAAAAGCCAATATTGATCTGTGACCACACGGAGTAACAGGTAAAATGGTACCCAAATAAATCCCAGGAGAGAATCTGGAGGTGGAGCGAGGTTACAAAAGATGGTCTAAAAGATTCTCAATGCTATTTAAAAACAAAAAAGGAAATTTCAGTTTAAATTCATATTATTATCAATACACATGATTTTCCAGGATCCTCCAACGAACTAAAATGGAATGAGGTGAAGTCAGTTTATATGCCATATTCTGGTTCAAACACCTGAAGAGAACTGGAGGAGAGTTTTTGAGAGGATATTCAAAGTAAAGGTAAAGACTGGTTCAGTGAGCACAATAGTTTTCCCAAGAAAAATCAGGTTCATCACTGGCTAGGCCAGCAAGCATTTCTCATTGCTAACTGCCCTCTGGGCAAACCAAACTGCGATGGGGTTGGAATCACACAGGCAGATTTCCTTCCTAAAAAGGAAAATTTACAACAGATCAGTTGTGGTTACATGATCACTGTTTTTTATTTATTCCATTTTTTTTTAAAATTTAAAAACTTGAATTCAAATTTCACCATTTCCCATAATGGGTTTTGAACCTATGTCTCCAAAGCCTCTAGCCTGGATTCCTACGTCACTAATCCAGTACCTCACATTACCTTCTAAATTCACTCAAGTTGTCGATTCATAACCACACTCCAAAAACATTAAGCACATTAAAAAAAGCTGATTTTAAGCTGAGATAATAAATGGAGAAAAACAAACAAACATTTATTTACTTATGCATTTATTTTGTATTGGTTTGGACAAGCCACTTGATTGAAGACAGTTCCACACTGTGCACTTAAACATGACAGACTATTTAAAAAAGAAAGCAAGGACTTCATACACTAAATTTATGAACTATACCATAATCAAATACTAAATTGGAACAAGAAACTTAGCTACAATGCGGTGTGTGAACAGGAAGACAGGACAGGGTGAAGACAGAAGAGGTGCACTACAGCATCCAACATATCCACTGAAGTTATAATTCCTGTTAAATATTTATTGATATGTAGAGCAAAACGATCAACCCTTCTTAGGATGTCCCAGAGGATTAATGCTTCCATGCTGCATTATGGTTCCTAAAGTAACTAAATAGTCCAAAAGGAATAAGCACAGAGATCTTTAAGCAAAGCATTTAAACTAAAAGAGCTATTTTCCTCATTCACACTAAAACCTTGAGTGATTTTCAAGGTACATACATGTTAATAGGTAGATGTCATTTTTAATGTGCTCCTCATTCAATTGATTATTCAGACCTAAACATTTTGCTAAATGATGAGTATCACAAAGATGTAGTTTAACACCACTTCTAACTGGCATTTCTGGTTCATTCAATACAAAATAATTAACTTCAGATTCTTTATATACATTCGGGACACAAGCCACATAATGACAAGGCAGAGACACATCAAGCATTCTTGATGGATTGAGTGAGGACTACATTTATTTCCTTCTCATTTGCAGCACAAAGTCATGAAGAATACTTAATCCAAGACTCACTCCAGATATAAAATCTACAATAACACAATAGAGTACTTGGTGCCACTGGCAAAGGAGCAGCAATAAGCTAATACCCATTGGTACAGCGTCAGCACCAAGGATGTCCTAGAGGGATAGTAAGTACTACATTCCTGGAAGGCCAGCAATACTAGTAAAATATGTATAACTTCAAAACAGCAGAAGCTGCAAATAGGATATGTAAATTGGCTAGTGCACCAACAGCAAGTTTCACCTTGAAATAAGCTGTAAATGTGTCAGGTTTTAATATACTAAAAACAAGTCTGAGTTAGATCGGTATCAGGGTCACTTGTTTCATTTTGGGTACTTACATATAGCACAAGAGGAACTAAGCCTCTCTCAAATATATGGGCTCCTAACTAAGTGCAAGCTACCTTGCACACAGCTAAATACTTGATAACTTGAACTCCTCCAGTGTTGCAATTCACAGATTTTTGCACAGCTCCAATTCTGGCCTCTTGCACATCCTTAAATCACCACACTAATGACAACTTTACCTTTTGCTTACAAGCAGCTCCAGGATTCCTTCCCTATATCCATCTGTTGCTTCTGTCCTCAAGAGCCTCCTTAAGACATACTCTTACATCGACTTAGAGCATCACAATTTTTGTTTTTTTTTGTGCAAGTGTTAAAACAACAGAAGTTGCTGGAAATACCCTGCAGATTTGGCAGCAGCAATGGAGATACAAAGTTGAATATATGTTTCAGGATACTAACCTTTGGTCCTCAATATCTGAGTGGCTTAAATAATGCTCCAGTGAAGCACCTTGGGTTATTACACCACATTTAAAAAATCCCATACAAAACAAACATTGTTATTTGTTCCTTACATAAAAGGAGACAGCTTGTGATCCTAAGTGGTTCAGTTCAGTAATTAATGAAAAGCCACTGAATGCAAAAGAAAATCTGGGGGTTAAACAAACGTAAATTTTGCTCCATGTGGATTTTATGCTCCATACATTTACAAAGTGTATTTATTAAAGGTACCATGTTTTTGCTGGACGTAGGCTTCATATATTTGAAATCCAATGAAGTCAGTTCTTCAATTTAAACAGACCATGGGTTAAAAGTAAAGTTGGTTCAATTCCAGCAATTTATTTTGGTTTGAGAATACCTCCCTGCTGAGAACAAAAAAAAGTGTTTAGTTTTAATTAATGCAACTGCAACAAACCCAGCTTGGAAAATTTTAAAATCATCTTTCTCATTCCACAACTCCACAATGACTCAAAATGTTTAGGGAATCTGACAGACATTTGAAAATCCTCTTCAACCATCTAAAAGCTTGCATTAATTATAAAAGGGATCAATACCATCTTTTGGATAAGTAGTACGGGCCCATGTGACCTTCAGCTCAAAAGCAGTAATAACAGGAATTAAGTTAAAGTGCAGTGGATCCTGGCACATGATCAGAGAGACTGAAAAGAGCTTGCTGCTGCTTGCCTCAAGGATAAAGGCTGGAATTCTGCTTAGAAGGACTATGTGGCTGAAATTTGAACTATACAGGCATGATGTATTGTCTACTAATGCCATGTGATGCACAGGATTAAGAGTTACTGGCTCGAGTCTCCACCCTTCAACAAAATAACAACAAATCTGATAATTCCACAATCTACCTATCCTGATAAGCTTTCATCCCCTTGGTTAACAAAGAACAATCTACTTCTGTCTTCAAAGTATTCTCAGACTGGCTTTGTCTGTGGGAAATCACGTCTCACTAACTTCTGAGTTTTTTGAAGAGGTGACAAAGAACATTGAAAGAAAAAAAAGACAGCAGTGTACATTGTTGAACACTTTGCTAAAGTCCAAAATGGACAAAATTCTGTATGGTAGACTGGTTAGCAAGGTTAGATCACATGGGATCCAGGAGGAGCTAGCCAACTGGACACCAAATTAGCTAGAAATAGGAAATAGAGGGTGGTGGTGGAGGGTTGCTTTTCAGATGAGATGCCTGTGACCAGTAGTGTACCATAAGGATTGGTTTTGGGTCCACTGCTGTTTGTCATTTATACAATGATTTGTATATGAATATAGGAGGCATGGTTAGTAAATTTGCAGATGACACCAAAATACGTGGCTCTCTCAGTACAATGGGATCTTGATCAGATGGGCCAGTGGACCAAGGAGTGACAGATGGAGTTTGATTTGGATTAATGAGTTGTTGTATTTTGGTATGTCAAACCAGGGCAAAACTTGCACACTTAATGGTGGAGCCCTGGGGAGTGTTGCCAAACAAAAAGACCTAGGAATGCAGGTGCATAGTTCCTTGGAAGTGCAGGCACAGGTAGACAGGGTGGCGAAGGTAACAACTGTGCAGGACATTGGTTAGGTCGCTTTTGGACTACTGCATACAATTCTGGTCACCCTTCTATGGGAAAGACATTGTTAAACTGGAAAGGGTTCAGAAAAGATTTAAGGATATTGCTGGGACTGGACAGTTAGGAGTTGTAGGCAGAGGCTGAATAGGCTAGGGCTTTTTTCCTTGGTGTGCCTGAGACTAAGAGGTGACCATAGCGGCCTAAAAAAATCACAAGGGACATGGATAGCATGAATAACCAAGGTCCTTTTTCCTAGACTGGGGGAAATCCAAAATTAGAGGGCATAGGTTTAAGGAGAAAGGGCAAAGATTTTTTAAACAAAAAAAGGACCAAAGGGTTAACTTTTTCACAAAGTGGCGAGCGTATGGAACAAGCTGCCAGGTGAAGGGGTGGAGGACAGTATAATTGCAAGATTTAAAAAGGTATCTGGATGGGTACATGAATATGGGTCAAATGGAACTAGGTCAGATTGGAATATAGTGAAGGGTCCGTTTCTGTACTATATGACTGTTTCCAGTGCCTTAAGTGTTCAAAATACTCATGTCAGTCTGACAAAAAAAATCTGTCTGTAGCTAAGTCTTAAAAGGGTGACCCTTTATTTTTTGGAGATAGTGAAGCCTAGTTCTAGATTCTCCTACAAAACATCCTTTTCCATATGCAGTGTATCAAGACTCACCAGAATGATGTGCTTCTAACAAGTCTCCTCTTACTCTAGATTCTAGGAGTTAAAGCCTAACCGCTCCAATCTTTTCACGCTAAACATTCACTCAATCTCGTGCAGCTGTATAGTAAACCTCCTTGGATTTACTTCCAACTCATTTACATATTTCAACTGTGATTTGCCAATTAGTTCAGACCATCTTGGCATTGACACTAACCAAATCAAGAACAAAGTTCAGAAAAACAAAAATTGAGTCTTGTTAGTAGTTTCTCCATTTAGGCTCAAAAATCAGTAAACTGTGGGTATTTCAGTTTTTGGATCACCAGAGGAAATAGGGTGCAGCAGATTATTTTTGAAGTGTTCAACATCATGAAGTTTTTAGGCAAATGAGGGATGGCCAGCAGCAGAGGATCAATAATTAGATCTGATTCTTTTCAAATTACCCTAAATCTAAGTACTAGTCAAGATAAATTTACAGATGCCAGCGTAGTATTTTACATTCTGGCTGCCAGAAAGGCTAGGATGACATGCCGGTGACTAGGTTTTAAGGCACATGCTAATAAAAGGCCAACTTTCCCAGAGAGCCCAGTCTCTTATCTCCTGAGTAAACGGAGAAGGGTCTGTTCTTTAGAAATTGTTTTTGGTATTCATTGCTGTCTAAAAGCATTTCAGAGAACTTTGTAAAGAAATTGGAATTAGGAGGCATTGGAGAAAAAGTGACACCGATCTTTCTAGCAGCATACTGCATCATTTCAAGCAGTTACAAAATTCAATTATTCGCGTCTGGAACAG
The DNA here is from genome assembly GCA_024137785.1 of Ginglymostoma cirratum. Classification (NCBI taxonomy): domain Eukaryota; kingdom Metazoa; phylum Chordata; class Chondrichthyes; order Orectolobiformes; family Ginglymostomatidae; genus Ginglymostoma; species Ginglymostoma cirratum. The sequence goes on along the minus strand of JAHRHZ010000111.1, from coordinate 11,066,946 downwards.
TACATGCTTGATGCAGCCAGGACAGCAGCTGTCTATTGCCAGATAAGAATTCAGAACAATGCGACATCTTAAAGCACAGACGAGCATCCAAACAGCTTCAAGTGAATCATTACAATCCAGCTAACTGACCATCAAGACTAGCAACAGCTGGATGAACTCTTCACATTAAAAAGAGATACTGGAGAATAAACAAAAGCCACTCAAACATGAACAGGAGAACCAAGAGAAAAAATAAGATTTTATTTTTACAGAATGCAATTATGACAGTTTTCCCTCCAATTCATTCATGGGATGTGGGCATCACTAGCTGACCAGCATTTATTGCCTGTCAGAAAATAACAACTGCAGATGCTGGAAAAACTCAGGTGTAGCAGCATCTGTGGAGAGGAAGCAGTTAACTTTTCAGATCCATGACTCTTCCTCAGAACCTAGGGTTACTGGAAATGTCAACTCTCTTCACAGACGCTGCCAAACCTGCTGAGTATTTCTGACAATTTCTTCCATTACCCATCCCCAGTTGCCCTGGAGAAGGTGGCAGTGAGCTGCCTTCTTGAACTGCCGCTGTCCACATGCTGAGAGTTGAACCGCAATGTAGTTAGGGAGAGAATTCCAGGATTTTGACTCAGCAATTGAAATATATTGTTGTTCCTTCACTAAGTCAGGATGGTGAGTGGCTCAGAAGGAAACTTGCACATGGTGATGTTCCCATGTCCTTCTAGATAGGAATCATGGGTTTGGAAGGGGATGTCTCAGGACCTATGAATTTCTGCAGTGCATCTTGTAGATGGATTCTTTTCAGGTGGAAAAACAAACAACATTAAAACCAACTGACAGTGAAAAAAGTGCTTTAAAGACAACAGTACTTAAAAGTGTTCATAATGTCAGCAATCTATTTAAACAGCACAGCACAGTGAAGAAACTCAAACAATATTTAAGCAACATTAAGGGATAATTGTTGGTGAATCAACTGGTAAAACTACAATGTTCTTTGAAGTGAGTGTCATAATATATTTTAGGTTCCCCCAAGATGGTGGGCAGAGCCTGTTGAACATTCAATCTGAAAAACAGTCCAACGGAATATGCAGCATTCCGTCAGTTACTACATAGGACAAATGCTACTTCAGGTGGCTAAGAACATGTCAGCCCACAGCTAAATACCTAACTCAGGAGGGTAGCATCACTTACGTTACAGAATTACCTACAGCACAGATGGGTGCCTTTCAGACCTTGGCAAAAGGACAGTCATGCTCACTGAGCTGGGTGTGTACAAGATTGCAAACGCTTTGTCACCCTACTAGGTAACAGTCAGCACACCTCCAGTGAAGCGTTGGTGTTCTGTCCCACTTGGTATGTATATGCCTCAGTCTGCTGGGGTGGTTGGTATCACTGCCAACAGAACACCAACGCTTTACTGGAGTTGCACTCAATGTTACCTAGCAGGGTGTTGAACAACTACAATCAAACACACTGACTCAGTGAGCAAGTCTACAACCTCAACCACAACCAGAGCTATAAGTCTTCTCAAAAACTTTAAGGGCAGTCATTCTCAAGCCCAAAGCTAAAATACTGTCAGTTCCTCAAGCATGAGAATCTGCCCAAATCCAGTTTAAAATTACATACAGAATGACTTCACCACTTTTCAGCAGGGATTCCAGATCCTGACAAGTCAGTGAAAGAAATTCTAGATCTTAGTCACTCATTTTAAATTAACAAACTCTGGTCATTGGCACATTTGCCAAAAGGGATTGTTCATCCCCATCTACACTACCAAAAATCACTTAGAAAACCTCTACCTCAACATTACCTTCTCGTTTCAGATTGTTGGCCTTGAACCTTCCCACCTCATCATAATTGATAGTCCTGATTCCCTAACATCCTAAATAAATTTCCTCGATGCTTTGTCTATTGCCTTCAAATCTTCACTGAATCATGCTGCCCAAGTGATCCAGTGCTCCAGAACAGAAGCTTAACCACAATTTATAAATTTCTAACACAATCCTATTTATATTGTGCTTTATTTGTAGTCGTAAGAAACTCAAGCTGTCAATCTGTGTGAACCAGAGTTTTCAAAGTCGACAATATTTTAAAGTATTGTCTTTCCATATTATCCTTTCATAAAAACTTAATGCTTGTCTACACCGAATTCTATTTGGCACGCTTCTGCCATTCAATCTGTCATCCTGAACCCTGTCACAATACAGTACACGTTGCCAAGTTTAATATCAACTGCAAATCTTATAGTACACCACATTTCAAGTCCTTTATGTAAAAAGGAACTTGGTTGAACAAACCCCACCACCCTAAAGTCATGCAACCACTTGTTTACCATTGGAGTGAAATATGTTTACCATTGGTTTTGGATCATTAATAATCTAAAGCAATAGCTGCATGGCCTGTAAATAGTTAGTTAACACCAAAATGGAGTCTAAGAATCAGTTCCAAGCCTCAAAATACTGACCTTTTAATATCCTAAGCACGAACTATAATCCACCTCACAAACACTAAGTCAACTTATATACACGAGCACAAGTCACCAACTCAAAGCACACTGCCGACTCTCGTACCTTACCCTGAATTCTATGTTCTCTACTGTGGTGTTAAAAAGGCCTTTGTAATTACTATGTCTAGTTGAAACATTGGAAATTGGAGCAGAAATAGACAATTCAACCCTGAGTGACCACTTGACCAATGATCATCAGTGATCATCCAATTCAGTATCCTGTTCCCCACTTTCTCCTCATAGCCCTAAGAACAGGAGAAGACAGAGAATATGCCTTGAATTCCAATTACAACACCAAGCAGGATTAATAGGAATAAAGGGCCAATACTTGTGTAAGGTATGTAACCAAAAGTAGATCTCAATGAAGTAAAACTCAGGGTGCAAAGCACAGAAGTGGTCTCATTTATAATCTCATTGTCATGTCCAAGGGTGAACAGTTATTATTAGTCATTTGGAATCATTTCTGATACACAAAAACACAATCTCCCCCAGCCACCTCAAACACCAGTGTAATTACAAATCCTAAATTATAAATGGTAGCAGTTACACTTTTATCCAAGGGGAAAAAAAACAACAAAAATCGATAATTCACAAATTCATTTTAATTGACATGTTCTCTTTACATAATTGTAAAAATGCCAAAACGTAAGGAATCTGAAAATTACTCCATAATTAGTAAAATGCACTATTGAAAGACAGCAAACATCAAGCATTTGTTTACATTAATAACAGCCATCATTTTTAAAAAGCAAAGAACGTTTTTAGAAACAGTGGTACTTGGTATAAATTCTGGACCAGAAGAATCAAGACTTGAGAGATACCGGTCAAATTCTGTATAAATCTAAATGAGCACAGCCAATTAGCACAGCATTTAACATCCCTATTTAGATAAATAGGGATTTCTCAGAAGTCTTAGAAAAAGCAGATAAAAGAATGACTAGAATACACAAGTAATCAAGAAAATTACAAAGTGAAAATGTGGTTATGGAAACTTAAAAAGGACAGGACAATAGTGGAGAGGGTCAGTCTCCACCTCCAAGGATAAAGATCATAACCCAGATTTTAATACAAAATAGGTACAGAACATATTCGTTACGTGCAAATACAGAAATAGGAGTGATCAGGTAGTCCCTCAAAATTTGATCTACCAAAATCGTATTGCACTTCCAATTAATACACTTTGTTCTTTATCTGTTGATACCCTGACTTAATAATTAAAATGTATTGAAGCTCCAAATGATTAACTTGGCTTCCCCATCACACCACACCCCACCCCACCCCACTATCTGAATAGTTAGTCATTAATCAGAAAATGTTTTGGAAATCATGATTGGCTAAAAATAGGGTCCCTAACAAATTTTTGAAAGATTTTAAACATCTTGAATATATCATCCAAAATTCTGCTCTGCTGTCATAATCTTTTCACCATTGATGTGGAGCTTTCACAACATGCAGGAAGATCGACAAGCTGGGAACCTGCATTTATGAAGAACTCAGTCACCTGTCTTAATGTCTCAAAGTAGCTGATTGTCAAATATAACTTCAATCATCCTGTAAAATACCTTGGGACATTTTACAAATTTAGAAACAGACTTTTTCTCCAAAGAGAAGGTCCAAGAAGGATGACTTCTAGGAGGCAAAGAAGAGTGATGGAAGTTTCAATTGAGAAGACAGTATTTTCACTTGTGGAAGGGAAAAAAAACAATACGCTGTTAATGTCGAATTAGTCACCAAGGAATCAAAGAATTCAGAAGATATTTCTACCTAGAAAGTGATGAGAATATGGAATGGCTACCACAGAATTGTTGAAAAATAAAGATAGTTTCCTTTTAAAAGTAAATGCAAAAGAAAATGGGAAGTGTTACACTGATCAAGTTCAATGATGAAGGATGGAAAGCCGTTCGAGAGGAACAAAGGCTTACTGGAACTTGTTTAACCATTAACTCTCTTCTGGGCTGTGGACTCTATGTAAATGAGATGAATCTTCCTTCAAACAATCTAAAATACTCAAAACATTAGCCATAGGATGGTTAGGTTGACAAACAGGTTAATTTTAACAAAACACTTTCGTTGCATAATTATTTATCTGGTGTGTGGCTAATTTTCTCTGGAGAAAATACCAGAAATCTGGAGTTGAAGAACTGAACTAATCACATCAAGTTTTAAAAAAAAGTTTTGCAATGTCAGCATAGTCCACTGAGGTCAGCAGAAACATGGCTAAATGATTTCCCATGGCAGCCGAAACATTGGGAAGCCAGTTATACGTGATTTAGATCATTAAGGCGGCCGCAGAACTTTAAGCATATGATCGCTGAACTTAGAAGTCCCTTCATCAGTCTTACAAGGGCAATGACTGCCTGCCAATTCCAAAATGGAGGCTCAAGCTCTTTACAAGTTGGAACCTAGAAATAATTGAACAAATCAGCCAACCCTTAAGAACTAACACACTGACCTGAAACAAAATATACTATTAATAATGGAGGGACTAAACAGTTCTTTTAGAATACATACTACAACAGCCAAAAAGAGGACATCCAACCACCCATTCACATGGCAGTGTGGAAAGTCTCTTAAAATAAGCTGTGTTTGCTACACCCAACAAGTTTTAATCGTGAGTAAAGCAAAATGGTTATCTTGAAAAAAGTGGCAATAATCTACAATATCAATACATCTACATGTACATCATCCATACAAAGTCATTTGTACTTAAGTTTGCCACTAAAATCTGGAGTTTCACAATGAACTTGCATGTGTTTTGTTAAATGTCTTAGTGATGCTAGATTTCAAAGTGGGCCTGAAGTTGTAGTTGATCAGCACATTAACCCATAAATCGCTTGGACACCTCCAAGCGCCATCAGCTCTCAATTCTACAAGGCTGGTTGATGATTACACAAGAAATTTGACCTTCTAGTCCTGATCAAATAGCCGCATATTTGTCAACAGTTGTTTTGACCCCAGCTCCGCGATCTTTACTACACTCCAAAAAGGCTCATTTCTCTCTTGGGCAAAGGGGACCAATCTTATAAACTGCAGTCCACTTCTCAGCTGATCAATACGGCTGCTATTTAGAAGCAATTTTCAATGCCAAATGGAAGAAACACATGACTACTGGTTTGTGGGAAATGGTGAAATCTGGTGTTGTTGGGTAGAGTCTGCAGTGCAGATTTTAAGGCAGATAGCTAGCATAGAGTATACGGCATTGAAATATGTATGCTTCAATCATTTTAAAACAAAAAAAGTGCGCACGATTATGACACCAAATTCCCAAGGAGAGATAAGCTCTTTTCTCTATAATTAAGACTTCCAAAAGTATGTGGACAGATACCACTGCACAACAAGAATAAGTGGTTTAAGCCTGCAGCTCAATATGCCTTACAAAGCAAGTTATACAGCAACACTTGACCAGAACAACAGTAAAGAGTTGAATTATTCCTTCCAAAAAGGCAAATATCCAAAGATGAAGCAAGCCAGTGACAAGGCTTGACTGCTTATTTGTTGGAAGTGGATTTGCACAAGCCAGAAATAATTCCAAATAAATAATTTGATTGAAAACCCACAGAAAGGATACTATAAAAACACTTGGCAAGTCAAACAGGAATTAACTGAATTTATTTTAAAAATACACAATTGTAATGAGTTCATATGCACCAATCCTTTCATCTTTCTGGATCTAACTGGAAGGGGATTTGTTTGTGTGTTCAGTCAGCCAGCACTATTCTTTCTTGACATAAAAGGCCAAGTTACAAGTACTTCAGTTATATAAAAGCAAACAGCAGAATAATTATTCTGCTCCGCTGCAACTTCTGTAGTCTCAAGGAGTGCAGCAGAGCAGTGTGTGACATGTTCAATGCTGATGATTCAATGCTATTACTTCAGATTCTTGCCTTCAGACCTCAAGGCCCTGTCTGCAGCTCAGCTGAGCCAACGTCTTTACATCTCCCATCATGACTCGTAAGACTCTGCTGAAAAATCTTAAGACAAGCATTAAAGTAATGGGTCTTTACAGGCATTTTCAGATCAGTGAAACTCTCATGCAGCAAGAACCCAAAGGCGAGATTGCCTCTAACACTTCCAACCATCAAAATGGGAGGCAAGGTGAGTGAGGGTGGGGCTGTAAAATATCATGCTTGCATAATAGCAGTCAGAGACTGAACCGTCATATTTCTCCTCGGTTATACTCTTAATTGTACACCAGGGTGTTAAATTACAATCACAGATCCATCTAAAAATTTGCTCATCCAAAAGTTAATTTTCAAGGTGGAAACGGCTAAGTTTAAGTGGAATCGGCTAAGTTTAAGTGGAATTACAACATTCTTACAAAATCAACACAAACTGAAGTGTTATTTCAAACTCATACTGCAGGAGTAAGGACATGAATGAGAGTACATGTATCAGATCACAGGACAGCAATCCCAGAAGAGAAAAAGAACTGAAAGGGAGGGCATTTGACAGTGAGAAGTGACAGGGAAATCAAGTAAAAGCATTCATGACAAAGTGCATGTATGCAAGGAGTGAGTACAAGAAACAAATCAGGAGTGTCAATAAGGAAACCATTTTATGTCTCTTTATACAATTGACTAAGTTCATCAATTAAAGCTACTAACCGTGGGTTACCTCCTAAACTGTCAATAGCTTTGTAAGCTTCTGATTCCAACATATTGAGTGTTTCTCTGGTGTAATCAAAAGAACCCACCTTTTCAAGATAACTCACACAGTATTTCTTTACATCCATATTTTCAGTCCTCTGTCGCAAAATATTCTGCACTTGTGTACTTTCTGGATGTGACCAGATAGCATGAATAAGGGGAAAAGAAAACTTCCCCTCTGTTAAATCTTCACCAAACCCCTTGTTTGCAGTGTATTGACTGGATAATAGGTTTCCATAATCATCACGTATTTGGAATAAAAGTCCCAGTGTGTCAAGAAGAGGCTTCAAGTCAGATTTATTTTCAGAGAACAGTTGCATGAGGCCGACAGCTAGTCCAAAGAGTCCTCCAGTTTTCTGTAGCACCATGGCCTTGTAATCTTCCAATGTGGGACAGGTGTATGTATCCCTCCAATAGATGTCCAAGCCTTGACCTCTATGTAGCTCAAGTAGCTGTTGTGTGAAGACTTTAATGGCCTCTGGGTGGTCAAGGGTCAACACCTTCTCCAGACTCAAAAAGTAAACATAGTTGGCAGAGTTTATGACAGATGGAATACCATAGATACTGTGCGCCACAGGAAAACCGCGGCGCAGCTTAGAATTATCCTCAATATCATCAATCAGCAAACTAGCACTGTGCAACATTTCCGTAACTTCTATGATGACCTAGAGCAAAAACAGAAATATTGGAAAAAAGTGTAAAAATGACATGCTTAAAGATGCTTGACCAATTTTAGCTCTGTCGGAAATAACAATCACCAGATCTGACTTCGCTACATCAAGCTTTACCAGAGCTTTATCAAATCCCATCCTGGTTTTTTTTTTTTTTTAAAGCCCTTTCTAATCCCTTTCCGTTAGCACCTCCTTTTGATTATGCCTCACTGAAGCCTTGCAGGGATTTTCAACGATAAAAAGATGCTGTACAATATAATTTATTATTAAGTGGTGAAGGAGATTGACTTACTGAATATCTTTAAGCTTCAGTTTATTTGCAATACCATTTTAGCACCAGATTAACAATTGTTGGTAGGCAAATTGAAAAATTAACAGCACAACTGCAAGCAGTAATCAAGCACTTCAAAACAGCTATCCAATTAGTCCAATTCCCTCATTTTTCACCATTGTCCTTCAAATTGGTCTTTACCTTTTATGATAACTTGCAGCATAAACAAAGTTCACATTTTTTTTCTGGCTCTTCTACTAATTACAGTATGATGTTGGAGATCGTTAACCAGACAGCACAAATTTAATCAACACAACTAGCGGAGACAATGTATCCCCAACTACTCCTTCAAAACTCCTTCTGAGTCACTTCAATCTCTGTCATCTTCTCTACACCAAGAAATTTAGAAAAAAATCCTATTCTTCACGGTCCCCACTAACTCAAGTTCCTCTATCCAGGTACCATTTAAGTCATTATAACTTTTGTTACTTCCTCGACTGGAATAACAAGAATAGAACAAGAATATTCCAGCTGAGTCCTAACTAGTGATTTAAGGCTTTACCATAACTTCCTTACTTTTGCACTCTATACCTAGGATTTTGAGTTTTACTGAGATGTGTTTCTAAAGTAGCCAACAGAGTTGTCATCTTCAAAAAGTTGAGAGAACATAATTTAAAAAAATCACTGAATGGAAACAAACTTGAGCATTTCACAGCCAATAAAGTGTAATCTGACCAGTGATTTTATCTCAGTTTGAAAAGGACCAATCGTAACAATATTTTCAACCTGTCCCAACAAAAAGTTGTGCTGAAGTCATAGCGGACTCAACATACGAGTTGTTTCTCTCTCCGTTGATGCTGCAAGATCTGCTTAGTTTCTCTAGCATTCAGTGTTTCAAATTTCCAGCATATGCAACATTTTGCTTTTTGGACAAGTATTATAAAAGGTACACAGAAATATTACACGGTTTCTATATGTAGCAGAGGTGTCACTTCTCATTAGAGGCAGGGTGGGAATAAATTGCTTTCACAAGTCTTTGGTCATCAAAAAACCTTAAGTCATTGTGGTAGGTATCATATTTCAGCTATACAAAGCTCTGGGAGTTCCCAGGAGTACCGTGAGCATTTTTGGGTCTCAAACTTCAGAGACAGCCTATATGGTGGCCAAGAGCACTGGGAAATCAGAAGATTGAGAAGGGTACAAGAACAAACAGGATAACAAAGAGAAATAAGGAAGGAGAGGATCAAATACGAAGGTAGGCTAGCCAGTAATATTAGAAATGATAGTAAAAGTTTCTTTCAATACATAAGAAACAAATGAGGGGCAGAAGTAGACATTGGGCCACTCCAAATTGATGCTGGAAGGCTAGTGATGGGAGATAAGGAAATAGCTGAAGAACTTAATAAGTATTTTGCGTCAGTCTTCACAGTGGAAGACATGAGTAATATCCCAACAATTAAGGAGAGTCAGGGGGCAGAGTTGAGTATGGTAGGCATTACAAAAGAGAAAGTGCTAGAAAAGCTAAAAGGTCTAAAAATTGATAAATCTCCTGGCCCCGATGGGCTACATCCTAGAGTTCTGAGGGACGCGACCGAGGAAATAGCAGAGGCGTTGGCTGTGATCTTTCCACAGTCACTGGAGTCAGGGGAAGTCCCAGAAGATTGGAAAATCGCTGTTGTAACCCCCCTGTTTAAGAAAGGATCAAGGCAAAAGATGGAAAATTATAGGCCGATTAGCCTAACCTCAGTTGTTGGGAAAATTCTAGAATCTATCGTTAAGGATGAGATTTCTAAATTCTTGGAAGTGCAGGGTCGGATTAGAACAAGTCAGCATGGATTTAGTAAGGGGAGGTCTTGTCTGACAAACATGTTAGAATTCTTTGAAGAGGTAACAAGTAGGTTAGACCAGGGAAACCCAGTGGATGTTATCTATCTAGACTTCCAAAAGGCCTTTGATAAGGTGCCTCACGGGAGGCTGCTGAGTAAGGTGAGCGCCCATGGTGTTCGAGGTGAGCTACTGGCATGGATTGAGGATTGGCCATCTGACAGAAGGCAGAGAGTTGGGATAAAAGGCTCTTTCGGAACGGCAACCGGTGATAAGTGGTGTCCCGCAAGGTTCAGTGTTGGGGCCGCAGCTGTTCACCTTATATATTAATGATCTGGATGAAGGGACTGGGGGCATTCTGGTGAAGTTTGCCGACGATACGAAGTTGGGTGGACAGGCAGGTAGTACGGAGGAGGTGGGGAGGCTGCAGAATGATTTAGACAGTTTAGGAGAGTGGTCCAGGAAATGGCTGATGAAATTCAACATGAGCAAATGTGAGGTCTTGCACTTTGGAAAAAAAATTACAGGCATGGACTATTTCCTGAACGGTGAGAAAAATTCATAAAGCCGAAGTACAAAGGGATCTGGGAGTGCTAGTACAGGATTCTCTAAAGGTTAACTTGCAGGTTGAGTCCATGATTGAGAAAACGAATGGAACGTTGTCATTTATCTCAAGAGGGTTGGAATATAAAAGCAGCGATGTGCTTCAGAGACTTTATAAAGCTCTAGTTCGGCCCCATTTCGAATACTGTGTCCAATTTTGGGCCCCACACCTCAGGAAGGACATACTGGCACTGGAGCGTGTCCAGCGGAGATTCACACGGATGATCCCTGGAACGGTAGGCCTAACGTACGATGAACGGCTGAGGATCCTGGGATTGTATTCATTAGAGTTTAGAAGGTTGAGGGGAGATCTAATAGAAACTTACAAGATAATGCATGGCTTAGAAAGGGTGGACGCTGGGAAGTTGTTTCCGTTAGGTGGGGAGACTAGGACCCGTGGGCACAGCCTTAGAATTAGAGGGGGTCAATTTAGAATGGAAATGAGGAGACATTTCTTCAGCCAGAGAGTGGTGGGCCTGTGGAATTCATTGCCACAGAGCGCAGTGGAGGCTGGGACGTTAAATGCCTTCAAGGCAGAGATTGATAAATCCTTGATCTCGCAAGGAATCAAGGGCTACGGGTAGAATGCGGGTAAGTGGAGTTGAAATGCCCATCAGCCACAATTAAATGGCGGAGTGGACTCGATGGGCCGAATGGCCTTACTTCCACTCCTATGTCTTATGGAAGATATGCCAGTCTCAGAAACAATGTAGATTTACAAGAATTACCTCTGGACCTCAAAGTTACAAGAAGATTATTCAACTAGTATTATATCCAATTTATAAGCTGATGGTGTGGTTTGATCCAGGATTTCAAGGTATTAAGCAACGTACACATTTTCGTTCCCTACCTTTTTTTTGCTGGGTGGGACATCAAAAACAAGGAGGTAGTGTCTAAAAAATAGCCTGAACTTTCAGGGATGAAGTTAGTAATCACTTCAACACACTAAATGGAAGCTTGAAATTCACTTGCTGCAACACAATGATAGACCAATTATGAAATTCAAATTCAAGAATGGTAGATGTGTGTTGACCAAAGTCTGAGCAATTGGAGCAAAGGTTGCTGTGGAGTTAGGTCATAGATCAGCCATGATCCAAATGAATGGCAGACCATGCTCAAGTGGCTAGCCAAACAACTTATTTGTATGGTTGCAATAATAATTTTGGTTTATAAAAATATTCGTACTTCAGAATCATTTATTCAATGACTGAAATGAATGGTAAAAACTGAAAAAGGATGGGAGTGCAATTTCATGTTTCCAGTCAATACAAGTAGCAGCATACTACAGAAAGACATGGAGTAGAAACTGGCCATTCAGCCTATCAAGTCTGCTTTGCCATTCAATGAGACCATGGCTCATCTGACAATCCTCCGCTCCACTTTCCTACCTTCCATCACTCCCATAACAACCCCTGGTTTCTTAGTGATTAAAAATCTGTCTCAGCACTAATATCGGGAAACGACCAGATAAGATCACACTAGATTTTGTCAGCAGCTGCATTTCATTTGAGCATGATTTTTCTGTTCAATGAAGTTCAAGTCAGCAGTGACAAATAGCTACGAAGTCATTGTAACTAGAAAGTAAAGAGTGTACTGTCCTTGCCACTATTAAAATATCATAACACCAATGTAGCACAATAAACTCCAGAATCCAAGGGCATCTGAATTTTCAATCCACTTCAGATTCACTGATAAAGGCATTTTGACATTATTTAGAAAGAAACCTTTCCCAGCCATTTTCGAAGCTACATGTAGCTATCCAACTGCACCAATTAAGAGTGATATTAAACTCAACACTATGTTCAGCCTAGCCTCAGATGGGAAACTAGGTATTTTCTAATCAACCCTGTCCAGAGATGTTACTATGCATCTCTGGCGCAGATGGGACTTGAACATGGGTTTCCTGACTTAGGTGCCTCATATGAATCTAGTCCAAGCCTCTAATTAAAGAAACTGGACAAATTTTGAGAGAAAAACCGGGAGCCAATTTTAGGTAGGCATACAGGACAATTAGGATCTGTGGATTTCAGATTGGTGCAATTCACAACATGTTGTTTGCCAGTTACACTTGGCAACATGGTGTAGGATTTCAAACTTACGCTCATGGGAATTTCTCACATTTAGATTTGAGACATTCTGGCATGGTGTCAAAATTTGGTACTTTCCTTCCTCGCCTATGGTTTCTGTTGTTGAACACAACTCCCACCCACAATGGATGTGTTTCATTGGGTAGTTGAGTGTCCTTTGGAAAGGACAGCCATGTGATGCCCAGAGAAGCTGAGACTGCACTGCAACATGTTTCCTTCCTCCGCATTTAAAGGTTCAGCAAGTTAGAAACATTCCAAAACAATAGGTACTGCATGGTACTAAAATTTTACCCATATATGACAGGTCAAAAACAAAAACAAAAACAGACTCCTTCAACATTTCCTGAAGGTCTCAAATCTGAAAACCCACGTTTCAATAGCAAAGTTAAAAATGGAAGTGCAGTGTCAATACATCACAAAGTTGCACTCTTATGAAAGAGGGACATAGGAATGGACAGGATAGAAAAGTATGCCACAAATGCAAATGCTGACCCTGTTATAACTAGCAGTGACTAGCTGTTCTCTTTTACCCAACAGGTCTTTCGATAAAGTGTTTCAAAAATCATTGGGCAAGACATTCCTATGGCCAGACAGACATTCCTGCAGTGCAGCATGGAGTTGTGCAGGAAAATCATTTGGAATCCCTGATGCAGATATGGGAAACACACAGGAAATTGAGTTTTCCTATCCTATACAATTCGAACCCTCTGAAAGAGTCCAAAGACTTCGTAATGTGAAGTTGCTGCCTCACTTAAGCAAAGAGCTACCCAGGAAATGTTAGAGGTTTTAAAGTTAACTCCTGGATAATATAAGGTATTACCTTCCCTGACCATCTCAAGATCCCATCTCCCCTCATCATTTTCCAGAACTAGCTCCTGCCACCAACCTGACATCAACCTCCCTGGCCCAACATCTTGATCACGCGGGAAACAGGGCTGGGGGTGGGGTGTGTGCAAGGGGCATTCTCCGAATAAGAAAACACAGTCAGAAATTACTATAGATCACATATTGCCGTTGTAAAAAAACAAAGAAGTGGGTGGTTTGAGTGAGTAGGTGCCACTGACAACTCATTCTTACAAACGAGATCACTTGTAAAACAGGTCTGTAATTTGTACTACTACTCTGTACTGGAGAAGTATATTCAATGTGGCCTTCACACCTTCGAGTTTTAAAGATCAGTGAATCTACCAGTGCTTTGTGGGCATTTTACATATCCATTATTCCTCTTTATACCAGTTAATCGTTACTGCTGGAAACAAATATTTATTCTTGTGGCAAAGCACAACAGTATCTCACTTCCTAAGGAGGATATTCTTCCACTTTTACATCCTAAAGGACAGTGAAGTGGCAATGGCAAGAAAAAAAAGCATTTTATTTCAACAGCCTTCAGAATGATTTTAAGGATCAAACACACAGGATCACTCATTGCCACAGAAAATGCTTAAGAATTTTTTACTTGGTCATTACCTCCATATTTTACAACTATCTCCCATCAAAATGAAATTAAAACCCTCATATTCCCACTAGTGGAAACTAGACTTTCATAACTCATAACTGGTCAATTTTTTTTAAAAATTAGATCACTTTTTCTGCTGCCTTCACCTGGAGCAGTAAAAAAGTTTGGTTTCCCAGTTTAAATTCTAGCATAAGTGGGCTACTTTTGACATTCACATTGATTTGAAAGGGGGACAGCAGAATAAATACCAGGACTAAGAGCTAAATTATGTGGGAAGATTGCACAGGACCTAATCCCTGGTAGGAGAAACTGAGAACAGACGAGCATAACCTCAAAATTAGAGCAAGGCCATTTAACAGCAGTGTCAAGAAGCACTTCACAAAGGGAACTGGAAATCTGGAACACTACCTCAATAATTTTGAGTTGGCTCAATAGCTAAGTCAAACAGATGTGTGGTAGGCAAGAATATCATACATAAAAAGAATAAGGGCAGGTGAATTAAGAGGAGAAACAGCTCAGCCAATAAGCTAATGGGAAGGCCCACAGCTGTTCCCATGAGATCGACATGTGTTACAAGACAAATCTTAGCCACATTCCCACCTTCCAATTCCCAAGAATCACATGATTTTGTGGAAGAAATTAAGATTCCAGAAATGGTGCCAGACCATGAATCAGAATGCAGTGCACTACAGAAGGCAATTGATGTACCAAATGATTTAACATAACCACAAAACAAAGAGAGGGGTTTAAACCGTATTTTAATATACCAGAGATCAGAAGATGGATTAAAGCACAAAGCTTAGTTGTACATTTTAAAAAGGACTGTAAAAAATCTGTACAAAATATCAAAAACTCCAGCTTAAATAGACCTCATTCGAGTTTGTTTTAACAGTTTCAAATCTGAGAAACTACGACTGCAAAATAAAATAGTTTGCCCTTTCAAGTGCCTTGAATTTGACACTGCTCTCTACCAGAGAGATAGTGCAAATGGGTCTTTTTTCAGGCAAAATGTAGCGAGTAGCATGCCACAGGAATTGGCGCTCAGACCTCATGGTAGTTGTGTCAAACAAATTTGACAACCAGAGATAACATTCTTTCAAGGACTCAAGGCAGTTAGAAGGTTTTGATAGGTTAAAGGAAATGGGTGGTAATTGAAGTACAATGTGAGAAGTGAACAATTTCGCATTTTGGGAGAAGAAAACACATTATCAAAATGATGAGTTTTTTTAAGGCCCTAAAAATGCACAGGGACCTGCTGCACTAGGACACATTCAGAAAAGGGCTATTTTGCAGGGGCAGTGAGTAATTAGGAAAGCTAATAGAATGTTGTCATTAATTGAGGGGAACTGAATACAAGGTGGTGGTGGATATTTTTTCCAGATACACAGGGCACTGGTGAGATCACATCTGGATTGATCACCTTATTCGAGGGTACAGCAAGTATGTTAAAGGCAGTTCAAAGAATGTTTACTAGAAGAATACCCAGAATAAGGCAGCTTGTCTTGTGAGGAAGAGGCTGGACAGACTAGGTTAGAATTTAGGAGAATGAGGTGACTTGACGGAAACAAAATCCTCAAATGGTCCTGAAAAAAGCTAGATGGAGTGTGTTTCATCTTATGGGAGAATCTAGAACTCTGCTCACTGCTTAAAAATCAGGGCAGATACATTTTTACTTAGCAGGGAGTTAGAAAGGCTGGGGAGAGCAATGGTGGAAATGCAAATTTAAGGTTACAATCAGATATTATCATGTCAAATGGCAGAGTCAGCCTCAGCCTCAGCCTCAGCCAGGGACCTGACTTGCCTAATAACATCAGCTGGACTTGTAAAATTACCTACATAGCATAGACTGTAGTGGACCAAGGTGGCTGACCTCCACTTTCTTGGAGGCAATGAATTCTCGACTTGCCAGCAACATTTGCATCTCATGAAAGAATAAAACAAAAAAGTTTATTCTTGTATGTTAGCCAACCCCATACAAACACCAGTTTCACAAAAGTACTTGGAGTGCTATCTTAAAGAGCATCACACAAAGACATCAGCTAAGGTGCTTGACAGGGCCAATGCTGAAAGGATCTTTCTCCTCATGGGAGACTCCTGGGCAAAAAGGGCACAGTCTCAAAATCAATGGGTGCCAATTTAAGACTGACACGAGAAGGAATTTCTTCCAAGGGGTGAGTGTCTTATGAACTCCTTGCAGCAGAGAACTGTGGGGATGCAGTCCTTGTACATATTTAAAGCTGAGGGGAAAATCAAGGGTTCAAGGAAAAGGCAGGAAAGTGGATGTGAGGAATGTTGAATCATCCATCATTCCACTGAACGGCAGTGCAGGCTTCAAGGCCAAAACAGCCTACTTTGTTCTTCTTTCTTAATGTTAAATGATCAGTCAACCCTCAAACCCTTTGAAACAGAGCAGATGAGGTAGATTCTATATTTGACAAGAATACAATTGAATATTAGGTTTAGATTATAGCCTGTTTACTCCACTATACTCAAATTGCACAAATGTCTTGACTACTTCTAATCAATAGATATCTTGACTTTTTTTGAATTGCTGCAACCTGAAACTTTCTTCTAAATCCTAGTTAAACATTTCTGCATGACGACGATGCAGGCTTAAAAGAATTTATGAAAAAAAGGTAAAGTTGTGGCCTGACCACTAGATGGCACAACAATGCACTAATCCAGCTTCCAGCCATCTTGGTAAAACCAAGTCATAGAATCATCTAAGTAAATACTAGATTGCAAGTCATATGGTTTCAAAAGATGAAGTATTAACAATTAGTCTTCCTTACATCCATCGTTTCATATCAATAACAATTTATTTCCCACAGCTGTTAAAGTCTGTTTCTATGGTGTAACCTCAAGCAGAACTAGCCATCCATATTCCAACTCCCTTTGCCCAGCCCATAATCTTGGTTTACTTCCTGATCACTACATGACTGCTGCATACAAGAAATTTACTCATCTTGTTCCCTCTCATAGGGAACTTTGAGCTATGCCAAGCAATGAATGAAATAAAGATAGTCCACAGCAATCAGAACATCTGAATTTCTTACACGATTGTAGCTGCTTCCTTGTATTAAAAAAGGAGCATGCCTAAAAGTCCATCGGAGTTTGTGGATTATGTATCAGCCACTGAATACCAGAGACAGCGAGAGAGAGGAGCAGCACTCTGGTAGGCCCTTGGAAAATATTCTAAAGTCAGACATCAAGCAGTCATAGCACCTATTTTTGCTTGCGTTCAAAACTCTTTAGCCTTGGTCCTCCACATTTTTGCACTCATCTAGCCCCAACTCTCAGATCCTTGCAATGTGCACACCCCCAATATTCATTCATTGCTTTAGCACAAGTGACTAGGCCTTTGACTACTCCAATGTTTGAAACCCCGCCCAAAAAAAACTTTCCTATCCTCCAAGATGCTCCTCAAAACCCTCCTGTCTCAATAGTTTGAGGTTTCACATTTGTATGGCTATTAATTTTGTAAAATATTCAATACAAATTTCTTTAAAATTATACTTCTAGTTCACTCTCCGTGGAGAGCACACCATGATAAATCAACAGATTGCAAGACAGCTGAAACATTTGGTGCTACAATATTGCTTCTCACAAAAAAGGTGCAAGGAGACTGCTGGGAAGGTACCAGATAGATCACAGAAAAAGATTTCAGTTTACTGAAAAAGGGAAGTCTACTGGACGATTTAGTTGGCTACAGATATTTTAATTCTTAATTCATCAGCTCATTGGATTCGGCTGCAGCTGGTTGGGCCAGCATTTACTGCCCATCCCAGCCCTCGAGAAAGTAAACCGTCACAGATCATTTGCTGCATAATACCAACTTGCCAAGTTGAGTGACAACAACCTAGGGTGGGGTTGGGGCCTAGGGGAGAAGAGTCAGGGAATGCTTGTGAAAACACTCATGCATGAGGGAGAGTGAAGTAAGGCAGCAGATCTGCAACCACAAAAATCAGAAACAGAAATCAGTTTCAGAGTGTGCAGTTATCAAAGATAGATGTAAAACTTTTGCAGCAGATACTTATCAGATACTAATACAGCCAACATGTTCTCAAACCCACAACTGAAGTTGTGCATACAAACAACATTTTGAACTATCACAGCTCAACATGCACTTGTGCAACGATGTACTTTATAAATCACACAATTTACTGTTTCCAGCACAGCATATTCACTAAGATTTGAATGAGTGTGCAGGGTGAAAGTAGAAAGGCTTGCTTATTAAGCAGGCAAGATATGTGGAGCTTTCATCTCAGGGAAAATTCAATTACCCAAAGTAACGCTGCATTAAGAAAGTCAACATAGTAAAGTTGAACAAGTTCAAGAACTTGTGGATAAACTAACTTTGGAGGCCTCATCAATACGGATGAGAACTTGGATTGAAATGACATCAGCAACTAAACATGTTTAATTCAAATGCTTTTTGTAAAAAAAAGGACCTACTGCATCGCACATCAACAATTAAAAGACCAATATAATCTGCTCTTCTTGTCAAATGTCAACTGCTCATAACTTTTGTCAATGTTCAAGCTCAAATGCAAATCAATGTTAACTAAGCACTGTATTCTGGTCCCACACAAACTCAAAAACATTCACGACTCAAACAGTGCACTATTTCCTGAACTTCAACAAAATAAAGTTAAAAAGGTGCAAAATAAGCCCTCCAAACTGTATAGATGGATTACAAAGCTGTGGAGGTTAAATTGTTACAGCAAGCACTTTACAGGTTTTTCAAACAGCTTCCTTTCAAGCTTCACATCAAAAGCAGATTGATAAAGGGTGTCAGCTACACGAAATTTCTCATATCCTCCCCACTTATGCCTACTTCAGAATGAGAGTTAGAGGGCTAAATTGCTGTACCAAGTAATACCGAGTAATGTCAAACTGTTTAAACCAGACCCTGGCCCCCAGCTGGACTGTATCCAATTTGGATTTGATTTATTACTGTCACATGTACCTAGGTACAGTGAAGAATTTTGCTTTGCATGCTATACAGGCAGATCATACTATACAAAAAAAGTGCACCAGGGTAACAGAACAAAGCAAGAATACAATTTTACATCTGCAGAGAAGGTGCACAAAGATTGAGATCAACATTCAAATTTTAAGTTTGACAGGTCCATTCAGAAGTCTAGTTACAGTAAGGAAGAAGCAGTTCTTGAATCTGCTAGTACATGTGTGTAAGCTTTTGTATCTTCTGCCTGAAGTTAGGCAGCAAGTACAGATGGAGTCAACAGATGGATGGTTGATTTGTGTAATGGACTGGGCTCTGTTGGCAACAGTGGTTTCTTACAGTCCTGGGAACAGCAGTTACCACACAAAGCCATGACACATCTGGATAGAATGCTGTCTATGGTGCATCTGTAAAAATTGGCAAGAGTGCAGGCTCCACACCAAGATGATGCACAGGCAATTTACTAGAATGGCACCAGTAGAGACCTAAAGTCCTAGGATTTGGAGACAGCAGAAAAATTGGGATGTCTCAAGAACAGAAAACATTCAGCATGTCTAAAGATGTGGGTTTTGATACAATTGATAAGGAGAAACCATTGGCAAGCAGAAAATTGACTAAATAAAAATAAGTTTAAGAGATGAACCAGAGGGGAGCTTTCAGATCATAAATGTTGATACCCACCAGCCCCCCAACACCATCGCCGACAATGTACTACCATCTAAAAAAAAGGGAGAAGCAGACTTGAATAATGTTTTCCAAAAAACAAAACGAATATATACAACTGAAAAGTAGCACCAACTGGACTGCTCTTTCAAAAAGAACTGGCAATGGTATGATGAACCGAACAACTTCCTTTTGCATTCTGTACAACTTCATACACCTACCAAGCTACCAATAGGAATTGCATAGCTACACGGAGTATGAGAGAATCAGTGCAAGATTTTGAGTTTAAAACAATTACATATAGGCTAATTTCAATTTGTAACCGATAATTCATAATTACTGTTACCAAGAATTTTACAAAATAAAATCAACATCTTAAATGACATGCAAAGAGCTCTTACCTGCAATTTCTCTTCAGGGACATTCAACCAGTGGTTAAAGGCTTGTGAAAGTTTGGTTCTCACTTGTTTGCCTGGTTTAAAAAGAATTCAAAATTCGCCTTGTTTAATATTTCCCGTTATGGAAGGAAATCAATTGGCTGACATGTGATTCCAGACCCACAGCAATGTGGTTGACTCTTGAGATGGCTGAGCAAGACACTTGTGTCCAACCCTAAAAAAAAACTCAAAAGGAATGAAACTGAACTGATAACCCACTGACCTAGGCACCAGAAATAACAAGGCTAAACACAGCCCAGCAAAACCTTCCTGAAGATTTACCAGGACATTGCCAGGAATGGAGGGTTCAACTTATAAAAGTAGGCTGGGAGTTCTCTCACCAAACTGTATGAGTTTGAGGGATGGCCTTAGTAAAATTCGTAAAATAATGAGGAGCATTGGTAAGGCAAACAGCAAGGGTCTTTTCCCTAGTGTGGGTGGTGTTCAAAGTTAGGGAGCATTTGTTAAATAGGAGGGGAGAAAGATTTTAAGTACGTGGCAGACACTATTTTTTTAAAAAAGGGGCTCATGTGTTGAATGAGCTGCCAAAAGGAAGAGATAGAGGCAGGTAAAGTTACAATGTTCAAGAGATATTTACATAGGTATATGCATAGCAAAGGTTGAAGGATATGGGCCAAATGCAGGCAAGAAGAGTTTAGTTTGGGAAAATTGGTCAGCATTTACTAGTTGGACTGCAGGATCCGTTTCCATGCTGCATGGCTCTCACTGGTTGCAACCAACAGTCAATGGAATCCTTCAGATCTCACTTCATAAATTAACTCAAAACCACACTGAGCAGGTCAGGTTTTATTTTAGCTAATCATTTATTTGTTGGAAGCAGCATTTGACTAACCAAATGGAAAGCTACAAACATAACACAATTATTTCTTATAAAGAGTCATCCTTGTTATGCAGGCATATTTATAGTCAATCCCCAAACCCCCTCAAAGATGCGGTGAACCATCTGGGTGAGCGGTCACAAAGCTGTTTGGGTTAAATCTTGAACTTACAACCTATGACAGCAAAGCCATGGCTCATATAGACTAAAGACAACAGCACGGAAATTGAAGCGGATGAAACATTCCCATACACCTTCCTCACTTGTCCTACTGGGCCAGTGTCTACAGTACTGCTCATTGCATCCTGTAGTAATGATGAAAGCCACTTAAGATAATTGATGGTTTGTCAGTCAGGTAGACACTACTGAAGCATAACAAGGAGCAGACCATATTGGAGAGAGACTGGAGTTACTAGAGTACAGACCATGCAAGGACAACAGGTTGCTTCTCTAAAATAGCATCAGCGAATCAGAGTTTCACAATAATCTGACAGCTGTAGCATCATTTAGTTACCAATACCAACTTACTTCCAGATTTCATAGAATAGTACAGCACGGACAGCCATTCAACAATTTTTAAAAAAAACTTGAATTGAATTCAAATGCTTAAGTTGTGGTTGAATTTGAACTCTTGTTCTTGTAATTACTACCAGGCCAGTAACAATCTCACAACCACACTCGCATTCTGAAATAAGAATCAGGTTTTGGACAAATACCAACTACAATGACTGTAGCCTGAAAAGGCTACAGAATATATTTAGATAGTATTTAAGATATCCAAGTAGAGTGGAATTTCCAACTTGGGTAATGGGCAGCTGCAAGTACCATAGTGAACACCAATGGGCAGCCCTGGATCACAAATAGTTATAGTAATGTCACGAACATAAGACTTTCAATGTTGGAAATGATTATCGCACAAGAACCTTCAAATCAGCGTTTCTCCCGTGAAGCAGCATCAAGACTCTTAAACACAAAGGCAAAACAAATAGAAGTTCTAATTCTTGGCCTGCCCTTTTTATTATGGAACTCAGAACTCACAGTAAAAGGAGTTAGCCATTCTGCTTGTTGGGTCTGTGTTAGCCTTCTGACTCAACAATTCCCTTAGTGCCACTCATGCACCTCCTCCAAGTAGCCCTGCACATTCCTCCTTCAAACAATCCAATTTCCTCTTCAATGCTTTGAACATATTTTACATTTCAACCACTCACTGCACAAATATTTGTCACATATCTCCATTGCTTCCTTAAGAATCCAGTAAAATAGAAAGTGGACAGAAAGTAAGATAGTCATTAAAACAAGATTGATTTGGTCTCAAGATTGTACTTGGACACAGTCGTTCATTCTTTCAAAGTATACAGCATGTTGAGAACTATTTGGTTATATTTTTCTAAATTCCCAAAGCAGAACTGCAAGTAACAAAATCTGGGTATTAGTTTCCAACATTTTCCAGACTTATCTAGTGATTGTGTTTGCAGCTGAACCTTGAGCTTCAGAAACTGCTTCTAAAAATAATCTTGTTTGTTAAAAAACCTCATTCACATTCCCTCCCTGACCTCGTTAAAACAGGCACCAATCATACATTTCCACACTCTTCCCTTCCGACACACCCCACCATTTTAAAAAGAAAGGCCAGTCACTGACATGGCCATTAACCATTTATAACCATTTCTTTCAAAATGGTGTTTTTCAATTTGGTTTGTTTATTTCAGGTGGAAAAATCTACAATCACTCACCAGATCAAGTTTTGGAGAGGATTAAACTATTTATTTAGTAGACACAAAGATCTGGTGGGGAGAGGTGCTGCGGATCAGCTGAGTGTGGAAGTGGGATGGGAGTGCTAGAACAAAAAAGAGCAGGCAGACAAGCGAGAAAAACAAACAACCGATTACACTTGATTAGCCAGCTGCAATCCTGCTGAGTGCTGTCCAACTATTTGTAGCTCATCTCTTGCCAATTTCCAAGACAAAATAATCTTAAGAATCTTTCAAGGAACTGACGGCTCATTCTGGAGTTAAACTATCCATACACCTTCCACACTTGTCCTACTGGGCCAGTGTCTACATCAGAAAGACAAAATGACCACTCACTTTTGTGACAAAAAGACAGATTTCAGTGAAGGTTTTTTAAAAAAAAACCATGTCTGATACGATAGTGGTGCAGTGGTAGTATCCCAACCCCAGGCCTCCTGGTCCAGGGTAAAGTCCCACTTGCTCCAGAGTGGGTAATAACCGCTCTGAAGAGGCTAATTAGAAAAACAGATTGAATAATAAAACAGATTACAACAACACCTGATACAATAGACTATACTTAAACCAAGGAACAAGGCTTTCTCCTCACTTGATTCAGACTGCATCAGCATCTTGAGGTCAAGATAATGCACTGGTCTATAAAGATAACACAAAATTTGGAATAAAGCTTGAAAAAGGCAAGTACGACAATTTCCAATTCTCAAATTCTGTGTTCTACAGGAACTCATTCTACCCCTTAAAATTCATTTTTGAGTTACTGGGCAGTTCCTAAAAAAGATAACTGTCTCCACTAGGTGTGGTTTTTGAGTGGGATTCGTGGATTGGATCGGTCCTAAATGAGGCTGTGGATGTGTTGCAATAACCTGGAAATGCAATGTCTTGTGATAGTTTGTACAGACCCATACACCAACTCTCTTACATGAAGTAGAAAATGGTTCCATTTACTGCCCAAAGCTATGTCATAACCACAAGTAGGAGTAACTACTACATTTATTTCAAGTACTCAGAACAGCTGAATGTATCCATTTGAAAAGGAAGTGATTTTATGAGACATGTCATTTCTCTATTCATTGGATAGTGACCACAAAGGGAATGGGGAGGAACCAAGTTGTAGTTATCCAGAAAAAACCCACCAAATCTATAGCTGATAATTGCAAAGACAACAGTGTTTAGGCTCAAGTTCTGATTTAACTGCATCATTTTCTTTGTATTTTTAAGGTTCTGAAGACAGGTGACAGTGATGCTTTCCTTGGGCTTGCTGTTCAAAGTAAGCACACACGTATCCAAGTGGCTCAGCTGTACAGAGTAGGCAAAAGTTGAAGGGAATGTGAAAGCAAGAGAATTTAATAAATCACACGAACAAACATTTCTGCAGCCATAGACAATTCCAAGTTGCTATGCTGCTCTTCAGTAATTTAAGTATTCTACTGAGCAACTGCAGGGTACTGGGGCACCACTGAACAGCCAGAAGCTGCAGTCTGTTTGTTGTTGTTGGTGGGAAGAGTTTAAAATGAATTCATTACCACTAGAAAAGAAATAACATGCACAAAAGAACTGTTGTCTGAGACAGCATTGGTGTGTTTTGTGAAGTCAGACTTAATGGGAGTACAATCCAGGTTAAAAATTAGGTTTGCAGTGCATATGCAAATACAGAAGTCAGCAAAACAAGTGGTGAACTGTGGGCACAAATGGGCATATGGTAAGATTATGCCATAGTAACCACATGGCTGGGGAATAAAGAGGGCAGCACTACTACTGATATTCACGCATATTAGGTGTTTCAGGAAGATGGGGATGAAAATAACAGGTGACTTAGCCATTCAGACCTTCAAGCCTGCTCCACCATTCACAACGATCATGCTGATCGGATTCAAACTTCAAACATTTCCACCAACTCAATAACCAGGTAGCAGTCTGAAACCTTCTTCTGAACTGTCTCAATGTATTTACATCCTTCTTAAATAATGTAATTCCACACTGTACACAGTACTTCCAAAGCAATCTCACTAGTGTCCTTAAGCATTACCTCTATCTTGACATAGGTAGTCTCGTAATCCTTCGCATCAATTTTGCTTCATACATTGCTTCTACTGAAGATACGTCGTTTTAAATGCCAATATGAAGTACCCATTAAATATTAACAATGTGTCACTTATAAGCACCACCATGCCTCTTACTATCTTTTTACTGTTGACAAATTGGAAGATTTTTGGTTTATTTAAAACGTTAACTGCTTTTTCTATTCTCTGCCATTCTCATTTCTTCCCCTGCTCCGAAGTATGCGGCTTGAATTTCACTTCAATACATCAGACATGAACTACACACTTTAAAAATCTTTTCTTGATCTTGCTTGTTGCAAACAATGAGCCCCGGCTTTGGTTCCCTTACTTTTCTCACCTTCCACTTCCGCTGCTTGAAAAACAATGGAACAATCATTAAATGTTAATTGGTTCAAGGAAGGAAATTTGCTCAACTTACCACCAGTGAACTTTAGGAACTCCACTCAGACACCAATATGAATGATTCCTCACTATCCTGCCTTTGAAATCATCTAGCAAGCTTGTCAGTTATATAATCCACTCAAGACAACAAAATACTAGCAATAAATTTTTAATAAGTCAAGCAAACTAGTAAATTGCAGATCTGTGACATTCAATGCAGCTTTCATGGTGATCTGGCTACTCATCCCATTTTAAGGAGATTTGATACTTTAAGAACATGGGAAACACCAAATCACTGTACCTGGCAACTGAAGCACATAGTGGTAAGGCTCTAACAGGATCCTTTCAGAAGCTCCTTTCTTGTTCTCCATAGTACTGATTTGTACAGACGAGCGTTAACCTGCATTGAATTGAATATTTAGTCAATAACAAATCGCAGACAAAATATTCATAAGTTGTTACACCATTGACAAGTCTTCCTGATCATAATGCATCAGTTCTGCTTCATGTTGACCAGATTTAGATTAATTTCACATATTCAAGTACAATGTAGTCATTAAATGCCACTAATTAGGGACTTGACACACTATATCCCTCCAGAAAAACATATGCAGCTTACGAATACTCACTTTTAAAGTGCAAGACAGGGAGACAGCAGTCTCCCTAACTCCACATTACACCAGCTGCAATGTTACAAGGCAAATAAAAGTCCAAAATTCAGTATCTGGCTTTCACAAAAACTTGAAGGATTATCCTATTTAAAAAGGTGGTTCTTGAAGGAAGAGAATGCAAAAAATATTTACCAGCTTAAATTCCAGCAGCGACAACACAA
The DNA here is from genome assembly GCA_024137785.1 of Ginglymostoma cirratum. NCBI lineage: Eukaryota > Metazoa > Chordata > Chondrichthyes > Orectolobiformes > Ginglymostomatidae > Ginglymostoma > Ginglymostoma cirratum. The sequence goes on along the minus strand of JAHRHZ010000111.1, from coordinate 11,040,963 downwards.
ACTGGAAACAGATCAGTGCTGTTGAAGGAGAGAGGGTGGAGTAACCGTACAAGTTGCTGGGCAGAACACCAAGCATGACACTGCAGTAATATTAGCTAGGACCATAACACAAGTCAGAGCCCAGAACGAAATGTAGCATTTCTGATGAAGGGTCTAGGCCGGAAACATCAAGCTTTCCTGCTCCTATGATGCTGCTTGGCCTGTTGTGTTCATCCAGCTCCACACCTTGTTATCTCAGATCCCAGAATGAAATGTGGCTTGTTGGATTATAACTTACTTCATTTTTGTTTTAGTGAGGTGGTCTCTCCAAGAGAGAGGCACGTAATTTTGCAAATTTGAGAATGAAACAGAAGTTTATTCGGCAAAATGATAAAACCAATTTATTTGGAACATAAATTCAGTTTTAAACACCTAGTAACAGGAGGCGTTTATAATAGTAGGTGTGGGGTCCTAGTTCCTTTTCCCAGCCCTGCAATGAGGTCCATGCTGAGATAAATGACACTGCGACCATCAGAACCAGAACATTCACAACAAATCACTTGCTTTGACATAAGCAAATAATTATCAATGTCCTGCATCTTGGCAAACCCACAGTTCAAGACAGAAATTGGAGAAAGCTAACAAAAAAGTACAAAATGACACCAAATGTCATGTTTATTTTCAGCTTCAAGACAATCCAAAAACACTCCTTCAGAGATTTCAAAAATAAAAATGCCTATAACATTATCCAGCAACAGCCCTCGTATAACACTCGCGCCAGAGTCCCTTTCTTTAACATCTCAATACATCCCCAGCTAGCTCATTTGTACATTGGGGGTCTTAATCTCACGGTCATGGGTTTGAGACTCATGTTGTGTGCCACCATTTTGAAGATTTCAGGCCCTCTTGTGGTGCAGGGCTTAGTGGTCTGGATTTCATGTCCCACCTGCTCCAGAGGCATGTAGTAACATCTCTGAACAGGCTGATTAGAATAAAGAGGTTTAAGCTGTGATATTTCAGTTGAGGTAGTTAGAGCTCACACTCAACTTCACATCCTCTTCAGGGTTTAATCCCAAGACCTCTGGTCTATGAACAGCATTAACTCCTTGGACTAAGTAATTCAGTTTACTATATTCCCTTCTCAGGAGCACTACTGTTCTATACATGCACCATGGGATGAACTAAACAGTAAAAAACAAAACCACCTCTCTCTCCAGCTTGGGTATTCAGGAGATTAAAAAAACTCCTAACAGACTTTAAAGTATAATGGTTACTCTACTACATCCTAATTGGTTTGCTCACTTCAGGAATTTATGTTGCCAAGGTAGCCCTCAAAGTCACCATGGCTACAGAAATACTTTAACTTCAGTCGCAGAAAACCCATATCACTAACTCAACTCAACCCCAAGACTTAAACTAAGTGATATTATAAAATGTATAAGTCAGACAGTTCATACATCACAAGCAAAAACCATTTAGGTCAGACCTATCAGTGTATCAACCACAAAATTCAACTGGTTTGGATTGCTAATTCAAAGATTCAGTAATTACTATTAAAGATGTACAACCTTCCACTACTGCAGTTTTGGTTAAAATTGAATTTCAGCAGGCATTTAACTTGAATCCAGTTACTGCAGTGAGAGAACCAAAGTTTGTTAAACAACAGTGATGTGCTGTGTTACTAATTCAAAGTACACAGGTTTTCACCCTTGTCCCCCCTCCAAGAGTTATCGCACAGGATTTAAGCAGGATTCCATCTTGACATTCCACTATTGGCACAATCAGCTCAATAGTTTTGCACAGCTCAGAGCTCACCCTCCCGGCCAACAAGGTTATTTAGTCCCTGCTCTTCGACTGATACTCTTGTAATTGTTATTTACTGTTACATCGTAAATCAGAACAGCTCACAGCCTGAGAAAAATAACTGACAAAGGACAGGAAAGTTTATTTTGAACTGCCATGTTTTCAATTATCCTCAGGCTACACCACTGTTAATATCTTCACTTTCTCATTTTAACCCCATTATGCTCTCAAAGTCACAGCTGGTTAGCAATCTGTGGACACAATGCAAACACCTGCCAGAGTGGAGACTTCAGGTAATTTGTGTTTTCTTCACTGATATGTAGTATACTCTTGAAAACAGCCCAGGACTCATTTTTGTATGAGATCTTCATATTTGCCTAATCCATACAGTCCACTTAAAACTAGGTAACTTCAAATAGAGTCACAGCTGTACAGCTTGAAAAAAGACCCTCAAGTCCAACTTATCCATGCTGACCAGATATCCTAAATTAATCTAGTACCATTTGCCAGCATTTGGCACATATCCCTCTAAACCCTTCCTATTCATCTACCCATCCAGATGCCTTTCAAATGTTGTAACTGTACCAGCCTCTACCACTTCCTTTTGCAGCTCATTCCATATATGCACCACCCTCTGAAAAAGTTACTTTTAGGTCCCCTTTAGAACGTTCCCCCTCTCACCTTAAACCTATGCCCTCTAGTTTAGGACTCTGCTACTTTCGGATAAAAGACCTTGGCTGTTCACCCCACCTGTGTCCCTCATGATTTTAAGTCTAAAAGGCCACCCCTCAGCCTCTGACGCTCCAGGGAAAAATAGCCCTAAGCTATTCAGCCTCAATATAGCTCAACCCCTCCAACCCTGGCAACATTCTTGGAAATCTTTTCTGCACCCTTTCCAGTTTCAGAATATCATTCCTATAGCAGGGAAGCCAGAATTGCACATAGTATTCCAAAAGTGGCCTAACCAATGTGCTGTACAGCCACATGATCTCCCGATTCCTATAGTCAATGCACTGACCAATAGGGCAAGCATATCCAGACACCTTCACTGTCCTGCCTACCTGCAACTCTACTCTCAAGGAACTTTGAACTGGCACGCCAAGGTCTTTGTTTAACAATACTCCCCAGGAGCTTATCAGTAAGTGTATAAATCCTGCCCTGATTTGCAGATCCAAAATGCCACATTTCATTTATCTAAACTCAACTTCATTTGCCACTCCACAGCCCACCAGCCCATCTGATCAAGATCCCATTGTACTGATGAAACCTTCTTGGCTGGCCGCTACACTGCCAATTTTTGTGTCATTTGCAAACTTACTAACCATACCCATGTTCACGACCAAATCATTTAAGTGGCAAAAAGTGGACCCAGCATCAATTCCTGCAGCACACCACTGGTCACAGTCCTCCAGTCTGAAAAGCAACCCTCCTCCACCACATCTCCCACCTTCAAGCCAATTGCGTATCCAAATGGCTAGCTCTCCCTCCATTCCATGTGATCTAACCTTGCTAACTGGTCTACCATGAGGACCCTCGTCAAATGCCTTACTGAAGTTTATATAGATCGTACCCACAGCTCTGCCTTCATCATGTCCCCAAACAAAAAACAACCCAAGTTAGAGAGACAGTTTTCCACACAAATCTGTATCAAGTCTTGCCTTTCCAAATACACGGGAATCCTGTCCCTCAGGATTCCCTCAAGCAACTTGCCCGCCAACGTCAAGCTCACTGGTCTATAGTTCCCAGGCTTTTCCTTCCCACCTTTCTTAAATAGTGGCAACATGTTAGCCAAACTCCAATCTTTCAACATCTCAAACGTGGCTATCAGCAATCTCTTCCCTTGCTTCCCACAGTCTCAGGGCACACCTGCTCAAGGTCTGGGGATTTATCCACCTTAATGCATTTGAAAACATCCAGCAACAACTCCTCTGTAATAATGGCCATTTTTCAAGATGTCACTATATCCCCAAGTTCTCTAGCTTCCATATCCTTCTCTACAGGAAATACTGATGCAAAATACTCATTCAATACCTCCCCCATTTCCTGCGGTTCCACACACAGGTAGCCTTGCTGATCTTTAAGGGGCCTTATTCTCTCCCTTATCTTTTTTCCTTAACTTATTTGTAGAAACTTAGTAGATTCTCCTTAACCCTATTTGCCAAAGCTATGTCCCTTTTTTGCCCTCCTGACTTCAGTCTTAAGTATACTCCTACTGTCCTTATACTCCTCATGGGATTCACTCACTCAATCTCTGCTGTCTATATCTGACACGTGCTTCCTTCTTTTTCTTAACCAAAACCTCAATTTCTCTGGTCATCCAGCATTCCCTACACCTACTAGCCTTGCCCCAACACGAACACTCATTTTTTGAAGGCTTCCTACTTCCCAGCCATCTCTTTACCTGTGAATATCCACCCTGCAATTAATTTCTGAAAGCTCTTGCCCAATATGGTCAAAACTGGCCTTCCTCCAATTTAGAGCTTCAACTTTTAGATCCAGTCTATCCTTTTCCATCACTATTTTGAAACAAATGTAATTATGAGCACTACCCCCAGCGTGCTCCCCCACTGACACCTCAGTCACCTGCCCTGCCTTATTTCCCAAGCGTAGGTCAAATTTTGCACCTTTTCTAATAGGTACATCCATCTACTGAACTAGAACATTTTCTAGTAGACACTTAAATTCCTCTGCCTCCAAACCATTAACACTACGGCAGTCCAGACATCTGGAAAGTTAAGATCCCCGAACATTACAACTGATTCCTACAGATAACAGATCTCCTTATGTATTTACTTCTCAACTTCCTGCTGGCTACTGGTCTGGGTCTACAGTACAATTCCACTAAGGTGACCTTTATTTCAGTTCCACCCAAATAACTTCACTAGATGTACTCCCAGGAATATTCTCAAGTCCAGCAATGTTACCCCTGATCAAAAATGCCACTCCCCTCCTTCCACCACCCCATTTCCGCCCCCCACCCCCTGAAACTCCTTCAGAGAGCATCTGTCCCCTGAAACATTAAGCTGCCAGTCTCGTCCACCCCGAGACACATCTCTGCAACTGCCATGATATTCCAGTCCCATGTTCCCAATCATGCCTCAAGTTCATCTGCCTTATCAGTTAGGCCTCTTGCATGGAAATAAATGCAGTTTATCAGTCCTATCTCATTCTCTACTTTGTTCCTGTCTGCTTTTACTGTTTGATTTGCTCCTTTTTCCAACTGCACCAGTCTCAGACTGATCTTGTTTCTCACCTGGCTCTCAAACCATGTACACACACCCCCAAAACTAGTTTAAATCCTTCTGAGTAGCCCCAGCATATCTCTCCTGCCAGGGTACCCTTCTTAACACCAGTTCCCTTAGCCACACATTCATCTGCTCTATATTCCTATTCCTACTCTCTAGCTCACGGCACCGGGAGTAATCCATCCTACCCAAGGACTACTTTTTAAAATTCCTGCTTAATTTCCTATATTCTCTCCTCAGAACCTTGTTCTTTTCTGTGTCGTTGGTTCCTATGTGTACAACAACCTCCTGCTGATTCTTCTCCCTTTTGAAAGGATTCTGCACCCAAGATATTCTTGATCTTGGCAGCAGGAGGCAACACCATTCCAATATCAGTTTTTGGCCACAGAAACATCTGTCTATGTCTGACTAGAGTCCCCTACCACAATTGATTGCTTGGAACCTGACAGACACCTTGTTACAGTAGAGCCAGTCTCAGTACCAGATACTGATCTGTCAGTGCTCCATACGTCCGAGTCCATCACTCCCAACGTTCTCCAAAATAGCACAATCGTTTGAGATGGGGATAATCACCAGAGACTCCTGGACTACCTGCCTATCCCTTCCACCTTTCTTGGATGTAACCATCTATTTGGATATCCGCAGTCTTTCTCTTCCCAAAACTGCCATCCGTCACACCCCTGGCACCTTCCTCTCTGCCTCCAAGTGCTGCTCCAACCAATCCATATGATCCAATATGATTCGCAACCAAACACTTTCTGCAGGCATAATCCTCAGAAACAGATTCTCCCTCATCTCTCATCTGACAGGAACAGCACATCATTCTATTGAATGCCACCTTTGCACCTTAAATCTACAGGCCCAGAAAATAGCAGTCTTCATGCTCTAAAACACCACTCCAGGTTTACTTAGTACCTATGATTTTATATTTTTCAAGTATAATCAAGAGACAGACCTCAAAAACAAAAAACAAAAAACCCACTCTATTCGCTAGTGTAGATTTACAAAAAAGTTACACTTATAAAAAAGCCACTTAGCTGCTTCCTTGCTGTGTGCTCCCCACACAGGTTTCTCCAAAGTCAGCTTTAGTTATTTTTCATAAGAAACTCTGGTGTCCAGAGGGATGCTTGTTACTAAACAGCAGTGATAGTTAACTAGGCAGGTTTACCTTCCACATGGACTCCACTGTATCTTTACCACCTTTGTTATAGTGTTGTTGTTTGGATCTTTTTCCAAAGTTCCAAAACAATGCAATAGCTTATAACATAGTAATACTGGTCTACGAATGCAAATAAATCAGCTTCAATACTGAAAATACCTTGTAAAAAGCAACAGCTCTTAGCCACAATTTCTTTCCATCCTCCATTTTGGATTACCCAGAATCCACCTACAGACTGGGGGAGCGCTAGCTCAAGGGCAGAGAGGGATGGGAATTTCTAGAGTGCTTGTTCAGGAAATTTTTTTACATTAATATGCTTGCAGATCAAAGAAAAGAGGCGGCAATGCAGAATCTGGCTCTTGGGAATGAGTTGGGTCAAGCAGATCAAGTGTTACTAAGGGAAACATTTACAGCACATAAGTCACTATCACAAGGTTTAGGTTGTCTCTCTTCATAGAGGAGAAATCCACGACAAAAAAAGTTACTAAATAAGCAATGACAGAGCACATCTACTAGCATTATTCAGCTGGTCTCATACTAAGTGACAAACTGCTACTGTTCCACTAGCAAGAATTAGCAAGTATAAATGACAGACTGTTCTCATGTAATGGAAGTTATGGTTGTAAACTCAATTCAAGCAAAGTGCTTAAGTACCATTTGTTAAATCTTAATTTGACAAGTTCAATGCTGCCTATACAAAAGATTCATAGAAAAAACAAACAACAGTAAGCATTTCAGCCCTCATCTTGTTCCACTGTTCAATGATCATGGCTGATCGTCCTACTTAATCCTCATATCCTTGGATCCCTTTAGCCCTAAGAACTAAAACAAATTCCTCCCCGAAAACATCCCATGTTTCGGGCTTTACAGCTTCCTGTGGCAGGGAATTCCAAAGGCTCAGCACGGAGGTGAAGAAATTTCTCCTCAAACAACCTACCCCACATGCTTCGACTGTGGCCTCTGGTTCTGGACTCTCCACTCAATGGGGACATCCTTCCTGTTTACCCTATGTAGTCCAGTCCTGTCATGACTAAGTTTCTAAGTGATCCCCCTACTGCCTTATTCTTCCAAACTCTAATGAACACAGTCCTCAACAATCCAGTGTCTCTTCATATAGGTCAGTCCTGCCATTCCAGGAATTAGTCTGGTAAGCCTTCATTGTACTTTCCCCAACACTGAGTATTCCTCCAAAAAGGAGACCAAAGTTGCACATAAATAGACGATTATGATTCCACCAACAGGGCCTATAATACTGCAGTAAGACATTCCTGCTCCTATACACTCATTCTCTTGCTACAAAGGCCAACATACATTTGCCTTCTTCACTGCCTGCTGCATACTTAGCTTCAGCAACTGGTGTCAGGTCTCACTGTACCTTCCCCTTTGCCAATCCACCACAAATCAAATAATAATCTGCCTTCCTGTTTATGCTGACATTTATCCACCGTATACTTCATCTGCCATGCATTTGCCCACTCACAACTTGTTCAAATTGTAATGAAACATCTCTGCATGTTCTTGGCAGTTAGAATTTCCACCCAGCTTCATCTACAACTGTGGAGATATTGCATTTAGTTTCCTCATCCAAATTATTAATATGAATAGATGGGTCCAAGCAGATCCCTGTAGTACTTTTCTCACTGGCTGCCACTCAAATTGAGTAGTTATTCCTACTTTGTTACCAGTCTGCTAGCCAATTCTTTATCCATGCCAATAAACTACCCCCTAATCCCATGGTACTTCAATTTTTTAATGCTAATCTCTTGTGGAACCTTCGCAAAGACCTTCTGAAAGTCCAAGCAAACTACATCCACTGGTTAACAAGGTGTGGGGCTACATGAACACAGCAGGCCAAGCAGCATCATAGGAGCAGGAAAACTTGACGTTTCGGCCCTAGACCCTTCATCAGAAATGGGGGAGGGGAAGAGGGTTCTGAAATAAATAGGGAGACAGGGGGAGGTGGATAGAAGATAGATAGAGGAGAGGATAGGTGGAGAGGAGGCAGGCAAGTCAAAGAGGCGGGGATGGAGCCAGTAAAGGTGAGTGTAGGTGGGGGGGTTAGGGAAGAGATAGGTCAGTCCAGGGAGAACTGACAGGTCAAGGGGGCAGGATGAGGTTAGTAGATAGGAGATGGGGGTGGGGCTTGAGGTGGGAGGAGGGGATAGGTGAGAGGAAGAACAGGTTAGGGAGGCGGGGACAAGCTGGGCTGGTTTTGGGATGCGGTTGGGGGAGGGGAGATTTTGAAGATTGTGAAATCCACATTGATACCATTGGGCTGCAGGGTTCCCAGGCTGAATATGATTTGCTGTTCCTGCAGCCTTCAGGTGGCATCATTGTGGCATTGCAGGAGGCCCAGGATGGACATGTCGTCTGAGGAATGGGAGGGGCGAGTTGAAATGGTTCGCGACTGGGAGGTGCAGTTGTTTGTTGCGAACTGAGCGCAGGTGTTTTGCAAAGCGGTCCCTAAGCCTCCGCTTGGTTTCCCCGATGTAGAGGAGGCCACAATGGGTACAGCAGATGCAGTATTCCACGTTGGTAGATGTGCAGGTGAACATCTGCTTGACGTGGAAAGTCTTCTTGGGGCCTGGGATTGGGGTGAGGGGGCAGGTGTAGCACTTCCTGCAGTTGCAAGGAAAAGTGCCGGGTGTGGTGGGGCTGGAGGGGAGTGTGGAGTGGACAAGGGAGTGGTCCCTCCGGAAAGCAGACAAGGGTGGGGAGGGAAAAATGTCTTTGGTGGTGGGGTTGGATTGCAAATGGCGAAAGTGTCGGAGGATGAGGCGCTGGATCTGGTGGTTGGTGGAGTGGTACGTGAGGACGAGGGGGATTCTTTTTTGGTTCTTATTGCGGGGACGGGGTGTGAGGAATGAGTTGCGGGAAGTGCGGGAGACATGGTCGAGGGCGTTCTCGACCACTGCGGGGGGGAAGTTGCGGTCCTTGAAGAACGAGGACATCTGAGATGTACGGGAGTGGAATGCCTCATTCTGGGAGCAGATGCGGCGGAGGCGAAGGAATTGGGAATAGGGGATGGCATTTTTACAGGAAGGTGGATGGGAGGAGGTGTATTCCAAGTAGCTGTGGGAGTCAGTGGGCTTGAAATGGACATCGGTTTCTAGGTGGTTACCCGAGATGGAGACAGAGGTCCAGGAAGGAGAGAGAAGTGTTGGAGATGGTCCAGGTGAACTTCAGGTTGGGGTGGAATGTGTTGGCGAAGTGGATGAACCGTTTGAGCTCCTCGTGCGAGCACGAGGTGGCGCAGATACAGTCAATGTAACGGAGGAAGAGGTGGGGTTTAGGGCCAGTGTAGGTACGGAAGAGGGATTGTTCCACGTAACCTACAAAGAGGCAGGCATAGCTTGGGCCCATGTGGGTACCCACGGCCACCCCCTTTGTCTGTAGGAAGTGGGAGGAATTGAAAGAGAAGTTGGGGTGGATCCTTAAATCTCCTAGTTAAATCTCCTTTAAAAATTCCAATAAATTTTTCAAGTGTGACTGCCCGTTTGTAGATCTATGCCGATTCTGACTGACCCTGGCACTCTTTAACAAGCACAGCACTATTACATCCCTCACTACCAATGTCAGGCTAACCAGTCTATAATTAGGTTTTCTCTACCTCTAGTGGTGTTACATTAGCTACCTTCCAATTCACTGGAACTATTCCAGAGCCTATCAAACTGGAGATTAAAAACTGTAGATACTAAAAACCACTCAAAAGTATATTCCTGAGGGGGAAGAGGAATTGTGAAAAAGGAGAAAAATCCTCCATGGCTTAACAAGGACATCAAGGACAACTAAGGTAAAAAACTAGGGCATATCATATTGCAAAAGTTGGTGGCACTCTGGAAGATTGAGAGCGCTTTAGATGTCAAAGGGTTATTAGAAACAAAAATCAAAAGACCCAAGATGAACTACAAAAAGGACACCAGAAGAAAGTACAAGCACTGATACCTAAAGCTTTAACAAGTATATACAAAGAGAATAGTTTAAATAAATGTTGGTCCTTTGGATGAAAGTGGTGAGGTAATAATGGGAAACTCAAATGGCAGACGCACTAAACCAATATTTTGCCTGTTTTCATGGTGGAAGATAGTTTCTTCCCAAAAACTGCAGTTACTACAGAGGAACTTGGTGAAATTACTGTAACTAGGGAGAAGGTATTAAGTAGAACAATGGGATTACAAGCAGATAAATCCCCAGGATTTAGGGTATTAAAAGGTAGGTGTCAAAGATAGCAGGGGCATTAGTTATGATATTCTAAAATTCCTTGGATTCTAGAAAGTACCAGTGGATTGGAAACATGCTAATGTGTGACACACTTATTCAAGAAGAGGAAAGCTACAGACCAGTTAGTTTGACTGTAGTGGGGAGGTTGCTGGAATCACAGACGAGGAGATAACTGAGCGCTTTAAAAAATCTCAATATCAGCAGTGTCTGATGAAGGGCAAGTCATGCTTGACAAACTTACTGCAGTTCTTCAAGGATGACGTAACCAGCAAGATGGATAACTGGAATCCAGTGGATGTGGTATATCTAGACTACCAAAGGCATTTGACAAGGTGCCATAAAGTGATCCACAAGGTTAGATCTCAGAGGGTTAAGGGTAGAGTACGGGCTTGAATATAGGACTGGCTGACTGACAGAAGGCAAACGGTCAGGATAAATGGGTCCTTCTCTGGGTGATGAACTGTGACTAGCTGGGTGCAGTTCTCAACTATTTACAATCTACAGGTATTTCTGCTCTAATGCATGTTTCATTAATGCGAATTAGCTTTAACATTACTGATGAACAGTGGACACTGTTCAGATAATGCAAACTTTGTACTGTGCGGTATAGCGATTTTCTATGGCGCAAGGTCGCACGAGAACACAACTAATCATGTTATAAGAGAACTATGTAAATGATGTGCAAGCAGCAACTACATAACAAATATTTTGCAGTGATACTAAGATAGGTTGGAAAGCAGGCATGGATGAGATAGCGTTTATAGATGGCTATTTATAGGTTAGGAGAATGGGCCAGAATCTGGCAAGTTGTCCATCTTGGTCAAAAACAAAGGGGCAAATTATCGTTTTAAGTGGGAAGCAGATTCAAAGTGCATCAATGCAGAGAGATCTGGGTGTTTTCGTGCCTGAAATGCAGAAAATGGATATGCAGGTGCAGCATGTACTAAGAAAGGCAAACAGAACCCTGGCATTACTTTTATTTTGAAAGAATTGGATTATGAAAGTGTTACTTTAATAGAAGGCGCTGGTGAGAACAGTGTCCAGTTTTAGTCTCCTTAGTTGAAGTGATGTGGTGGCTCTGGAAGCAGTTCAAGAGAAAGTTGACCAGATGGATTTCAGGGATGAAGGGGCTGTCATGCAGAAGTGGTTGACTAGCTTGGGCTTGTACTCACTGAAGTTTAGAAGAATGAGGGAGGTGGTATGAGTACATAAATGCTAAGTTGATTGATAAGGCAGACTTTGAACAGATTATTCCCCGTGTGACAGTCTTGAACAATATGTCATAGATCTGAGTGTCAGTGTGGACGAGATGGGCCGAATGGCCTGCTTCCACACTGTAGGAATTGTGATTCTATGATACGTAGAGTGACAAGAGGTAGATGCAAAACTGAGCTGAGGAAAAACTACTTCTCAGAGGGCTGTGAATTTGTGGAACTCACAGCCCGAGTGCAGTGGGGGCAGAATCAAATCAACAGATTCAAGAAAAAAAAAGTATGTTTCTGATGAAAAGCAGGAGAAAGGGCTATGGGGAGCAGGCACAGAGTGGAGTTGAGTCTAGAATAAAATTAGCCTTGATCATATTAAATGGCACAACGACCTTGAAGGGTTGAATCGCCTGCTTCTCATTCTTATGTTCACACAATCTTGAAAGATGACTACCAATGCACCCACTTTCTAGTGCCACTTAGGTACTTTGGGACGTCGCATGTCAAGCACTGGGAATCTGGCCTTTAAATCTCAAATTTCCTCAAAGATTTTCAGACTAATATACTGACTTCCTTCAGTCCCTCTCTATCACTAGACATGTGATCCTCAACATTTCTGAAACATTTGGGTTCTCCCTTGAGAAGGCAATCAAAATATGCATTCAAAAATCTGTCTGCCACTTGTGTTCGACGTTGTAATTTCCCACGTTCGAGGCTAAGGGACCTACGTTTGTCTTCAATGGTGACCCAATTCTCCATACTGATTGGAAGTCCCACAAAGATTTTTAATTTCAGACAGGAAGTTATCAAATTCCTGAATTCGTAACAAAAAAAGTGTACAGCAAGCTGTCAGATGTTTGATTGCTCGACTTCACATTCCTTACAGGCATGCAGAATACGAACAAGCTTAACTGTAAAATGCAGGCAAAGGACAAAGGCTTACGTCGAGATCTTTTTCATTCTTTTTGGTTTGGAGCTGCTAACTTTGAGCTGAGAGCTAAAAGGTGATATTTGAATAGCAGCCCTATCCACCACCTTCAACACTTCACTCCTTTTAGCACCAGCAGTGTGTACTATCTCAAAGACACAGCAGTAAACTCAAAGCTCGTTCAACAGGAACTTCCAAATTCACAACCTTTGCCACCTATAATGACAAAAGCATAAGTACAGGAGCACCACCACCTTTAAGCTCCCCAGAGATCCACATGACACTGATTTAGAAAGTACTGTGAAGCAGCAGGAATATCAAAATCCTGGAACTCCTTTCCTCACTGCACCCAATGACTGCTGCAGTTCAGGAAGGCAGATCACCACTTTCTCCAGAGAAATTAGGGATGGGCAATAAATGCTGGTCAATCCAGTAATGCCCACATTTCATGAGCTAATATGAAAAAGTCTGTGCTATTTGTGTTTGATGTATAGTTATAGTCCTAATCAGAATATGTATAACGAATTCAAAACAAACTAAACAAGCCATTCAAAGCAGCATGAAACTACCCATGTTTACAAAAGGGAATAAAAAGTTTCCCTGTCAGGATGCAACTGAAATAGATCCTAGACCTTTCAGTGGCTGCTCATAAGATCACCCTGGTATGATTCTTGTCAAAAGCTGCTTTAACCTCCCTCTTATTAAAATGCTTGTTGGGAATCCAAATTTTTCGAGCACAGCAGACTCTAATCTATGCTCTCCATTGATGAAAAATTTAACAAACAGTTAGTGACCCAGAACCTAAATTAGGAGCGTCATCTCAATTATACCTCGTCACCAAGTACTCCACAAATACATACTTTTGGACATGAGGCACCAAGAAGAAAATAGCAGCCAATTCAGAGTTTTAAACTGCACATCAACAAATGATCAGCTCAATTTGTTTTTGAGCCTGATTGAATGGAGGAACATTGGATGGCACCCTGAGAACTCAAGAGTGCCATGGAATCTTTTGTGTACCTGAATGTACCAGCTGTTTAGTGCTATTTCTTGACATCGCATGAAGCGAACTGAAGTGATGATGGGGACCTGAGGAGACAGAAATGCACTTAGTATCTGCACACAGCAGTCCTACCTGACGATTACCGCAAATGCTTCAACGTCAATTTCTGCACTATGCTGGCTCCATTATTGTTGATAACACGATGGTTTGAAGAGCCTACTGCACCAGTGAGTTCTTTAATTTCCCACCATTCTTGACTACATATGCTAAGACTGCAGACCTCAAGATGTGTTTTGTTGTTTGTGGGACCACTTAGTTCTATTACATACTGCTTGACATCCAAGTGCTCCTGAATTGTAGTTTCACCAGGTTGACACCCAATTTTTGAATCACCAGGGGAATCAAGGGTTACGGAGAAAGTCAGGAAGTGAAGCTGAGGATTATCCGATCAGACATTTCACAGAATAGCAATGCAGGCTCCATGGGCTTAATGGTTTTAATTCTGCACCTACAATCTTACAAAGTCACGACTCTCATCTTGTCAATCACAACTAAGGATACTGAGGAAGTGACTGGACATCATTTCACTCAGAGCTGCTCTGACTCAAAGCATTCATTACTGAAGGTTCAAAATCCCAAGTGTCCAGTCTTCAACTTGCCATTTAGTTGGTCAGGCTACCAATCACACCCTCACCACCTTTGATGCTTCAGTTACCATTTAAACCACTCCCTCTTCTCACTGAGAGGTCCCAGAGAATGATATTCACCTCAAGTCCCCTATTTGCAATGAATGCCAGCTTCTACAGACATCGGAGACAACTGGATTAGCCATTAAAACTATCTGGTTGAGTAACAAATCACTGCTACTTCTCACTTACATCTGCTGAAACTGCTCTACTGCAGAATCAGTTTTAGCCAAGTGGATTTTTTCCCCTTAAGCGATATTAGGTGACTATCAGACAATGAGATGCTAGGAGTTTCTTTTCACAAATTCGAGAACTACAGACAAACGTCACACCATAGCAACAATTTGGACAGAAACTTTTATATTAACTTTCTCAAGATAAAAAGAATGGTCTGAATAAAGTGCTTGAGAACAGACATGCAGAAATTACCTCTGAACAAATTTCAAGTACCTGCGTCTGAATTCTAGTAGCTTCAGTGTGTTATCTACTGCATGAAATCAAGAAATTAATGAAATGATCTTGTAGAAACTTAGAAGTAGCTAAATTTGCCAGAAATCAGCTGTCAAGTGAAAAATGATATTTTCTTCAAATAATTGTAGCATAACCACAACATATTAAGTCATTTGATATTATGGAGATCCTACAAAGAAAGCTTGCATAACAGCTTGGTGACCGAAAATAGTCTAAGGCCTGTTACCTCTGCCAAGGACCGGTCTTCAGCACAGACAGGAACGAGTGATCAGGTTGGATCTCTTGACCAATATGTGAACAGACCATTTGAGAAAAAAAAAAGTTTAAAACTAGGTTCATGGAAAAAAAAATTGACCAGTCTTCAAATGGAGGAAGCAGAGTGAATATCGCCTAGCAACTGTTAATTTCGCAATGTAAATGCAGAGAAGCTGGCTGTCGAAAGACTGCCACTCCCACCTGCAGAATGAGTTTAAGCTGTTCATTTGCTTTCCATGACCAATTTGCCACACTCACTGGTTAAGAGTCTTTTTTTTCCTGTCTGAGCAGCTTCATCATATTGAATTGAAATAGCAAGAACGGCAGATGCTGGAGTGAGAGCTAACAAAGTGAGAGCTGGAGAAACACAGCGGGACCCTTCAGGAAAGACCCTCCTGAAGAAGGGTCCCGACCCGAAATGTCAGCTTTCCTGTTTGATCCTGCCTGGCCTGCTGTGTCCCTCCAGCTCCACACTATCATATTCAAGCTGCTGCTATTTAAACAATCCACTTAAATGAATATGCTAAAATTACTTGAGCTCAAAACACTTTCCTGGATAATGAGACTTCAGAACATTAAAAAAGTAACTATATTAAAGTGCTGAAAAATTCTAAATAATAGATTCAACTGACAGAGCACCACAGCATATATTCCACAAAGTCAAGTTACCACAAAGACATGAACTTTCAAACTGCGCAAAAGGAAGCAAACACTACCCATATGCAAGAACGAGAAAACTAGTACATAGAAGAGTGACCAGGTTCTCCTTCACACATTCTGAAGATCATTAACTCCAGATTCTGCATTTGAAGTCCATAACACCAATTAAAAAGCACGTATACATGTCATGAAATGGTAATGCTATCTTACGGTCTTCCTACCAGCTCATCCATCAAGCACTGATGGTTAAGATTTCCTCTTCACCATTTCAGGGTCCATACAGCTTTGAGAAAGGTATGAGATGGAATTGCACAAATGAGGTTGGAAACTGAAAGACTGATTATGTAGATACAAGTGAGAATAACTGACTTCCCTAGAGGCATGGCCAAAATATAAATGTTTTCTATGGTTGCTCGAGCATTTCCCAGACACTAGCATTAAAACACAATGACAAACTTTGAACAAAGGTAGCTATTGCTGCAGTACTTTATAGGAAAAATGTGAATGCATTTGAGAGAATGCAGAAATAATTGACAAGAAATGGTACCAGGAATTATAAGGGTAACTGAAGATGTTGGGCCTGTTCTGCTTGGAGAAGTGACAGAGGAAATTTGATAGAGGTCTTCAAAAGCATGAGCAGGCTGCGGAGTAGAGAAGCAGAGCTGTTCCTGTTCATAAGGAAAAAAACAAGGCGACACAGGTTTAGATTTAATGTAATGTGAGAAAAAGGGTTATGAAATGCAGTGCTTAGAAACAGTGGGGGCATAATTCAAAGTGAGGCATTCAAAAGGACAGTGTATGATTATGTCATTTTGCGCAGAGGAAAGGCAGAAAATTGGCATTAGCTAACATTGCTTGATGCACTGAATGCCCTTCGTCTATACTGGTATAATCCTGTAACTGAAACATTTACTTGGATGATTGTGATCAGAGTTATGATTTTACTTCAAAACTTGATGAAACCAACTTGATTATCGATTACCAAGACAAATTTAAATGTGCCCTCAATGATTATTTTTGTTCTTTTGATACATCTTCATCTCCATCATAATGGACCATTTATGAAGAAATGTCAGAGGACTTGAATACAACTCCGTTTCCACAGCCTTGCCATTTACTTCTTTCAGAAGGACATCACTGATTCTAACAGTTCAAATATCACATCATATATTCAGAATATTTAAAAACCAGAACAAATCCTTTTAATGCATTTTCAGTGAAGTGAGTAAAAAAATACAGAAGCTGGTAGAAAACTAAGAGATAACCAACTCATGTGCAGTACTGTTTCAAAACATTAGACCAGACCAAAAACATTAACACTGTCTTTTCCTTCACAGATGCTGCCAGACCTGCTGAGCTTTTCCAGCAACCTTGTTTTTGTTGTGTGCAGTACTGTTTGGCATATTATATGCCATTGGGACCCTTGATATTCCCTTTCCACGTTTCATATACTTCAAGCTCAGCCTGTATATTAATTCCCGAAGTTTAGTATGTCAATCCTGGCAAGTGTACATTGGAAGCAGATCTGTGGCCTCTACATTTAACATTTTGACAGCCACCAGTTGCTGGAACTTAACTTGAAACCAATACAAAAAGGCTGCAAACAAAAAGGATAATCTTTTTTAGTTCTGACAAAGAGGCCATGAATCAAAATTAGCAATCCTCTCTCGAGGTAGTGACCAACCTACTAGACATTTTCTAGCACCAATCTCCCATTACATAATTCACTTGAAAATCACATCCTATTGAACGTCAATGGATACAAGTCCTCACCTGACCCCACTAAAATTATACTTCCTTGCTCTTCAATTCATGCAGGTGCATTTTCCTCATGCTTCAGTGTTTTCCCCACCTACACCCACACAGGTACATCTTATCCTCCAATGAGTTTCTTCTATTCCAACCTGAGTGAGATGACAATTAAATCCTCTAAATGGAGGTCTCGTTTTAAAATGAATCCAGTTGCAAGTTGACAATTGCTGATGTTGTCAAAAATGAAATTGTCTACTTGCACAACTTGCATTCATATAGCATCTTTAAGGAAAGGTATCTCCTTCAGATAGGCTCCATTTAAGAACCTCTAAGGAAAATGCACAATCAAGCATTGCAGTTTGGCAATGTAATTCCACATCTCGGAGTTCAAGTGGGTGATGGCCCCATCTTCAGTGGCGGTGTAAATGATTTACATGAGGCTAAAGTAACAGAATTCAGGGGTTAACAGGAGAAAACGGACTGAAGAAAGCATATGTCAATGAGATTAAAATCTTACATCTGACTGAAGTGTTGAGGAAATAGCAGTTAAGGGAAAGGGTAAGTGACAGCAGAGTGGGATTAAGCACAGGTACAGATACAGACAGAATTCTGAATGGACTTAAGTACACAATGTAGCTTGCAAACAACTAGATTTGTATGGAATAGGCACAAGTACAGATTTCAGCTGCAAACTGCTTGCTGTAAGGACAGAGGCAGACAGCTTACTCACCAGCAATAGAAACTTGGCTTGTCGTCAACAAGGATGCTGAAATGGTGTTAAGAGGACAAAATTCTTAATCAGGCAAAGTTTAACTGTGGTTTATGACAACTTGGATCTTACCCATGCTCAGCAAGTGGAAACTGAAGTTCAGATTCAACGTGGTTTAAGCAGCTTGACAAAGGAATAGTGAAGGATTGCAGCTGTTGACAAGGAAGAGCTGGACATGATTCTGTGGTAGCTGATCTAATGTCTACAGATAGATACCAAAGGACGTCACATGGGTGACCTTACTCTGCTGCAAGAATAGATCCTTGTGAAAAATTTTTGGTCGTTGGTCCAACAGCAGGCAGAGAATCTGTTGTGGGATAATCACATTACAGTCAGAATGGTGAGGAGCAGAACTAAACTAGGACAGTCCCAGTGAGTTGGTAAAAGTGTTTGACCATATAAAACAATGACAAGATAGGAATACTTCATGTTCATGCAGTTTGATAAGAAAGCTAGTTTTGATAAAGATCATTCTGGTGCTAAGACGGGGCACAGCTTGTGTGAAGATATTTGAACAACTATGTAAAGAGATGGACATTGATGCAGGAGGCAAAGCACATTCAAGAGGTTTACGAAAAGAGAAAATAATGATTTACAAGGATTGGAAGCTTGCAAGGACAGAGGCCAATGTTTTGAGGGAAGAATGCTAACTGTAGTTTTGAATGGGAAATGGACAACACTCAGGAACCATTTTGAAGGAGTCTCAGCCACAAAAGGAAGCTGGCAGACAGTTTAGTGGGGAGTGAAGTTGATCAAGTAGGAGATGGGTTGCACAGATGAGAGAAGGACTGAGGGATGATGGGACTAACAGGTTCCAAGATGGAGAAGGGAGGTCTGGGGGGCTGGTAAGGGCAGGGACAGAAAGCAGAGTCTCAATCTTACGTAATCAAGGTCATCTATGAGCTTCTCAAAGCTGTTGGTAAATAGAGATGTCAGGGGTTTCAAATGAATGGAAATGTTTAAAAACAAAAAGCAGAAAAGGAATGAAACAGATGTCAAGAAGCAAACAAAATCAAAGTATAACAGGAAGGGGCAAAACGTAAGCAGAGTACAGCAGAAATCAGAATCAGGTTATGTAATAATAATTTGACAAGTCAAAACTTATGGCCTTATCTTGAAACACACAGCATTTGAAATAAGGTACAAACATTCATAGCACAAACAGAACTAAATGAATATGACTTGATAGCAATGTATTAAAATGGAGTTGCAGGGTGACCAAGACCAGGAAACTCATTATTCAAGGCTCTGGAAGAAAGGAAAGAAAAGGAGATAGAAGAGCTTTGTTAACAAAACAAGGTTGTCGGTACAGTGGTGAGTAGTGATATAGATTAACTGACTGTGATGTGGAACTAATTGGGTGGAAGTAAGGAATGAAAAAAGGGAAAGTAGTCACAATGGGATTCTTCTCACTAAAGGTCAAAGCATAAACTAGAAAATAAAAGGTAGTGCGTAAGTAGCACACAAAAACTGTCATGGGCAATTTTAATCTCCGTAGTGACTGCAGAAATCAGATGGGCAAGGATAACAGAAGATAAGTGGAGTGAATCAGGTATTGTTTCTTAGAGAACTACAGTATACCCGGAAACAGATGATATTTTAGACCCTAGTCATCATGCTTAGAGGTAGGATGAGGAAGAGACTGCATAGTTAAGGATCCTTTTTGGGGTAGCAATCCCAACATTATAAGATCAAATTCAGTGAGGGAAAGCAGTTCAAATCTCCAACTAGTGTCTTCAACCTCAAGGGCAATTACATAAAACAAGTTATTAACAACAGGCTGGGAAAACAGACTTGGAAGGCTAGTAGATGAGCAATGACAAAACATTAGATGTTTTATAATGCTCAGGTGCATTAAGGCAGAAATAGCAGGACATTTTGAAATGCTTATACAGAGTCAAAGTTATGAAAAGGAAACCACATTTGACAAATTTTAAGCTTGAGGATACATCAAGCAGACTTGATAAAACAGAGCCAGATGATGTAGTACTTGGATTTCCAGAAGGGATCCAGTAAGGTGTCGCGTTAAAACATTATTGCTCAAAACAGGATCTCAGCATTGGAGGCAAGTTAGTATGGATTCAGGATTGGCTAACACCAGACAGTAGAGGTCAGTGGATCTCTCAGATTAGAAAGATTCAACTTGGATGCCACAAGGATCAGTCCTAGGATCTCAAACATTTACTATCTAAATTAGTTGGAGGAGGGGCTGAGTGTAATACATTCAAATTTACTTATGATACAGAAATAAACAGGAAAGCATGTGATAAAAACAGGAGAATCACCAAGGGGATTATAGATAGGTTGAGTGACTCCGGGGAAAACAACACCTGGCAGATGAAGTTTCACATAGTGAAGTACGAGGGTGATTCCCAAGAACTGCAGTCCAGTCAAAGCCGAGTATTCTTGAGCATGAAACAAAACACTAGCATGCAGGTGTGGGAAGCAATTAAGAGGCAAAGAGAGTATTGACCCTCATTGCTGGGGCCTGGAGTTTAAAAACATAGGGAAGTCTCATTAGACCTGTATAGGGCGTCAGTGCGACCAGATCTGGAGTACCATGTACAATCTGGATCTTATATTTAAGAATACACTCGCACTGGAGGCTACTTCAGATGGATTTAATAGGTTGATTCCCCAGATGAAGGAGTTAACTTTTCAAGAACAGTTAAATAGGTTAGGCCATTAACGTTTAGAAAAATAAGGAATGCTCTTATTGAATCATTCGTTATTGAGGGGGTTTGACAGTATAGATGGCAACAGATGGTCCCACCCTTGGGGGAATCTCAAACAACACAGTTACGGAATAAGGTGGTGCTCATTTGAAAGTGCGATGCAAAGGAATTTCTTCTCCCAGAAGATAGTTAATGCCTGGAAATCTCTAACCTAGAGAGCTGTGGAGGCTAGATCACTATTAAGTACTTAAGGAGAGGTAGATAGGTTTTGGGAATAGAATTTAGGGTTGAGGAGCTGGCACAAAAGTGGAGTTGAGGCCCTCGGACGATCAGGCATGATGCAGGAAACGTCTCAGCTGAAGCTCCCGGAGGCCAGGGTTTTACAGCTGGTGACACTGCAGCATCCATAAAAGTTGAGAAAATCATGGAGAGCTGTAGAGAGGTGGTCACATCTCTCCAAAACGCCAAAGACAGAAAGGAATTCCACTGAACAGTATCCAGAGAGGTATCTGCTTTTCAGCAAAATGGCCTCTCAGGGAAAAACAACAGTCAAACTCATGGCACCATAGGTGGTTCTGTTCATAGGCGAGGAAGAGCAAAGGATGTGGAAATCGTAGGGGATTCAATTGCTTGGGGAACAAAGAGGCACTTCTGTGGCTGCAAACAAAACTCCACAATCTTGCTTCCTTGGTATTAGGTTCAAAGATGCCTCAGAGCAGCTGCAGGGCATCCTGGAGAAGGGTGAATACCATTGGTCATGGGGCACATAGGAAATTGACGACAATGATTTAAAAAAGGGGATGAGATATTACAAGTGTAATCTAGGGAGTTAGGAACCAAGCTGTCAAGAGGCACCTCAAAAAAAGTAGCAATCTCAGGTATACTAATTGCCACATGCTAGTCCGAGTGGAAATGGAAGGATGTAATTGGATGAACACATGTCTTAACAGATGGTGTGAAGGAAAGTGTGTTAAACTGCTGGGGCATTGGACTGGTACTGAGACTGAGGGACCAGTACTTACCTGGCCAGTTGGAATACGTTTAACCTAACGTGTCTGTGTCAAGGAGTCAGAGGATGGGGAATCAAGGACAACAAAAGACAAAAGGGAATAAGGAGACGTAAAAGGCAGTGGAATCAAGGGGCAGAATCAAACAAGGCCACAGCAAAAGCTAATCAGTCAGAATGCGACGAGAAACATTAAAAAGGCAAGCATTACTGCTTTACATCTGAATCCACAAAGCTTTCAAAATAAAGTGGATGAATTAATCATGCAAAAACATGTAAATAGGTATCGTATCATTGGGATTACCGAGTTATGGCTGTAGGGTGACAAGGGATGGGAACCGAAACTTCCAGGGATATTCAGTATCAGGAAGGACAAAGTAAACGGCAGTGGAGCTGCAATCCTGTGCTTATGTTCTCTTCAACCAATATGGAGGAAAGATAGATAACAAGCATGGGGCTGGATGAACACAGCAGGTCAAGCAGCATCATAGGAGCAGGAAAACTTGACGTTTCGGGCCTAAACCCTTCAGAGGAAAGATATTAGCTCAAGCAACAAAATCTGTGTGGGTAGAACTGAGAAATACCAAGTGGCGAGAAACATTAGTAGGTATGACATTTTGACCTAACTGTAGCAGTGATGCTAGGAATGCTATTAAAAGGGAAATCAAATTCATGCATTAAAGCAATGTATAATTATAACTGACTAACTAGACACAATAAAGTACAGGAGAAATTCCTAGAGTGGAAACAGAATGGTTTTATGGACCAATTCATTGAGGACCTAACTAGAGAAACAACCATCTTAGGCTATGTAATAAGAACAGAATAATTGGTGATGCAGTTGTGAGACCCCATTGGATATTAGTGACCATAATATGATTGAATTCAAGATGGAGAGTGAGCGAGATGATTTTGGAGACTTAATGGTATGGAGGTACAAGTTGGCTACGGTGGATAAGGAAGTGTTACTGCAAGGAATGACAGTGAATATTTGCTATTAAAGTTTGAGACGATTTTAGCTTAGGTTGCAGAGGAGGTCGTAGACCTGCTTGCTGAGCCAGTGATAACAAGGTGTGGGGCTGGATGAATAACAACAGGCCAAGCAGCATCATAGGAGCAGGAAAACTTGACGTTTCGGGCCTAGACCCTTCCTCAGAAATC
>JAHRHZ010000111.1:10874926-11017585 GCA_024137785.1 Ginglymostoma cirratum | reverse complement strand
GATACATGAACACCAACTAGTCACCAAGAAACACGAATGTGACTGGGACAACACATCCACAATCGCACAAACCAAACAGACACGCCAGGGAATTCTTGGAGGTCTGGTATTCCAACCAGAACTCAATCAACAAACAGTGAATTTGACCCTGCATACAAACCACAGAAACAAACCCAGAAAGGCTGATCGCCCCAGCAAACTGAGGCATATAAACATCAAGTGGGACAGAACACCAACATCACTGTGGGCACACTGGATGTTACCTAGCAGGTGACGAAATGTTTGCAACCAAAACCACCAGCTCAACAAGCATGTCTACAACCTCAATATTTGCTATTGCCCATAGCAAGAGTGAACGGGTGACGTACAAAAATTGTTTATTTTTGCAAGACTGTAAAGATGACAGCAGCCAAATCATGGCTTACATGGGAAGTTTGATACATTATTAGATGCATAGAACAGATATACAATTTGGCAAGAAAACAGGCTTGACGAGTCAAAAAGAGCACCAAGATATGATTAAGAATGGGAAAATAGAGACCATGTAAAATTGCAGGGACACAAGCTGACTATAAAACGTTGGGATATAAACAGGAAGAGATATGCAAACTAACATATGCCCCTTACAGTCAGAAACAGGTGAATTTAAAAATGGAGAACAAAGAAATGGCTAATGAACTAAATTCATACTTTGCTTGTCTTCATAAAGGAGGACAACTAAGGTAGCAGAAATGACAGGAAACACAGGGTTTACTGAGAAGGAGGAAGTGAAACCAATCTGTATCAGAAATAATGTTGGTAAAATTGATGGGATCAAATGCTAATAAATCAGGGCATGATAACCTACATCTGAGTTCTGTGACTTTAAAGCACAGCAGGGCAGTCGTGAGGGTTCAACATCCAACCCTGTTCCTGGGTCTCATTCTAACTGCAAGTCCATTAGAGACAGTTTGCCAATTCAGTAACAAGAATAAGTACTTCACAAGTCCACCTAAGTTACATAGTTTTTCCCATGTATCTATACAAGAATCCTATTTCCCCACACTAAACTAGTAAAGCAAAATGTCAACACTTTCTCAGAAAGGTGTTTAACTAAACATTCTATAACATGTAGTGTATGTGATAAGGTGAAACAACGATCAAAGTTTGCCTTCATGAAGGCACTAAGTATAGAATGCTGAGATTTTCACAGTTAGAGCTTGCTTAGAAGTTCCTGTACCAGCAATCTATGGTATCCTGCCTTACCATCTTGGGAAAGTGTTGTCTATTTAAAAACAGCAAAGTAGCATAATTAGACTCTGTGATAAATAGCACAGGTTAAAAATAATTCTAAATAAGTTAGTTTTCCTCATGTCTTAACTGTTAAACACTAGCTGATTGAGAAAATGAAGTCACATTCAACAGCATAAGTTTTCCTGCTGTGAATTTAAATTTACAACCATGCCTTAAGTGCCAGTGAGGGAAAACTACAGCGAGTGGAACAGCACTTTATCTTCCTTCTGAAGGCTTGAGGGCTCATGTCCAGTTAAAAGCTGGCTTAAAGATAGCATGACTGGAAACGGAATCTCCAACCAAGCAACAAGCCCAGAAATCATTACTTGAACTAGGTAGGTTTATGCCACTTCAGTGAACTTGGTGATTCTGCAGCCAAATCTGACATGCTGGGAAATTGCATGATTACGATTGGTGACATTGTATTCTTCAACACACGTGGCAGTTTGTTGAGGGGGGACAACTACACTTCAAAACGCTAACGTGTCCAGGACAAAGAAAGGGTCAGAGGCAGGAAAAGTGAATGTACTCAAGTATCATTCAATCTGAGTTAAAGACACTAACAGTAAAGCAAGAGAAAAAATTGGCAATGTAACAAATAAAAGTACCATGAATGCTTTTATTTTAGATCCCCAGCATCAACTGCTAGAGAACCTTAAATAATCAAGGAGCAAAAAAAACAGGGATTAAGAAATAAATACAACTATCACTAGAGAAACAGCCCTGGAACTGACAGGATGCAGAGGATTTTCAAAGTATTAGCTACAGCAATAATGGATGCACTCATTTGTAACCTTTCAAGAGTCCTTCGATTCTGAAGTGCCCAATCATTTGAAATCTGTCAACCTTTATTCAAAAAGCAGACCTCAAAAGAAAAATGGAACAACCAGTTAACATTTTCCCAACAAAAGAGATTATGCTAAGGTCTATAAAAGATAAAAGAATTTCAAAATCCATAATGTGATCAAAGATTTAGCTTCATTAAGTGGAAATCATGTCTCACAAATGAGACTTTTGAGAAACAAGTAGGACACATAAAAAAGGAAAGCAATGGATATAGTTTGTTGGAATTTCCAGAAGGCATTTGATAATGGTACCACATATTCTTGATAAAAGGTAACAGTCCATGGTGTTTAGATAGCCAATCCACTCTGTGCTAATATACTAATAGGAGACAGTTTGGGTAAGGGGGGCATTTTCAAGCAGTCAACCTGTAACCTGTCAAGTACAGCAGGCATCAGTGCTGGGGCCACAATTACTTACAATATATACTAAAAACTTGGATGATAAAGTGAACATGCTGTAGCTAAGTTAAACTTGTGGTTGTAGGAAGGCAAGTGGTGAAGATGACCGTCTGCAGGCTGATATAGACAGGTTAGGCAAGGTAGCAAAAACTTGGCAGATGGAATACAATTTGGAAAATCTGAGGTTCTGTACTTTGATAGGAAGGGGTGTGCTAAATATTGTTTAAAACAATAAATACTACACAAAGCTATGAAATAGAGCGATTTGGGAGACCTCATCTGTAAGTTACAAATAGCAACAATCCAGTTTCAGCAAGAAAGAGAAGGCAAATGGCATGTTACCCTTTATTTGAATGGGATGGTAGTGTAAAAATAAATGAAATCTTGCTAAACCTATACAAAGCAGTGGTCAAACCACATAGCTGGAATACTGAATAGTATTGGTCCCTTTATCTAAAGGAAACTGTGTAGAGTTTTGCACATTCTCAGGGCATAGGTGGGGTTTCTCCTGGGTACTCTAGTTTCCTCAGAGGATTCAAAGATGTGCAGGCTACACAGATTGGCCATGTTAAATTGCTCAGTGTCCAGAGGTGTGCAGGCTTGGTGGATTAGCTGTGGGAGATGCAGGCTTACAGGGATAGGATATGGGGAAGTGTACCTGGGTGGGGTGCTCGAGGACCAGTCTGGACTTGGTGACTACACACTGCAGGGATTCTATGATACTGGCAATAGAGGTTATCCAGGATTTTAGTAGGTTGATCTTAGATACGAAGGGACTGTCGTATGAGGAGATATCAAATAATTGGACCTATGTTCATTCAAGTTTAGATCAAGAGAGGCAATCTTACTACAAAGGGCTGGGTCAAAGTATATTCAAGGCTCAGGTAGATTTTTTAAAATC
The DNA here is from genome assembly GCA_024137785.1 of Ginglymostoma cirratum. Lineage (NCBI taxonomy): Eukaryota > Metazoa > Chordata > Chondrichthyes > Orectolobiformes > Ginglymostomatidae > Ginglymostoma > Ginglymostoma cirratum. The sequence goes on along the minus strand of JAHRHZ010000111.1, from coordinate 11,014,168 downwards.
AGAAAGGAAATAATGGCTTATGCAAAGTAGGACAGTGGGGTAGAGGATGATCAGAGCAGCCATGCTCTAATTCAATTGCGCAAGATGTGACAGGCTAAATGCATCTGCCCAGTGTCATATGGTTTAGCATCAGAGAAAGTGTTGATATCAAGTCCAAAATGACTCTTCTTTGGATGTATTGTACTCTAAAAGAACTGTTTTTCTCTCTCCTCTGGGAATATAACATGTTAAAGTCACTGGAAAGTAGTGTTACAAGGATGACCATAATACTTAGGAATTAAGTCTAGTCTAAAGTGCACACCGCATTCAGCAAGTTCATAGAATATAAATATCCTTCACGAAAATTGCTTACTGTTGAAGATTTCTTGGATTGAATTTAATGAAACAAACTTCTAGACTCCATGGGAACTCAGCAAGTGACACAACCTAGTAATTTGCCTGCATCAGGTTATTCTTTAAGTAGTGTCTTCCATGCTGAAGAAACAGGATTGTTATGGTGCACAAGGTGGCAGTTCAGCCCACTGTGTCTGCACGGCCTCTCTGAATGGAGAACACTTGGTCTTATTCTCCTCCCTTTCCCATAGCTATTTAAATCTTTAAAGCTCTTTTGCATGCCTCAATTTTAACAACTCCAGGCAGCGCATTCCAGGTTCTAAATACGCTGTGTGAAGTTTTTGGTCACATGACATTTGCTTCTTTTGCCAGCTACCTTATCCTCATTCTTTATTTGGAGGGAGAACGGTTTCTCCCTATTATGATCAGCCCCCTCATGATTTTAAACAGCCTGCCAATCTCTTCTTGGCCCTCTCCTCGAGAGGAAAAACAGCTTCAACTTACCCCATGCATATTCATTGCAGTGTTATTTTATCCCTGGAGCTATTCTCAAACTTCTTCTACATTATGTCCTATCGGTTCATATTCTTCCTAAAAAGAGCCACGCACAGGACTGTAGGCAATTTTCTAGCTGAGGTATAACTAGCAACTTATACAATTTCAACATAAAATCTCTGCTCCTGTCTTCTATACCACAATGAAACCCAGGTCAAGTTTTTTTTGAGAGGGTGGACTGAGTAGCTGTGAACATATTTCCACTTAAAATATTCCAAAGCACTTCGGACTATTGTTATTAACCAGACCAATGGAACCAAAATGTTATCTCTGCTTTCTCTACAGATACAAATCAGACTTGCCGAGTTTCTCGGTTCATTTCAGATTTCATTTCGGTTCATTTCGTTGAGTTAATTAGAATTAATTCTAATGTTTAATTATCAAAAACATTCCACCACATGCAAAAGGCATATTTGCTACACAAGACAGAGATAAAGAATAGCATGAGGGTGTGGCATTTTGTTATTTTATGGAAGCAGTAAAAAACCTGCCCTTATTTTGTCTGTCTTTTTTGTTGGTCTATTAATTCCAGCCAGGGAGCCTGAACACCAATACAATTGTCAAGAACTCTAGAGCAGTCAACTACAACGACTATAATTGCACATTGAGCAGAATGTGACACCTGAGCCAAATATACCCCTGAAGAAAGCATCTTGCCAAAAATTGAGATAGCTCAATAATCGAATGGCTTTCCAGAATGTCAGATCTCAATGCAAGTTTACAGTCCTTGCTATTTGAAGCCAACAAATCATTAATTTAGCAGACACCAAGAACTTTTGTACCAATGACTAAGCTGACGTTTCCGTAAAGAAATGAACAGTCTCCAACTGTCTACATAAAACAAAGATCACATTCAATAAGCAATCCATTCTGGTTAACAGCACACATGACATGAAACGTAAATTAGTGATTCTACTAGATAGAAGACAGAATCCCTACAGCATGGAAACAGGCCCTTCGGCCCAACAAGTCCACACCGAACCTCAGAGCATCCCACCCAGACTCATCCCCCTATAACCCACACATCCCTGGACACTGTAGCATGGCCAATCCACCTAGCCTGCACATCTTTGGACTGTGGGAGGAAACCCACGCAGACACGGAATGTGCAAACTCCACACAGTCACCCGAGGGTGGAATTGAACCCAGGTCCCTGGCGCTGAGAGGCAGCAGTGCTAACCAGTGTGCCACCGTGCCGCCCATAATTTACTAATTTTCTCAAAAACAAAATATTACGTTACGACTGAAAATATCTTGTCTATCCTACAAGCTTCTTCATTTGGAAGAAACACTGATGGCAAAGTCAAGTGAACATAAGGCACATTTTAATTTCCATTGAAGCAGCAGTCCATCCTCTACTGAATTCAGCAGGAACTCAATAGTGATATCAACCCATCCTCAATACAGGCAGGGATACTACATGGTCTGCCAAACTAAAAAATAACAAATAAAACAAAACAACCAAAGTTCATCATTCCTCGAGTTCAATAGACAACGACCACCCTACAAACCAGTATCCTCAAATGGTACAGAATCATGAAATGCACTGCTATAAGCAAGAATATAAAGTACGCATATACGAGAAACAGTACTAAATTCTCAGAATTTTTTTGTTGTTCTGAAGGTTTCATGTTTTAGACAAAAAGTCAGGAGCAATATACTGGAATCCAGTAAAATACAGCATTCCACTGTTTACTTTGGTGCTGCTGTTAAGGAGATTACAAAGATCATGTGTGCTGATCCAAGGGAAAAGCCCCTGTTATGACTCACTGTATTTCCCCCATCTCACTAAGATCAGGCATAGAATCTGTTAACTTTCCAGTTCATACAATAACCAATATTTTGGTCACTGATCAACCTACAGCACATGTTCTTGTATTCAAAAGATCAGATTTCTAATACAAACATGTTTTATATTGAAAAACTACATGGAATCTGTAATTAAGTTGTGTAGAGTAGTGGTGAATAAGGCAGGAAGCCAGAATTTGTTTGATAAGAATGATAAGGGCAAAAAGTGCATGGCTCCTTTAAGAGAAAGTGTTTTTCTAAGCTTGGGGATTTATACAGAAAAATTTGTCTAAGCAGATGGGGGTACAGTTAGTTCTGGAATTGAAACGTGTATCAATTGATTGGAAACCTTAGGCTTGTTTTTATTGACAGTCAGCTGAAATCAGCTAACTAATTTAAAGCAAGCACTTGGCAATTGAAAACCAATTGAATTTAAATCTGATGGTTTTGACAACTCCAGACCAATGCTGTTGTAAGATGATTGATAGGTCATCCCAGGTACACAAGAAGAGGACTTTTGAAAAATCAGTGCAAGAATGAACTGCCACCTGAGAAGTAAGCATTGGACTCTCAAGAAATTGCTCAGCTCTCTAAGAAAGTACCATCTATCCACTTCTAGCTAAGAGACAACACAGAAGACTTCACTAAACAAACATCCCTGACAACCAGGTCAGGGGAAGAAAGGTGTTTATGACTTGGGAACAGAAGAAAGCATGTAAACTTTGAGACTTAAGGTTTAACTTATTTTCTTATTACTTGGGTTTATATTAGTGGGGCTTTGTTTATTGGAACATCATAACAGTAGAATTTAGTTCAGTTAGACATTAGTTATAGTTGGGGGGGGGGGGGGAAGTGTTTGGTTTGTTAGTAATTCTGTTAATTTGTTCATTGTTAGGGTTAAATAATGAAATTCTAACTTGCTACTTAAGTGAACATCAGCAACTTTCATTTACTCTCCTTCTCTGTAGCAGTTTTACAGATTGGGCCAGTTTCTATGGGTATTTCAAGTTTAATTCCCAGAAGGGAATCTCCCACCATAACAGGTTGGGGACCTTGTATTTCGATTTTAGTTATCAGTGGGGTTTGAGCTCTCCTTCTTAACAAATCCTGTTAAGGTATGAAATAAGCCACATGTTAAAGTGGCTCAAAAAGTTATGCTTGGAAATCAGTCAACATGAAAACAATTTAACTGGATAGAACAATAAGAGACTGGACAAAGGCCACAAGTTCAAACCCCCATTCCAGAGACATCACCCACAAAAGTAGATTAACTCACTCTCAGTACTGAGGAAGAGATCTACCTGTGTGGAGGGAGGGCATCTTTGGACAAAACGTTAAGCTGACAGCTAAATTAAACTAGTAAACAGCCAAACATCACGATCGGACGACATCATGGAACATACAACCAGGCGACTTCGAAGCACCATCCACCCACCAATCTGTCCCACATTGAACCCACAAAAGGTAACTAAAAACAGATAGACCATCTGGTTATGGTCATATTTGGCTGTGGGACCTCGCAGTGCGTATATTTAATTAGCTGATACGAGTCTCGACATTACAATGACTACCATTCAGTAGAAAATCGTGGCCCGTGAAGCGTTTGGAGGTGCCCAGAAGACATGAAAGACACAAGACAACGACACACGAACAGACTTACTGTGGAACGGCGATGACGCAGCACGAAAACCTGAACCCGCCTCCAGCCGCCTGGAGGGTGCCGACTACATCCGGCTCACAACGCTCCCACTTCCGCTCTCTCGTTTTTTTTCCCTTTTACCATTTACTTCTCGATCGCGAAAAACAAAATAACAAAACTCACGTCAAGATTCCACCGAAATAGCACTAGCTCCCCCAGAGAACGTTAACGAGGTGTAACGGGTACCCAATTCCGTGCCGTTGCCTGACGCCTGCCCGGAGCTCAGCCGCTGCCAGCGCGGACTCACCCTAGACAATTCCCCTTTACTTTAGCTCATGAAAAAATACGCCATCCTAATAGCAACGCGCTTGCGCAGTTATCTCTTTTAAAGACGCCCGTCCGGAGCAATGCGCATGCGGTTGTTTTTCTTTTCCCCCACCCCCCAAAGTCGGGCGGGACCTGGTGTCGCCACGCCTACCGGGAGTTGTAGTTCTCCGAGCCGATGTACCCGACGACGTGAGCGGGGGTGAGGACTACATTAACCAGCATCCCTGGCGCCACCCGTCCACGGCGTGCGGAGGGAGGGCCAATGAAGACGCTGGTGCTGCGGTTGCCGTGTGACGGCGGGCCAATGGGAAGGGTTGTTTGTTGCCGAGTGGGGTCGAATGTTGTATGTGTGTGAGGAGTGTGTTTTTTTTCTCTCATTCTCTCAGTTCCCCCCACCTTTCTGTTTCTGTCTTTCTCTTTAGGCTGGCGATTTAACGGTGGGCTTGTGTATTCCTGTCAGGCTGACGCTGTCTCTGTCTGTCTGTCTGTCTGTGTATATATTGGGCAGGAGAAGGGGAGGCATTCAGCCTTTCGTCGGCGGCCGCCCCGTCGAGCGTTGCTCGAATGCCGAAGAAGTCAAGCCGGGGCGGACATCGGGCGAGGGGCCCCGGCCTGTGAGGCGCACTCTGGTTTGGTTGGCAGCGCTTTCTTCCTTTTTTTGCTCCCTCGCTCTTGCAGCTTTCACACAGGACGGGTGAGTGACTGTAAAGGAGAAGGGAGGTTAAGTTAAGCAGCACCACCCACCCACCCCAACCCCTCCTGGTTGGATTTTAAACAATGAGGATTCGCTCAGGCTTTTAGATGGGTTAAAGAGGAGCCTCCAACAACCTCGCACTCTTCAGTCTTTTGACCCCCCTCTCCACACACCCCCCGCACCCACCAAACGGTTTTAGCCAGGGAAGGGGGAGACCTGGTGTCTCGGCAGTTCTGGCTGTTCTCTGCGGGACGTGTCAAGTGTATCTAGGAGATGGAAACCCGCCGGGGAAGTCGAGAAAGGAGGTGAACGGCGCCTGGCTGGTTATTAAAACATGACCTCGGCGTGTGTACCGGCTGTGTACGTGTGGCCGTTGCGAACGATCCCCTCTCTCTCGCTCGCTTTCTTTTCCCCTTGCCCCCTTTCTTCTCCTTCGCCTCACCTCCTCCCACCAAGTCCTGTCTCTCTCGGGCAGTGTTTGAGCTTATCGGCACCGATCTGGTGCAGTCCATGTGTAACTTTGGGATCTCTGGCTGAAATGGCGTCATTGACACAACTAGAAAGATGTTGTTTGGAGAGGAGGTGGAGAAACGCACCAGCTCCATCGCCCTGAGCCGCTCGTTACAGCCCCTCTTGATCTTGAGCGTTTCAGTTTGATCCGCCGCCATTCATTTACCTTTCCTTTTTGCCGAATGTGCCGAACGAGGGTGACATTAATGCATGCAAGCGAGGAGGTTTAGTAAAAAAGGGAAATTGTGTCGCCTCTTGCAAAAGATGATATGGTATTGGCATTGCTTCGGCTGCCATTCATGATAAAGGGGAGGGGGTTCTACACTGAAAGGAGACGTCGATCACTTCTCTTTCCAAACGCATTTTTTTTGTGTGTCCCCTTTTCTTCCCTCTTTAGGTGTGTGGAGGTTGACTTTCTTGCTTCGGTCGGCAATTTGACACATTTCGAATCAACATGAAGGTAATAAAACAGTAAAATTAAATGTTTATTTTTTTCATTGCTTAATCGCTCGGTGTTGCAGTTTAATGAAGGCTTTCCTGGTGTCGAGTAAAGTCGCCTTCTTGTTACAGCGGATTTTTTTCCCCGCTGCAGATCTGTAGTCCATGTAGTTGGAGTATGCTGCATGACAAAGCAACAGCAAATACAAACTGCTTATTTGGTGCGGCAACGTACAGCTGGACCAGAAGATAGCGTGGACACGGTTTTATTACTTTAACTTCCCACCTCACTAAACCTCTGCTAATTGTGATGGAATGATTGCAAAGATCGATGTGTTTCGTGTTCGCAACCTTGTGTCGCAGAGTTTTTAAATACTTGGTTTTTTTTCTATGAAATAAAGGATCCGTCTAGTCTAGGTTTTTTTCGTAGGGTTTAGAACCGTTAGCGTTTTAGCTGCAGTCTTGTACAGCTTGGTTTCAAACGGCTTGATAATATTATTGTCTACCGCAAAACGTTTATTTTGGAAAGCCAAAGCTTCACAAACGATGCAAGAACATGTACAGAACAATTCGAATTTACTCGAATTAACTTATTTTAAGAGCAGTCGAATCGGAGCAGATCCGACGGTTGAAGCTTGAATTCTGAAAATGATTACTTGAGGTTAGTTTCGGTTTAGCTGAGCTTCGCAAAAAAATGGCAGTTCTTGGCTATTGTGTCCTGTTAAAATCAGAGCGTCAAGTCGGCTGTTGCGTTGTTTTGTATTTACTTCTACTCAGTGCGGTAAAGCGACAATACAGTTATTCCTCGTGTCACCTTCATAAAATTCGAGCTCTCCAGTAAGGCTTTTGGAAATTCTGGTCAATACACAAGGCAAGTTGATTGATCCATGATGGTTTGAATTTACCGCACAAATTGTCCTTGGCTGAATCAGTGAAGGATAAATAATAGATAATGTTCATACATTTAAAAAAAACAACAATGCAGTACTAGAAATTCGGTGTTCGGGCGAGGATAAAACTCCTTCCGTGGTTCTCCAGAGGAAGGGGTCCATTACTCTTTGCTGAAACAACTGCAGTGGCTTACAGACCAACCAGGGTGGTGTTTGTAATTGACAGGGGGTAAGAACGGCTTGAAGGTCAGAATGTACTACACTGAAGGTTTTGTGTTCACCTCCGAATTTCACATGCAAGAAACCAATTAACTGGCTATCGAGATATTTGTGGGAGATTTGCTGTGGGTAAATTAGCTGCAAATTTCATACAACAGCAAGTACACTTCATGTGCTTTGGTTGAGACACATTTTGATTATGAAACTATGAAAGACCCTAATGGGGCTTTGGGTACTTTCTGATCTCAACCTCAAAACAGTGTTTGTTACAAACCTCATGTTGCTAAATACCATGTTTTTTGGGCATGTTGGTGAGTTAACTGATTGTACTAATGCCACCTTCAGCAACAAAAAGTGAGTTATAGCCCGTTTATTTCTCTGTTAACCTCAATACCCACAGCATGCTGGGGCAAAAAAGACCAGTAGCAATGCAGTTTTCCAGCTTGCACTGAGTCTCATTTATCCTTTATTCCTGTGTGCAGTCATGTACATCACTTTTTAATCTAACAACATCTTGCCTTTAAAATGTACATTCTTGCATACTACTCCCTGCATGGCCTTGGCTTTCCTTATTACTGTGAACTCCAACAGCTCCACAACCCTCTGCTCACCCTCAATTTTTTATTGAAAAATCTGTGGCCCCCTTGTCCATCGTCAATTTTAATGCTCTATCTTTTGGCTTTACATTCACTTGCTAAGGTCCTGAGCTTTGGGTTTCCCTTTGATAATCTCTGCACTGTTCTTTCCTTTAACATATTAATTAAAAACCTACCTTGCAGTCAAAAAAATTTGGATATGTGACTAGAAGTCAGTGTCACATTTTGTTTGGCAGTGGTCCTGGTGAAGCACCTTAGATTGCTTCATGACCCTACATAAATGCAAGTCATTATTGTGTGTGGATGATGTACAAATGAAGCAATACTTGGAAAGTGGGAGGAGCAAGATACCCAGTGTTAAAAATCTTTTCTTTTGAGTATATAGGATTTGCTGGTAAATGTCAGATTGTTTGTACATCTTGATGCAGGTGTTTGAGAGGGCCTGACATCTTCAAGCATGCTGTATAATTGCAAATGTTTGTGTTAAATTGGGTTTAAACTCAAATGCCGTTTATTTTCTTGTATCAGGAGATGCACGATTGAGTTGGAAGGAAGTACTATTTGTAATTTGATTGTTTAGATGGCACAAGTGGTCCATCAAATCCATGGATAATTTTTTGGTCAAAGTCAACATTAGTCCAGATTTCACACTTTTGTATTCAGAGTTCTGACTCCAGTCATTTTATGCAAGTGCATTTTTATTTTTGGTTACAGTGACTTTGCATACCTTCAGAGACATCTTGAAGCTAGAGCATGCTGAAGCTTGGTTGTTTCAGTCCCATTACAAAGATTTAAAAATAATGTGAGCTAACATTTCTGTGCAATACTGTGGTGTAAAATTGGTCTTTCAAATAAGTTATTAAACTGAGACCTGTCAGCTCTCTGTAGTGAATATGAAGGATCCTTTTTGCCTAATGCTAAGGACTTTCTCTATTGTCTCTTATAGGCTAATAACTGGTCATTTTCTCATTGCTATTTGTGGGACCCTACTGTGCACATACTGGAAACTGTAGTTGAAACAGTTCTTCATTATCAATAAGTTACAAATTTACCTACGTTGTGAAGGACACGTAAGGAAATTCAAGTCTTTGTTTCGTAGGTTAGAAGAAAATCGGCCAGACTTAATTCCAAATTTGTGTGTGTAAATAGTATCTCAAAATCTACCATAGGACTTAACGGCTTGATCTGCGCTGACATTACTCTTATTGAGAGTCAGGCTTGACTATGCACCCAATGACCACATCCTATGCTGTAATCATTGGATGATTCTATTTCCAGTGCTACAGTGGAATTGTGAGCTAAGCTATTACACTCAAATTCTGACATGGGAATTGAATCAATATTCCCAAACTTTTACTCTGACATGGCATGCAACTGAGTCAAGCCGATAATGTTTGCAAGTATGAAAGATCAGTTTGTGTGTTTTAATCTAAAGTCTTCTGAAATAACTCCACACAAGCTAATGTTCCATCATCAAGTCACCCTTTATTTACAGGTGCATAGTACTTGACACAGGCCTGGTTTCTTCAGAGCCAGCTCTGAGTGAACATAACCTCTGACACTTCTGTTCATATGTGTACCAGGGCTCCCCGCTGGGGCTGTTAACCTGCTCCAAATCAGGGAACTCATTCTGTGAGGTCCACCTCACAGCTGACCTCATTACAATCACTACATCCCTCCCCCTCCGAAGTGCAGGGATGTATGTATCTCCTGAGGTGTTTCCACACTGGATCTGGTTCCTCTGACAATAGCCTTGGCTACTGGCTGTGTGCAATGGACTGTAGCCCACCTCTTGTGTCCAGAACATCGTAGAAGTTTCTCGTTTTCTTTAGGTGGCTGCGATATCCGCTGTGCCTGTCGCAGACTCATGTTTCCTCAACACGAGGTGGAGGGGCAGAGCCCATGGATTCTAACAGCCTTTCTGGCTGTTCCGAGATGCCAGGTATAAATGTTGTTCCTGCCTCATTTAAGTTTGCAGTTTTCAGGTAGTCTGTGTTTGTTCAGGACTGCCTCACCTAACCAAATTTTTTGTATGTTATGGGACCTAACCTCACGTCGACCATGCCTGCTACCAACGCAGGGCCACTTCTGTGGTCTCAGCACCAAACTTTGTTTACCTCAGGGGACAGTCTCTCTCAATTGATGGAGTAGTGTCCAGCAATAGTCTGCTGATTCCCACACCTGGGGGTGGAGGGCTGGGGGAAGGGAAGAAAGCAGTTGGGCGAACAGTTTCGAGTTCTGAGTCTTCTCTCCAATAACAGCTCGGCTGAAGCTATTCTTGTAGTGGCATCAGGGGTGGTCTGATAATCATAGGAAAATCGGACAGTTGGTATTGCATGAATGTATACATTGGATGGTATGGAACTGTCCTTGGGACAAATGCCATTTGACTTTGGGAAATACTCAAAATTCCCTGATGGTAAATGATGGCCCGTTGTCTGTGACCAACATTTCCATGTCTTAAAGATGCTCACAATTTTTCTAACATTGTCCCTATGTTTGAATAAACGTTATGTACATTCAAAGTGGTTGATTGGGCATCCGCTGATTAAGAACAGTGAGGCCATGAAAAGTTGAGATTAACCCAGCCATTCCCATGAATGTGGGGGAAGCTGATGGTTGTAATTTCATTTTGTTGGCATTGTGGACATTGCCTCAGTAATGCTGCTGTGTCTGGTGGCCAAGATTGGATGCGGGCATGACTTCTCACCAACATCTTCATTTTGGGCACCTCTGGATGACCCTGGAGGAGTTCAGCTAGTATCTGCTCTGAGCAGAGGTTGCCACCAATCACTTTTGCTCCCCATAATATGCTGTCCTGTCTGGTGATATGGTCTTGCCAGGTCCAGAAAGGCTTCTGTTTTGGTTGTCATGGCAGTTTGATTTTCCCCATCACCAGCTCTTGCATCCGTAGTCTGAGTCAGCAGTGACCAGAAGGGTGCCCAGAAAGTTTAAAACTAGAACAGACTTTCCTAGTGACGGCACAGTCAGTAGTGTATTTACCAGCGGGAAGTGGCTCAAGGCATCTGTATTTGCTACTTGGCCTCCCAGCGAGTATCCCAAGTTGTATTGGACTCAAACTGCGAGGTTGAATGCGACCTGATTCTATGGATGGCGTGACCTAGTCCTGAGTAGCCCTAGCAGGGGTTTGTGGTCTGTTACTATTAGAAATTTACATCTGTGAAGGAATTGGTGGAATGCCCTGACTCCAAATATGACTTCCAAACCTTCCTTCTCTATCTGTGTATTTACACTCTGCATTAGAGAAAGTTTGGCAAGCACATGCTAATAGGCATTCCTCTCTATTGGTCCACCTGTGAGCCAACACTACCATATTGTACAGGGATGCATCACGCGTCTATGCGAGAGACTGTATTTATTCAGCTGTGAAAAGCTATTTACTGTTTAAAATCGCTCCAAAAGCGAGCCGACCCAATCAGGTTTCACAGTCAGTATGACTGGTGTTGTCCAGTCCGCAAACTGGACTGGTTTGATTTGATTTCTGCCTCTACTTTTGCCTGTAAGCCAATGACACTTGGGCAGGTCTCGCAGAATCATGCATGTTAATCAGTAAGCAATTCCAAGGTGGTTTTAGCTCCTTTGATAGTCCCTTCCTGGGGAGAGACAAGAAAAAAAACAAACTAAAATAGTTAGGTATTTAATTTGGACATCATTCAGGCAGTCATTTTTGAAAAATGTTGAGCCAATCACGGCAAAGCTTCCTCAACCAATTCCCCCCACCCAAATCAGGCTTGGGTCCAAGCCTTTTATTACAATCAGTTACTGAACCAGCTGCTTCTTATGAGACTGGAACCAAAGTTTTATCCTTAATTTTTCTATTCATTTGTGGGATGTGGGTGTCACTGGCTGGCCGGCTCTTCTTGCCCATCCCTAGTTGGGCTTGAGAAGGTGGTGGTGAGCTGCCTCCTTGAACCGCTGCAGTCCTCCTGCTGTGGGTAGACCCACAATGCTATTAGCGAGGGAATTCCAGGATTTTGACCCAGCAACAGTGAAGGAATGGCAATATATTTCCAAGTCAGGATGGTGAGTGACTTGGAGGTAGTGGTGTTCCCATATGTGTGCTGCCCTTGTCCTTCTGGATGGAAGTGGTCGTGGGTTTGGAAGGTGCTGTCTGAGGATCTTTGGTGAATTTCTGCAGTGCATCTTGTAGATAGTAGCAGCACTGTGTACTGAGTGTCGGTGGTGGAGAGAATGGATGCAGTGCCAATCAAGCAGGCTGCTTTTTCCTGGATGGCGTCAAGCTTCTTATGTTGTTGGGGCAGCACTCATCCAGGCAAGTGGGGAGTATTCCATCACACTCCTGATGTGGAGTGCAGTCAGGCTTTGAGGAGTCAGGAGGGGAGTTCTCGCCGCAGTATTCCGAGCTTCTGGCCTGTACTTGTCGACACAACATTAACAGTGACTCCAGTTGAGTTTCTGGTCAATGGTAACGTGTAATCTGTAATGGTTCCCCAGTATAGGTTCTCGGTCTATGAGGTTTTGCGTAAACTTAAAGGGTTAAAGATTGGTTCCACAACAACTGATCTAGCCAATGTTGAGTTGGAGGAAGACTGCTCTTCTGCTGCCTGGCCTGCAGTGTTCCTCCAGCTCCACGCTTAGCCTGAAGTATAGAGATAGCTGACTGCAGCACCTAACTGATATAGCCACAGTTGCGTCAACCTGCATTAGACCTGGGTGACCATTTAACCAGACATTTCGATTGGTTGATTTGGATGTTACTAAGCAATTTAACTGTTCCCAGCCGATGTAGATGGGCTCTAAGGGGTCAGGTCCACATACCAGCAGTAACTACAATGGCCCCCCAGCTTGGATTCTGAAGAAAATGTTAACCCTTTTGCAGAGGCTTGGCTTTGTTTTGGGGTTTTGCTGTGGGCTGACTTGGAGTCCTTCTGTTTACGATATATCCTGAGTGAGACTATTCAGTCACCTTCACTGAAGTAGTATCCCCAAGCTCAGTTGGCTTGGCAAGGGTGTCCATTTCAATCAGTATACCCATAACTCATATGCTGCACTTGCTGGATTCAGCTAGCAGGTGCATTTGCATGTTTACATCATTAGTCCTATAGAGGAAGTGGGCTCTCAGCATCTCACTAAGGGTTAAATCAAAGTCATATGCCTCCGCTAGTCATCTTGGCCTTAAAAATCTCAACATGGATTCCCCTGGTTCTCAAACTGCCAAGTAAAACCAGTAACATCTCAGAATTACAGGAGGCTCGGAGTTGTAATATTTCTTAACTAGATCCATTAACTCTTGAAAGGTTTTAGTTCCTGAGGCACCAGATACTGTTGTTAAGTTCCTAATAACTGAAAAATGTCGGGGTCCACAAGCTGTCAGCAGAATTACTCATAGCTTGTCACCTGCCCCAACATCACTTTCCTGGAAAAATTAATGCACTTTTCCACATATTGGGCCCAGTCTTTGACAGGACCAAACAAGTCAAGCTTCCTGAACAACAACATGATGCCAGAAATGCTTACCCTCATTTCAAAGATGAGTGTTGTGAGCAAATTTCTTCAGGAACATAGTCTTTCCCTCACCACTGAAATAACTCTACAAAGGCTGGTATCCCATTACCAAATCATGTATAGTCTGGCTTTTTCAGAGTGAGCAGATCTACTGACACTTCTGTTTATATCTGTCAGCTAGAGCTTCTTGATTGGGGCTGTTAGCCTGGTCCAATCAGGGAATTCCTATGATATTCACCTGTCTGATATCGTTACAATCACTACATCCTCTGTTTGCAAGTGGAATTTAGACCTGTATCGTTGTCAGTTTTGCTTGTTTGTCAGCTTTCAGGAAGCATCTTTGAGAAAAGTGAATAGAAACTCTTCTGCTGTAGATCTGAACTTAAGCAGGCAAACTTGTCATTCAAGTTTCCAAATTAGGTACTTTGGTCAAATAAATGCCGCATTTCTTTGCTGAATTGATCTTTCGGTGTTCAGATGAGCCAAAGCTAATTAAGTACTTTTCGAAGTGTAATCAAATGCAGCCACTTTTCAAACAGATCGTCACTGCATAAAGTTTAGTAATATTGGTATTGGTCAACATACTGGAATGATATCTCTGCTTGTCTTCAAAATTAGTGACTGTGATATCCTGTACACCTTCCTGGAGATCATAAGTGGAACCTTGATTTACCTTGTATTCTGAAAAGCAGCATATCTGACAGTCTGCCACTGTGAGCTGTGCACAGGAATGTCAGCCTAGATTTTGTATTAGACTTGAACCCAAAACATTCTGGCTCATGGGCAATCAGTTGACCACTGGGACCAGAAGATCCTGACACACAGGCAATATTTTTTGATTGCTGGAAATCTAGAAGTTAAAAAAAAAATCAAATGTTAGAAATTTCAGCTAGGTGATGAAGAAAGAAACCAGATATCAACCTTTATACTTCATGTTCATTTACAAATGCTACATTACAAAAATCTGCCTCTTTCCTAGCTAGTACCCTGTGTCCAAGAAGGTATTTAGACAGTCAATACCTGGCACCTGTGTATCCTTAACAATAATAATACAAATAATGTGCCATAACAGATTTTTTCCGTTCAAAATTTTACAACATAGAAGCAATACTTCCAAACAAGAATCCAAGTCACAGACTTGGCATCCACATTTGGTCCTGGAAAACAATCCCACATTCCCACAGGGCATTATTATCTACATAATCAATGGGAAGCTATCCTGTCAACAGATCATGTAGAATTTTCCACAAACTGTTTGTCAGGTGAATTTCCATATTTATTCCTTCGACAAGAATCAGTGTTTTTGCAGCTAAAGTACATTTAACCATCCTTTAAGCAGTTTCCAAAATACTTCTCCCTCTCTCAGCAAAAATGCGACTTCCATATTTGATCAATGCAGGTTTTCATGAAAATATAGACAACAGAGCTAAGGAGATTTTTATGATTACTTTTCTTTTCTCCACAATGGTGGAGTCCAAGTCACTCTTCAAAACCCTGAATCATTAGCAATACAACAGAAATTGCTGGAACCACTCAGCAGGTCTGGCAGCATCTGTGGAGAGAAGTCAGAGTTAATATTTCAGGTCCGGTGACCCTCCTTCAGAACTGATGGTAGCTAGGCAAAAGTTGTTTTTTGTTTTTGTGCAGAACACAGGATGAAGGGAGGGAATAAGAGAGAGAGTTCAACAATTTTAGGGCTTGAGGCACCTTCTCCTATGCTCTTAGCCCAATCCCCACGTCCCTAGTTATCACATGGTCTGCTGTTCCACACAACCCATTGTTAGCCACTAATAGTGTCCATTAGCAAGTATTCGTTCTCCTAGGCTGATTGTTATCCACTCCTTTGTTTGTCCAACTGTTTTATCCCCCTCTTTGGGCTCTATCTCCACCTACTGTTTACTCCTTAACCATTGTCCACTGCCACCCCAAACCCTATACTCTGCATAAAAACCAAATTTTTCCTAGCTACCGTCACTTCTGAAGAAGGGTCACTGGACCCAAAATGTTCTTCTCTCCACAGATGCTGCCAGGCCTGCTGAGGTTTTCTAGAAGTTTCTCTTTCATTTTTGATTTCCGCATCCGCAGTTCTTTTGGTTTTATTTCCCTGAATCACTAGTCTCACCTTGGGTTTGTATGTCCCATCTGAGAGGACATTTTCATAGAATCATTATCCATGTGTTATGAACTGACTTGACTGTCCCTTATCTGGTGTTTCTGGTTAGATACCAAATTCTTGTGAACTGTCCAATGTGTTTTATTTTTAACTCTTGTTTATCTTCTAATTTGTTTTCAGCCACCACGCCCTCCTGGCTATAACAGCTTCTAATTCTGATTTTTAGAGATTATTCTGTCATCCTAGTTAAGGTACAACCTCTGCTCGCACTTCCCTGTCTTTCTGAACGAGTACTCTAGGATCTCTTGTTCCCAATATGAGAATTAAAATCGCCATTATGTGATAGTTTCTAGCATGAGTCACTCCCAGATCCGTTAAAAATGATACTGCATTTTTTGCTTTCTATTCCTTCACTCCATTCTTTCAGTCCATAATCCTTTCAAAAGTCTTCACTCATTGGATTTGGGCATCTCAGGCTTGGCGAGCATTTATTCCCAATCTCTAGTTGCCCTTGAGAAGATGATGGTAAACTGTCTTCTTGAACTGTTCCATCATCGTGGACATTTAGCTAATGTTTGAACTTGACAATAATTTTCTCTGCTTTTCTACATTAGTTGCTTCCCTCCATTCACTGGACCGTTCTTGTATGTACCCCACCCAAGTGCCTGCTCTATGCAGTTGTCCTTTGGATAACCCTGTTCTGCCTGGCAATAACCCCTGCCAGACCTTGATCAACTCTATACTGTTTCTCATAACTGTCAAGCAAGTGTCAGAAGTACATGGCGCCTCTTCTCCTATTAACTGCTTAAATTCTGAAAGTTTGTAATTAGTCCCAGTTGAGCATGATCAAGGACTTTAATTGTTTGACTACCATTTGGAGAACCACGTAGAAGAGAACAAGATGATGAAATCCTTCGATGTAACAGCATTAATTACATCCATAAACATTGACCTAACCAAAGAGACAATTGCGACACTACTGAACAAATCAAGTAGGCAGGCACCCCAGGACACCAACAACACCAATAAGGACACCACCACGAAAAATACTAGATCTGTGCCTCACAACCCACCTCACCTTCAATGCTGGTATAGACAAACAAATCAACGGAGCACCAGTGGGATCCTCAATATCAGAACTGATTGCAGAAGTAGTAATGTAAACGTTAGAACGGACAGCACTCCCCACAATACAACCCAAACTTCAGGTCTGATATGTAGATAACGCCTTCGTGATTATCAAACGCACAAAACTAGAAGAAACCCACCAACACATAAACAACATGCTTACTGAGATAATATTCACGAAAGAAGAAGAGAACAACAATCGACAACCCTTCCTGGACATTATGGTAGAATGCAGAAACAACGGGGAACTCCAGACCAACGTATCTAGAAAGGCCACACATACCTACCAGATATTCAATTACACTAGCAACCACCCTAATGCCCACAAACGAAGCTCCATCAGGACACTATTTAAACGAGCCACAGCACATTACAGCAACCGGGAACTATGCCAAGCAGAAAAAGAGCACCTCTATGGAGTCTTCAAAAGGAATGGATACCCAAAAAGCGCAATCCACCGTTACCTCAGACAGACCACAACACGACCAATCACCCTACCGTACACAAGAACATTTGAGAGATGACCACAAGACTACTCAGATCCCTAGGTGTCAGGTAGCCCACGAACCAACAGCTACCCTACTGATGAACATAAAGGATCCTATACCCAAAACCAGCAAAACTGGTGTAACATACAAAATACCATGCAAGGACTGTGAGAAACATTACATAGGCCAAACAAGAAGAAAACTGACAAGACGGTTACATGAACACCAACTAGCCACCAAGAGACACGACTAATTCTCACTTGTCTCACTGCACATGGACAGCGAGGGACACGAGTTTGACAGGGACAATGCATCGATAATAGCACAAGCTAAACAGACACGCGACAGGGAATTCCTGGAGGCCTGGTATTCTAACCAGAACTGCATTAACAAACACATTGAATTAGACCCTGTGCACAAACCTCTGAGAAACAGAACCAGAAGTGGTACCAAACAGCCCAACAAACTGAGGCATATAAATAACAAGCGGGAGAGAACACCAGCGCTTCACCATTGGTGTGCTGACGATGTTACCTAGCAGGGTGACAAAACGTTTGTAACCAAACCCAACGGTTTGGTGAGCATTTCTACAACCTCATCCACAATCCGAGCTACAAATCTTCTCAAACTTTAAACCACTCGCTTGGTCATAGTGCAGTACAGCACGGAAACAGACCCTGCGGTCCAACTCATCCATGCCCGCCAAGTTGCCCAAACTAAATTAGAGCCACTTGCCTCTGTTTGGCACACATCCTCCTGAACCTTTCCTGTTCATGTGCTTGACCAAATGTCTTTTAATTGTTGTAACTTACGTTTGTCTACCACTTCCTCTGGCAGTTCATTGCACAGATGAACATACCTTTACCCTCTCGTAAAATTTTTAATCAAAACAAGTGTGAGTAAATTGTCTGTACCTTTATAGGTAGTTGGCTATTTTTTCTCTTATCAGCACTTGTTGCTGTTAACTGTCTGGTTTAATTTAAGTCTGATTAGAAATGTCTGATTTTGGTAAGAGGATGCAGTTAGCCAAGTACACTGGAAGCCAAGGGTTATGGCTGCAGGGAGGGAAGTAGAGCTGAGGCCACAAATGGATCAGCCACAATCTTTCTTGACTGAGCAGACCAAAGGGCCAATAGTGTACTACTTTTCCTGTGTTCCTATGTAATACCTGTATTAGGTAAACTGCAGGTTCACTGACTTTCTGAAATCAATGAGTTTACTGTGTATCATGTTTAGTTTTATTAGTGCCTCTTCACTAAAAGCTACTCAGCTGTTCAGGGTATCTACAGTACGTCAGTACTCAACTAATTAAAACCTTCTGAACCCTCATGTTAACAGAATGTGGCCATAAACAGCATTTACTGTGCACCTCCTGTGAAAGTTTCCTGGTGGAAGACTATGACGAGAAGCATTACCAAGTAGTATGAATAAAATGGCTTACTCCATTTATTTTGCATGGAATCACTCTCATGGACTTGGTTATATTAATGTCTTGTCATGCCTAAATCCAGGGGTAACTTACCAAGGCCATAATTGACTTTTTTTTTTCCATAAGCACATAACCCATGAACACAAACACTTAACTTTATGACTCGAAGGAAAATATGGAGATGTCAATGGGTAGCTGTGCATATCTGCACAGTTTACACTTTGTTTCAGCCATTCTTCATAAAAGTAATTCAAGATTACAACCTTCTATCTGGGGGGGAAAAAAATTCTTCTTTTCCAAGCTTCACTTTTTAAGCAACCATCCTTTGTTATCCTGTGAAATTCTGATGGCCCAATGCTGAAGTAAGAAGTTTTTTACAAAATGAAGCATTATTAATGTTTATCTTCTTCCTGACCAATGTTGAGTGCTAACAAGTCTCACTTTATACACTTTTGAAAGTCAATGAAGTAAGCCAAACCAATTTAAAAGTAACAAAAAGCAATTCTTCAAATTAAAATTTTTAAAATATGAATTTGGTTGTAGGAAGGAGATAATGCATTCCATATCTCACGTTGTCAACCAGTCACACAAGGCTCTGAGTATAGGCCCTTGTCTAAGCCAAGATTTCTGACCAGAGGTAATGTCATTACCCCATGTCACATGACCTCTGACTGTATACAAGTGCAAGGAACTGAAGACCTGTACCTCCATTAACTTTAAAAAGTCTGACGACGTTTGGAGAAAGAAAAATGGATGCTGCCTGATTTATTATTTCTGGAATTTTCTGTATCTGTTCAGTAGTAAATAGTTTCTGTTATCTGATTTTTACGAGGAGCAACAGGTGGTCACAGTGGTCTTGGGTGACTAAAGAAAACTCAAAATTTATATTCATTCATCCTTGCTGCAAAGTATGTCTGTTTTAAGAGTAAATTGAAGTGGGGGCTGGATTCAAGTGCTGGCTGCTCAAGAGGTGCGTCATGGCTGAACAGGTTGATTTAAAAATCACAACACTGGGGAGTCGCTCATAGCTGTTGAGCAGTACTGCAATAAGGGTTTATGCCCTTAATGAAGGTGGGAAGATTGGTAAAGGTAATGAAGTTACTAATTAATTGGTTTCCTCTGTGCTAAGCTTTTGCCCTGTCATAGATAATTTGAAACCATTGCAGCTTGGACAGTCCTAGCACCAGCCTACTGTTTCGCTATTCTACGCATGTTTCCTTTGTGAGCCGGACATATGATCCCCCTAGAATACAGTTATCCTGAGTTATATCTTGATGTGATGCTCTCTGTAAAGGTGTTCTTCCTGAATTACTGTACTTCCTATTCTTAGGTTAGTTCTGAATGAGATGGGAAAACTCTGTGATTGCATAGAAGGAATTAGCACAGATGATGGGTGGCACGGTGGCTCAGTGGCCTAGCACAGCTGCCTCCCGTCGTCAGGGACCCAGATTCAGTTCCAGCCTTGGCTGACTGTCTGTACGGAATTTCTTGGTAGTTCTTTTCTTACCAGCATCGGTTTCCGTCAGGAACTCTGGTTTCCTGCTACAGTCTAAAGATGTGGTTTAGTAAAATGGGCCGTAGCAAATAGGGGGCTATGGAGATGGGGTGGGGGGTCTGTGTCTGCGTTTAGGTGGAATGCTCTTTGGAGGTTTTGGTGTAGACTTAATAGGCCAAATGGTCTCTGCCTGTAGGGAGTCTATGAATCCTTGTCAATCCAATTAGCCTCTTGTTTAAGAGAGACATATTTACTTTTAATTCCCATTTTAATAAAATTAGCAGGTTGTCTGCCTTGTTGAATTTTTAAATTTTTTTTGTTGCTTTTCTCAAGTGAGTTTGTTAAGGAAGTCTTTAGAAAACCTTTAGAAAACTTCTAATGGGAGCTGCCTGAAAACATGTCTGTGGCACATAAAATAATATATAATGGTTGGTTGATATGGCGTAAAATGATCCTGTGGTTTAGAAGAAACAAATCTTGTGCGCCAAAGATTGCACAGTCCATTTGATCAGCATTTCAACCCTAATGGAAACAGGCTTCTGAAAGGTGTTGAATTCACCAAATGAAGGTCTCTGTTAAAAGTTGGGTAGCTGCTTTGTATTTTCAAAAATTTGAAGTGACTGAGAGAGGCGATTTTGGTGCTTCCGAAGTGTGTTTTGGTTTCTAGAGTTTCTTGTTTTGGATTTTACAGTGTTGTAAACTAATGCAAGCTACATTACTTCTGCCTTTGAAATATATCAGGAAAAGATGCACGGTCTCTCTGTTCTATAATTACTAAATTTGTGTAAAGCTTTCACCTCCAATCTGTTCCTTGCCATTTCGCACCTGCATCAGGCTGGTGTTCATGTGAATCGGGCTGAATATACAGAATTTAAAAACTTAATGCTGTTTATTCTGAAATGTAGTTGGAATACTTTGTATTTGGTGATGCTGTATGAGAGTCATAATGATCTGCTTGGATAAAGTCACACTGCAAGAGCAGCAGAGAGGATTGTTGGGGAAGATATTGTCTATCAGCAGATATTATAAGTGTATAGAATAGCGAGTTCCTCGACTCTTTTGATAATTATTATTTATGGCTGACATTACAGTAAACTGAAGTTTCTACACAATATAGATTGGGCCAAATAGAAAATGAGCTTTAAAACTGATGTCAAGTCACTATATACATTGCTTATTAAATTTAGATTCATACCCTTAAAGTTTGAATTTATTTTGATTAAATTTAATGTGGTTATGTTTGTTATTGAAATTGTTTATACAAAACTAGTGGTACGTTTACCAAATGACCAGAGTGGTGCGTAGGAAGGAAAATAGAATATGCCAGAAATTTGCAGTAACACCAATGAGCTCCAAGTTAGAGCTTTAATGCTTAAAGGGCATATATCATGCTTTTAGTTGGAAAGATCATTATCTTCTTCATTTCTGTTTTCCCAAACCCCTGCCTCACCTCAGCGCAAAGTTAAATGACCTATCTGATAAGACATAAATGGTTTCCAGTAATTAATGGAAACTGAATAAAACTGTTACCTACTTTATTTGGTGAATGACATTGTTGATAACTCCTCATTCTCCTGTTCGTAAAGAAATAAACATAACTCAGAAGAAACAAAATGAAGAAATTTTGATGAAGCATCACACAAAACAACCTGTGAATCATTCACAGAATGTTTTAATTTCCTTTAAACATGTATGCACCTATTGAATATATTTTTATTCTTTCATGAGATTTGCATGTCACTGGCTGAGTCATTATTTATTACCCATCCCTACTTAGAGAGTTGGAGTTATACAGCACACAAGTAGGCTGTTTGGCCCAACTCATCCATGCCGATAAGGTATCCTAAATTAAACTAGTCCCATTTGGCTTTATCCCTCTAAACCTCTCCTTATGTACCTGTCCAAATATCTTTTAAATGTTATAATTGTACCCACCTCTACCACTTCCTCTGGCAGCTCGTACTATATTTGCACCACTTTCTGTGTGGAAAATGTTTCCCCTCGAGTGGCTTTTAAATCTTTCCCCTCTCTCTTTAAACCTATGCTTTCTAGTTTTCAACTCCCCCCAACCCCAAGAAACAGACCTTGCCTATTAACCCTGTCCATGCCCCTCGTGATTTTATTAACCTCTGTAAGATCATCCCTCAGCCTTGGATGCTCCAGGGAGAAGAGTCACCGCCTATCCAGTCTGTCCTTAACTCAAATCTTTACATCCATGTAAATCTTCTTTGCACCCTTTCCAGTTTAATAACATCCTTTCTATAGCAAGACGACCAGAATTGTATGCGGTACTCATATTTTTGAAGGTCGTGGTGAACTACCTTCTTGAACCATTGCGACCCATTTGATATAGGTTTACCCACAATGCTGTTAGGGGGAGTGTTCCAGGATTTTGAACGACCAGTACTGAAGGAACGATGACATGTTTCCAAGTCAGGACGGTGAGTGTCTTGAAGGGGAACTTGGAGGTAGTGGTGTTCCTCTGTGTCTGCCGCTCTTGTCCTTCTAGATGGTAGTGGATATGAATTTGGAAAGTGTGCTGTCTTCAGAGCCTTGGTGAATTACTGCAGTGCATTTTTTAGGTGGTACGCACTACCGATACTGTGCATCAGTGTTGGAAGGATTGCATGTTTGTGGATGCAGTACCATCCAATAGGTTGTTTTGTCCTGGATAGTGTCACGTGTCTGAGTGGTGCTGGCACTGCATTCATCCGGGCAAATGGGGTGAATTACATCACACTTCTGACTTGTGCCTTTTAGATAGTGGACAGGCTTTGAGGAGTCAGCAAATGATTTTGCTGCATCAGAATTGTAGCCGCAGTATTTATGTAAACCTCTGACTGTCCAGACCTCCCTCAGTACAGGCACTAGAGTATCAATTTTGAATATGTGCTCAAGTCTCTTGAGTGAATGTTGAATGTATGACAAGGATGTTATGAAATAAGTCATAGCTAATAATTTATTGCATATCTGTTACAGGCTGTAATGAATGTTGTAGCTTGAGACAGGTGCCACTAAAATAGGAAACACAACTGTCATGTTAACATGATTATCTTTACTCCGCAATTCAAATAAGGGTATCCAATTGGATACCATGTATTGTGCATTTTTATGAACCACTGTTTTGCAGATAATATTGAATACCTGTTGACTTTCTATATTGGTTGTGTTCTAGAGGAACACTATGAAGAAGAAAGGAGTGCAATTTATTAGACGTTGTTAACTTTAAAAATTTTTGAAGGGATTTCTACTAGAAGTATGCCACTGACAAATTGGTACAGTAAAGAAATTTTGAATGTTTGTACCTTTTAAGATCGGAAGTCCGTTGTCTGATGGACTGTTTTCTGAAAAATGTTTGATTATGCCACTGTAAATCGCCTTTGATTGTTTTGTTAGATTTAAAGGTGCCATGTATGTTGAAGTTTTGCTTTGTGACTTAGTATACTCCAATTAAGATGTTTGATATTAGGTGATCCAGCTTTAGCTAATGACAGTGAAAATTCTTGATCAACCTATGCTCTGTGTTGACTAAGGACAAACTAAAGCTTTAAATTTGTAGATGAGCATGATGCATTTCTCATTTCTGAAGCCATGCTGTGTTTCACCTTTAATGCTTCAAAAAATTAAGGTTTTGGTGAGACAGCAAATTTGTTTCTGGACTGTTTCATTCATATGTTCTTATTGCTGTACTTTGTGTGGATTCCACGAAATGTCTAGAGGTACTCTAGGTTCACCTAGGTTTCTCTAGGTTATGATAAAGTTGTTAGTTTTACGGAAAATGTGTGTGCCTACAAAACAAATAACCTTTAATGTTTTCCTTAGTGTTCTCTGTAATTTGACATATTTTCACGTTCATAAGAACAGTTTTCCCAACGTAAAATATCAGCTGTTTTATTGGCACTGCCAATTTCATTGTTTTGTTTTTCTTCATTCCTGGTATAAGTTGAGTTGCTTGAATTTTCATATGTAGCCAGATTTCATCGATGATAAGGCAAGAGCTAGCAATTTTGCAGCTTATGTACATTGACAGGGTGACCCAAACAGAACTGGAGTGATAAATGGGGCTGTTTCAAGGCAGTCTTGTACTGAGTTCCATGTTGAACTTGAATACCTAGTTGAATACCTACTGCAAGTTAGTGACTTTCTTCTCTATTAACTTTATTTGTGACCAATTCTGGAGGTAGGAAGAAAACCCAAGACTAGACAGGGTGACATGTAATTCTTTCATTTTCTTGTTGTATCTGTGCCCTTGTAGAAATTCGAAATACGTTTATAACACATTTACACAGCAGCAACAATATAACCCTGGAGGCTCGAGCCTGAGCTTGACAGCTGTTAATGTGGACTTGTGACTTGCTATAAACAGTGCAAAGTTTCTTTGTTGCTGTGCATTTGTGGTATAACCTGGGTTTGCTCAGCCTACATTGTACAGGAAAAGAGAGGAACAAATGTCAAAAGCGCAAGTTGATTTTCTGGTTCAGCTTCAGTTGATTCCTGGATCGTGTATATGAATAGTCTATTTGTAATCCTTGAATTTGCATATCCTTCTGTGTCAGTGATTGCTGTCATCCATTCTGAATGCTTTTGTTAGTGCAAAGATTGAGTCAAAAATCCAGTAATATAGTCTTTAACTACAACTGATTTGAATATTTTGAAATGGATGAGGTTATCATCTGAACTCTAAGATTGCTAACATGCTGCTGCTCGTGCTGGACACTTCTTGGTGTCCAATATTCTGTCTGTAAAGCCTGACATAATACATGTGTAACTTAATGGTAGTGGGGTGAGCTTAGACCAATTATACACAGTTACAGCTGACTGAAGTTTTTGCATGGATCCTTTTTCACCTTCTTACATTTTATTGTGAGATGAATGGCAATCTTCATTTGGTGGGAAGACCTGACACCCTGTTCCCTTGCTAAAATGGTGGCAAAATAGAAATGTGAATATCAATAAGCAATTAATTTTTTTATAGTTCACCAATAACGTTGCTCAATCATAGAGTTTATTTTGGCTGGTACTATACCGCTGCTAATCATTTTGCTTATTATGGCTGTTGGTGTATAATCACTTTGCGGTATAAGACATTGTTTACTACTTATATCTGTAGGGAATTGAACATGCACTCTCTTAATTGTTACTTTGAGTATTTCATCACGATGTACGGGAAGCTAGCACTCCCAAGCTGCAGTAGGCCATTGGCAGTGTGCCATTTTTGGTGGTCTGGATTATGTTCTCCCTTGTTCCCACTGTCCCTGCTTACTTTAAGGCAGTGTTTTAAGGTTGTTAGAGGCAGTGTGTGTTGTGTTGTATACAGATATCATGGTACTACTTAATCAAGACTAACCATTTCCATGATGCTGACATTTTGGTTTTGTTCTAATTTTGAAGGCAATTGATGAGCCACCATATCTGACAGTTGGAACTGATGTGAGTGCGAAATACAGAGGAGCATTCTGTGAAGCCAAGATCAAGACAGCGAAAAGACTCGTTAAAGTTAAGGTAAGCATCTCATTGGTAACTAGAACAATGGTGCCTTCACCTTTCTCCCATTTCATGTGTTTCCTTAATGTGTCTGTATTTATAGCACTGAGAGTGCTCCACTGAAATGTGGTGCAAAGCAACAAGTAGGATGGTGGATGTGGATTAATATGGTCAAAATTTGCAGCCCCTGCTGAAGAATTTATGTTAGCACTGCAGTGAGAAATGATGCAGTCATAGAAATATTTCGGAACTAATCAATGATGGTATTTTGCTGCCACAATGTCATGGAGCTTTCTTTTTAAATATGTGGAAGTTCTGTAGCTGGAGCTGTGTATGTGAATGAATTTGAATATTAGCAGAAGTCTAAGGAAGTTATGTTTATTATAAGGACTCTGACAGGGAATGTTGAGATGGTCACACTGTGACTTGCCACTGGTTTGTGTGGCTGTGTTTGAGAGTTGCATATCCCCAGTCCTCCAATGTATCACTGATTATGGGTTGTTATTCACGTGTTGTCAATATTGCAAGGAGTACAATTATGTGATATTTGTGTGGTGTACTTTTGCATACTTAGTGTTCAAGATGCAGGATTGGCTTCTACAAAATCTGCTTTTTTGCTAGGAAAATTGAATCAATCCTTTATGATTGTTATCGGAAATGCAGACTATTTTGTAGCAATAACCATGTGAGGTGCAGGTCATGTTATAAAATGTTCAGGCTTTGACATTGCAGTCTGATTGTAAGTTTGAAATAATTATATTACAATTAGTTGTTCTATTATGCTTATCCTAGTTGGGTAAAAATGGCATATGGTTGAGAAGCCTCAGTATAACTTGTAATATGCTGCAGAGTAGTCATATAATTCACAAAAGGATGTCTTCAGGATTGTTGAAAATGGTGATTTGCCACCAGAAATACTTCTCAGAAAATTAGAGTGTGGATGTGTTCATATTTTCATATGTTCATCAGGTAGGGCATGACTGATCTGTTGGGCATTGGCCCCTAGCATAATGTCAGTTGACTTCCTGAGCTCTGAACCTTTTACAATTATAGTACCAAGTTATAGACTAAAATGTAAAATAGCAAAGCAGTGGCCTCTGGGGCAAAAGTTGGTTGATAGGATCAGTGCTCAGAAACCAATTAATTCATTCAAACCTGGGTTTCTGCTTAAAACTGGCACTCTACTACAGCACATCTGACTTGAGACAGTAGATATGGCTCTTGCTTGTTGTTTGCCTCAAATCTCCCTTTGTAATTGATCACACTATTTTGGTCCAAGGCTGTGGTGCTTTGATACAAACGATCACTTTGAGAACAATCACTAGGGTGGTGTGGTGGTCCTGGCTATCTATGTACTAATTCAGTAGATGATGGGATCAAATAATTGAGAACACTTTTTTTTAAATTCCTTCACAGAAAGTGGGTGTCACTGGATGGGCCAGCATTTATTGCCCATCTCTAATAACGCTTGAGAAGGTGCTGGTGAGATGAGTTCTTAAACTGCTGTAGTCCATATGGTGTAGAGACATCCACACTGCTGCTTGGAGCAAATTGATCTCATAGTAGTGAAGTAACAGCAATACTGTTCCAAGGCAGAATGCCATGTGACTTCTGCTGAAAATGTAGATAGTAGTGTTCCTATGTTTCACTGTCCTTGTCCTTCTAGGTGGTGGTAGTTTTAGGAGGCTTGATGAGTTGCTGATGTAAATGTTCAGCATCTTCCGTGACTCCTCAGATGCTGAAGGAGTCCATGACCAGGCCTTACTGCATTTGAGGCTTAGTTTGACGAGTGGCAAGTAACACACATGTGACCATCTTCAACAGAAGATAATCTAGCCATCGTTCCCTGACATTCAATGCATGAAGATCGCTGAATCCCCTGGTATGAATATCCTGGGGCGTCGTCATTGACCAAAAGTGGCTACAAGAAGTGGTCTGAGACTAGAAATCCCTCCTGACTTTGCTCCTTTTCCTGCTTATCTACCTGACCTGCTACCTGGAAAGATCTGTGACCATACGGTATAGGGTCTTTCACTTTATCTTACTCTTCCAGTATACTCTCATTTATTGTGTTACTCACCTCCATTTACCCTCCCCAAATGCATAACGTCACACTTCTCTGGATTAAATTCCATTTGCCAGTTTTCCCTACTTCGCCCAATCCTCATTATCATGCCGCAGTTGATAGCCATTCTCTTCACCTTCAATTACTTGGTCAATTTTTGTGTTCTATGTAAATTTTGCACTTATTAACAATTTGGACATTTTGC
Organism: Ginglymostoma cirratum; assembly: GCA_024137785.1. NCBI lineage: Eukaryota > Metazoa > Chordata > Chondrichthyes > Orectolobiformes > Ginglymostomatidae > Ginglymostoma > Ginglymostoma cirratum. The sequence goes on along the minus strand of JAHRHZ010000111.1, from coordinate 10,986,285 downwards.
ATATAATAACACGAACAGCAAGGGACCCATCACTGAGCCCGTCACCACTGGAAACCAATTTTCATCTGCAAAGACAGCCAGAGAAAATGACTTTTATGTTTCTTGTCACTGAGCCAATTTTAGATCCAACTTGCCACTTTTCCCCAATGTCCCAAGGGCTTTACTTTTTCTGACCAATCTGCCATGTGGGACCTTAGTAAAGACATTAGCCACTGCACTGCGCTTATCAATCCTCCCTGTTAGTACTTGAAAAAATTCAAGTTTTGGTTAACAAGACATGACCTTCCCTTAACAAAACCATGTTTGCTATTAGTGAATCCATGCCTTTCCAAGTAATAGTTAACTCTCCATCTCCAGGTTGGTTCTCGTAATATGTCCACAAATGAGGTCAGACTGATCAACTATAATTATTTGACTTAATCCTCGTACGCTTTGAGTAGTGTTACAACATTTGCCGAACTCAAATCTCTGGCACCTCACCTACATCACGTATTGGGAAATGGTCCTCTGAGCATCCATGATCTAGTTTCTTCTAAAAGCCTAGAATTTGATTCATCTGGCCATAGTAGTTTATCCAGCGCCTTAGATGGGCAGAATTTGGTAGGTGCACCCGGGAGACCTTTTCTGAAACAAAATGTAGATAGTCCAACTAGAGAAAGGACCATGTAAGACCTTATATTGCAGAGTGAGCCTGGCCAGACATTTGAAGTTTCAGTGGGGGAGCATTTGGGAAGTGTTCATAATTCTGCAAGTTTGAAACAGTTATGGATAAAAATATGTTACTGATCCTCAGTTGAACATGCTAAATGGGTGAAGGTTAAATACAACAGCATTATATAGGAACCAGAGAAATTAGATTTGGAATAGTGTTTGAGGTTAAATCCACATCTGATATGTGGGAGTCTTGTAAAGGCCAGTTGATCAGAATTCAGGACCAGCATGTTTCTGAGTGGATAAATGATGAGGATGGCTAGATTCAGGAACCCTGGATGACGAGAGAGTTTGAAAGTTTAGTCAGAAAGAAAAAGGAGGCACATATAATGTTTAGGAAACTGATATCAGACAAGGCCCTTGAGGAATATAAAGGAAGCAGGAAAGAATTTAAATAAAGAACTGGGAGGGCTAAAAGGGGCCATGAAATGTCCTTGGCAAGTAGGATTAAGGAGAATTCCAAGGCATTGTGTGATAGGGACGTGATGGTTGCTCGGGAAAGAGTAAGTCCAAGTCAAGTGCAAGAGGAAAGTATACAGTAAATGGCGCGACCCTTAGGAGCATTGATATGCAGAGGGATCTTGAAGTGCAGACCATAGGTTCCTGGAAATGGCAGCGCAAGTGGCTAAGGTGGCAAAGAGTGCATATGGCATCCTTACCTTCAGTGGTTGAGGTACTGAGTTTAAAAGTTGGCAAGTCATGTTGCAGCTGTATAAACCTTTAGATAGATCACATTTGGAGCGTTTCTGTACAATTCTGGTTACCACACTGTAGGAAAGACATGGTGGTTTTGGAGAGGGCGTGAAAGAGGTTTATCAGGATGTTGCCTTGATAGGAGTATACTAACTGTAGGAAGAGTTTAGACTGACTTTTGCTCGCGTATCGAAGGGCTGATCTGACAGAAGTATATCAAATTAGGGGGCATGGATAGGGTGGTTAGTTCGGAATCGTTCTCCCATGGTGGAAATGTCAAATACTAGGGGGCATACCTTTAAGGTGAGAGGGGAAAAGTTTAAAGGAGGCCTGCGAAACACGTTTTTTGCACACAGGGTGGTAGGTACCTGGAACATGCTGCCAGGTGAGGTGGTAGAGGCAGATATGATAGCAATATTTGAAGGCATTTAGACAGGCACATAAACAAGCTGGAAATCAAGAGATATAGACCATGTGCATGCAGGTGGGATTAACCTAGAATGGCATCATGATCACTGCAGACATAATAGGCTGAAGGGCCTGTTCCTTGGCTATACTGTCCTCTGTTCTAAGTTCACCACCAGTGAGGTCAGTCCTGCCTTTTGCTTCCCTTTTCCTTCTGCTTATTTTTCTGTATGTAATATTTCGTACCCCTTTCGAGGCAAGCAGTCCTCCAGCAAGAAACATATCTTGTGCTTGCCCACAGCCTGTCCATCTACAAGGCACAAGTCAGGAGTGTGATGGAATAATCTTCACTTGCCTGGATGCCTGTAGCTCCAACGACACTCAAGAAGCTTGGCAGTATCCTAGCCGAAGCAGCTGGCTTAAATGACACATCTATGAACATTGCTCAGTAATAGCAATATCTACCATCTACAAGGTGCACTGCAGAAATTCACCAGAGATCCTTTTATAGCCTTCTAAACCCAAGATGACTACCATCTTCGAAAACAAAGGCAGCAGATACATGGGAACACCATCACCTAAAAGTCCCGTCCAAGTCATACACCACCCTGACTTGGAAATGTATCGCCTTTTCTTCAGTATTGCCACATCAAAATCCTAGAACTTCCTCCCTGACAGTATCCTCAGTCAACCTACAAACAATGGTGTGCAGTAGTTCAAGAAGACAGCTCACCCTTCCCCTTCTTAAAGGCAACAAGGGACTGGCAATAAATTGTGGCCCAGCCAATGGCATCCATGTCCCATGAATATTTTTTTTGAATCCCCTTTTACCCGAATGTCAGCATCATGCCTTTCTTTTGTGAGGATGGAGACAAAATGCTTAAGAGCCCTGCCCATGTCTTTTGTGCCCATGTCTTTTGTGCCCATGTCTTAGTTATCTTCAGATGGGCCCAACGCTTGGGTTCCCTTGTCATCCTTTTGCTCTTAATGTACCAATAAATCATCTTTGGGTTGTCTATAATTTTGCTGGTCAATATTTTTTCATATTCTCTTAATTTCTGATTTCACTTCATGCTTATGCTTAATGAGCTCCTCAAAGATTGTGAAAGTATTATTTTGAGATTGCCATGTGCTGTATTTTTCTGCTTCATCTAACCTTGTTGATTCTGCATAACCAGGGAGCTCCAAATTTGCAAAATTGCTCTTCTCCTTTGTGGGAACATGGCTACACTGTCCCCCCACAGAAATTCACCTTCGCCTCACGCAGATTTGTCACTGACTTTCCTTCACGTAGCTGTAACCAGTCCTCTCTTGCTAGATCGTCTGTCAGTTTTGTAAAGTTTTCCTTCCCTGAATTTAGAGTATGTTTATTCCTGTTGTATCTTTGGCCCTTTCCAAAATTACACTATCTAATTGCATTATGATCACTTTGTCCAAAATGGTCACCCACTTCTGCTTCATCCACCTGCTCAGCAGCATTTCCTAAGACTAAATCTAGAACTATGCCTTCTCTTACTGAGCCTGTCAAATTAAATTCTGACTTTTTTAAAAAAAAAAATTCTTGAATTCAGTACTAGAATTTTTTTGCCCTCTGCCTTGAACTTGCAACTTTTCACAATGCTCGGAAAGAATTGTAAACTGAGAGGAGAACAACGTGGAACTCCGAAAGGACAGGTGATGGAATGGTGAATAGATGATGATGAGGTTCAATGCATTGAAGTGTGAGGTGATGCACTTTGGTAGGAAGAACTCTGAAAGACAATAACAAATATGGGATACAATTTTAGAGGGTTGCAACAGCAGAGGGAGCTTGGTGTATATGTGCATAGGTCATTGAAAGTGGCAGACAGATGGAGAGAGCAGTTAATAAAACATAATGTCCTTGGCTTTATTAATGTCCTTGGCATAGAGTACAAGAACAGGAGGTGATGTTGAACTTGTGTAAAGTATTTGTCAAAACCGAAAGAACTGCAGATGCTGTAAGTCAGGATCAAAAACAGAAGTTGCTGGAAAAGCTCAGCACGTTTGGCAGCATCTGTGAAGAAAAATCAGACTTGACGTTTCGGGTCCAGTGACCCTTCGTCAGAACTCAAGATATCTGTCAGGTCTCAGCTGGAGTATTGAGTACAGTTCTGGGTGCCACATTGTAGAAACTGTGAATGAATTGGAGAGAATGGAGAAGAGATTTATGGAAACAGTCCCAGGAATAAACAACTTCAATGTGAGGATAGATTGAAGAAGTTAGAACTGTACTCCTTTGAGAGAAGAAGGCTAAGAGGAGATCTGATGAAGGTTTTCAAGATCGCGAGTGTGCTTAAAACAAAGTAAATCGGGGCAAGCAGTTTCCACTGGTAAAAGAAACGCAAACAAGAGAGAAACTCTTTCACACAGCAAGTAGTTAGTTCAAGGAATTCACTGCCTGGAAATAGGATTGAAGCAGGTTCGATCGAGCTATTCAAAGGGAATTAGATAAATATTTGGATAGAAACGGTATACAAGAGAATGGGGATAAAGCAAGAGATTGGCACTAGATCATGACACTTGTATGAAGAGTCAGTGTAGGCACGATGAACCAAATGGCTTGCTTCTGCGCTGTAACAATTCTGCAAAGTAGTATATCCTTGCTGCCACTGTGCACCATTGATGGAAGGACTGAACATTTAATCTAGTGCCAATCAAGTGAGCTGCTTTGTATGTTTGTTACACACGACTCCAACCTGAGGAGAAGTGTCAGCTTTTAAGTGAATAAAATTGGGGATTAAAAGCTGTTGTCTCCAAGCATGCTTGCAAAGCTTTTGGACTTTTAAGGTTGACTCGTCAACTGTTGTATCTTTTTCTAAAGGATTTGCTAAACATGCATGCAACTCTTATCCCAAAACATGTGTTTAACTCATTACTGCCCTCCTGAGTAGCCTAACAAGCCTTTCAGTGTGTCTGATACATCTGTAGCAATATCCACATCCAAATAATGATGAAAAAAATTACTTCAGCTTCAAAGTGCTGCAAAATGTGAGCACTTGAACAAGTGGCGTTATAAAGTATTTACAGCACAGGAACAGGCCATTTGGCCCAATTGATCCACATCTGCATTTATTCTCCATGCACCACCCCCCATTCCACCTTATCTGTCCCTATCAACATAAACATCCTGTATCCCTGTCCCATATTCCTGTCTGCTTTGTGCGTCCAGCTTCTACCCCAGTGCATTCATGCTATTAACCTCACTACTTTTTATTCACTAACCAAACGAATGAGCCACTCTCTGGGTAAGGTCTGTTGATCTTTTCTCCCGTTCCTATTTCTGACAGCTGGGACATGGATGTCCGTTAAAAGGTCCACATTTATGAGCAAAACACTGCAGTGGTTTGCCATTTCCTTTTGTCGGATGGCTGACCAGGAGACTCTTCCACTTCTAACACCTACCATCAGACACATTGTAAAGATAGACAGGTGAACCATCAACCTATTTGTCTGCATTAACGACATAGCTTCCATATTCTAGTGTCACTAAGACCTGGCCAGAGAACCCCCTGCAGCACCTCTGATCAAAAAATAGGGAAATATTGTGCTCCAAGACCTCCTGAGTGAAGTAGTGTCTTTTAGATTTCCAATTGCATATTTATTTGTGACTATATTGTTTACAACAACAATTAGGGGCAGCGGTGGTCTATGTGAGTTATTGACTCAGCTCCATCATTTGGTGACTAGTGAGATAACATAGGAGTAAGAGTTTGGATCACAGCTATTTGCAATATGTATCAATGATTTGAATAAGAGAAATTAAATTTAATATTTCCAATTTGCTGATGACACAAAGCTAAGTGAGATCATGAGTGGTGAGGTGTTGAATGAGCAAATGGAGTTCAAGGCAACTTAGCCAAGTTGAGTAAATGAGCAAATGCATGGCAGATGCATTATGTGAGGAAACCTGAAGATGCCCGGCTTGGTGGGAAAATCAGAATGGCAGAGTATTATTTAAATGCTGATAGACTAAGGAATCTTAATGTACAAAGGGACCTGACTGACCTTGTACACTAGTCAATGCAAGTTGTTACGCAAGTGCAGCAAGCAGTTAGGATTCATTGTAGGAGGGTTTTAGTATAGGACCAAGAATGTCTGACGGCGGCTGTATAAGAGCCTTGCTGAGACACGTCTGAATTACTTGCGTTTTGATCTCCTTGCTGAAGGAAGGATATTTACTTGCCATAGACAGATTGCAGTAAAGGTTCACCAGACCGTTTTCTGGGACAGAAAGTTGGTCGAAAGAGGAGAAATTTGATTGACTGTGCCTGTACTTACTGAACATTAAAAGAATGAGAGGGGATCTTGTTGAACCACGCAAAATGTTGTAAGGTCTGGACAAAGCCTGTGGGGTTGATATTCCCCCTTGAGTGGGGACGGGGTGGTGGCATGACAGAAAAAGGGACCACCGTCTCAGAAAACATGATAAACCATTTTGAACTGAGATGAAGAGAAATGCCTGGCAGTGAACGTGTGGGATTCTCTACCCCAGAAGATTGTGAAGGTTAAGTCACAGTATGTTTAAGAAAGAAATAGATTTCCAGAGATTAAAAACATCAAGGGGTATGGAGAGAGAAAGTGGGAGTATGGAGCTGTGATAGAAGATAAGGCATGGTCATGTTGAATGGTGGAGTGGCTTGATGGGATGAATGGACCAATTTCTCGATGCTTCTATGCAGTCCTCTATAAGGACACCCCTCAGCCTCCGATGCCCCAGGGAAAAGTCCCAGCTTCTTCAGTCTCTCCCATTGGCTGAAACCCTCCAACCCTGACAACATCATTGTAAATCTTTTCTGAACCCTTTTAAGTTCAATAACATCTTTCCCGTAGCAAGGAGACCAGAGTTGTATGCATTATTCTCAAAGTGGCCTAACCAGTGTCCTGTACAGCTTCAACGCGACATGCTAACTCCTATACTGAATGCACTCAATGAAGGTAAGCGTATCACGTGCTGGCTGCTTCACCCTGTCTACCTGCAACTCCACTTGCAAGGAACTATGCACCTGCACCTCAAGGTCTCTTTTCGGGATCACTCTCCAGGGCTCTGCCATTAACTGGTTTGTCTTACCAAAACACAGCACCTCACATTTATTTAAATTAAACTCCATCTCCCACTCCTTGACCCATCGGCCCATCTGATCAAGATCTCACTGTACTCTGAGATAACCTCCTTCACTGTCAATTATACCACCAATGTTAGTGTCATCTGCAGTCTTACTAACCATTCCTCCTATATTCACATCCAAATCATTCATATAAATGATGAAAAGCAGTGATCAGCACTGATCCTTGAGGCACACCAGTGGTCACGGGCCTCCAGTCCAAAAAAACAACCCTCCACCATCATCCTCCGTCTCCTACGTTCAAGCCAATTTTGTATTCAACTGGCTAGCTCCCCATGGATTCCACATGATCTAACCTTGCTAACCATGTGTAACCTTGCCGACACCTTGCTGAAGTTGATATACCACTCTGCCTTCATCAATCTTCTTTGTCACTTCTTCAAAACGAAACTCGATCAAGTCAGTGAGACATGAATTCCCAAGCACAAAGCCATGTTGACTCTCCCTAATCAGTCCTTGCCTTTCCAAATGCATGTAAATCCTTGTCTTGCTCTTAAGTGTAAACCTATTCTTTGTATACATTAATAAAGCCTTCATTTTCTTGAGGAACTTTAAGATACCCTTAGACTATTTAATCTTGATTGTTTATTCTCTCATTTCTATACCGGTAAATACCTCATGCATCATCAGAGCTTGCATATCATTTTATAAAATGGACATCAAATAGTTTAAAGTATGCCAAATGTGGTATCACCAAGAGCTCTTTTCAAATTAAACATAACGTGTCTGCTTTTCAAATGTATTCCACCAAAATGAGTCCTAGTGCTTTTATTTGGCTTTGTTAACTTAAATTACTAAAAGTAGCAATTTGTGTATCTGTAGACCTCTACCCATGGACACTGATTTCCAAGGAGGACACTCATGAAAGCAAAATAGTGAGGATGCTGGAAATCTGAAGTGAAAACGGAAAATGCTGGAGAAACTCAGGTGGTTTGGCAGCATACAATACAACTGTTCACAACAAGGAGCCCTGCTAGACTTGAAACATTGACTGCGTTTCTCTTTCCACAGATGCTGCCAGACCTGCTGAGTTTCTTCAGTGTTTTTTTTATTTCTAATTTCTAACGAGTATGTGATCACCAACTAGGGACATATTTTTAGGGTGAGAGGTGAAAGGTTTAGAAGGGACCTGAGGGGCAACTTTTTCAGACATAGGGTAGTTCATTTCACAAATGAACCACCCTAACAGAAGAAGTGGTAGATGCAGGTACAGTTACAACATTTAAAAGACATTTGGACATGTAAATGAATAGGAAAGATTTAAAGGGGAATGGGCTAAGCGGGATTAATTTTAGTTTGGGAAACTTGGTTGGCATGGACAAGTTGGACCAAAGGATCTGTTTCTATGTTCAATAACTCTATGACTATGAACTTGTCCTTCCAACCAAAATGTGTTAATTCACGTTTATCTATTTTGAAGTTCACTTGTCAATTCTATGCCTGTTTAACAGAATTCCGTTTTACTGTTGTATTAACTACAACCTCCTATTTGACGGCCTCCACAAATTTTGAAATGAAAACTTTAGACTCCTGGGTCCAAAATCATTATGTAAATGGTAAACCATAGAATCATAGAAATACTGGCATGCAAAGAGGATGTTCAGCCCATCACCTATGAGCCAGTTGAATAAACTGTCCTACCATTCTAATTCTATTTCCTAGCACCTGACCGATTTCCCTCACTGATGCCAATTCTTCAGGTATCCATCCAGTTTCCTTTTTACATGAGTTGAGGGTTTCCATCACAACTGTCAAACTGGGCGTTAAATTCGAGACGCATACCACCCTTTGGCTGATAACTTCTGCATATCCTCTGCAACCCTTCCCTGAATTGTGCTAAACCTATGCCCCTGATAATTGTCTCTGCTAGGTGAAGCAGGTCTTCCCTGTCCATTCGTTATTTTGCATAACTTAATTAAGTCATTGCTTGGTCTCCTCTAAGTAAAGCAACCCTAGCTTATCAAACTTTTCCTCATAGTTGCAATTTTTAAGCCCTAGACGACATTCTTGTGAACTTCCTTTGTGCTTTCTCTCTAGAGCAATTTTGTCCTATAATGTGACGATGAGAACTGTACACAAAAAAGCTAACTGTGTACTGAGCAACTTCTCATTTTATTCCAGCATTAGCCTGATGTTATTTTTATGCAATATCTCACCCAGTGAAGGAAAAAATCCCATATATCTTTGCCATCTTATCTATATGTCCTGTACCTTCAGGGAGCTGTGGATATGCGCTCCAAAGTCTCTCAGTTCTTCCACCCCTGTCAATATCATCCTCTGTATTCCCTTGCTTTGTTTGGCCACCTCAAATGCATAATCTCTCACTTCTCTAGATTGTATTCCATTTTCTACTTTTCCAACCAGTCAAACAAATGATTGATATCGTCCTGCAGTCACCTTCTTCACATTCAATTGCATGTTTGTTTTTATGTTGTCTTCCAATTTCCTGATCATGCCTTCCCCTATTTAAGTAATTAATAAATAATGCATTCAGTAAGGGCTCCAACACATGAGCTGTGTGGACACCACTGGATGTAGCTTCCCATTCACAATCTGTTGATCATTACCCTTTGTTTACTGTAAGCCAGTTTTGGATCAAACTGCTGCATTACGCTGTATTCCATGGGCTTTAATTTTTCTAACTGGTCTTCCAAGTGGGATATTGTCCAATATCTTCACTAAAGTCCACATAGGTGACGTCCACTGCATGACCCTCATCAATCATTGTTAATCAAAAAATTCAATTATGTTCGTAAGATACAACCTTCCTTAAAAGAAGTGTGCTGACTAGCCTGATGAATCCATGATTTTCTAAGTAACAGTTTATCCTACCTCATAGTATTGATTCTAGTAATTTGCCCACCATTGATGCCAGATCGACTGGCATATAATTATTTGAACTATCCTTCGCACCATTTTTGAATAAAGGTACAATGATCACAGACCTCCAATACTCTGGTACCTTCCCTGTATCTAGTAAGCATTGGAAAATGATCTTCCGAGCATCTGCTTTTCCTCTTTGGCTTTGTTTATTGAGACCTGGTAATTTTGCCATCTTCAAGGAGGTCAATCTGCCCTGGACTTTATTTCTCATTGCATTTTTTGTAATCCTTGTAGCGTGCCACTTTCTAACATTTGCCATTCTGCGTGCATAACTTTAAGCCCAACTGTCTGTTTTCTGTTTTGTAACTAGCTTGCTATCTATTTGGTAACTCTCAAAAGCTGCATTATGTCCTTGTAATGCTGAGTCTGATCCATAAATATAGATACGCACATAGAGTTCTTGTTGGGCCAAGTCGTTCTATTCAGTTTTTCAGTATTTGAGCTGCTGTAAAGTCACCTAACTTGAACGGGCGTTCTCACTTTGGGGTCGGTCAGCTCAGTTGACTGGACAGCCAGTTTGTGATGCAGTGTGATGCCAACAGAGCGTGCTGAATTCCCAAACTGAGTTTACCATGAAGGACTGTACTTCTCAACCTCTCCCTCACCTGAGGTGTGGTGACCCTAAGGTTAAACCACCACCAGTCTAATGGGAGAGCAGCCCTGAGGTCTGGTAAGACTGTGGAGTCTTTACTTCTTTTTTAAACTCTTCCATCATGTGACATAAACTGTTTATAGAGTGACATATCCTGTCTATGTTACAAGGGGATTATTTTCCAATTCTGTTGTAAAATGTGATTTAGGAGCATGTAAATATTTACGTCAATATTAAGTTGTGTTTAGTGAGGGCAAGTGTTTGAATTAATTTGTAGTTAACATAAATGACCTAAGGCAATACTGACATTGGGTAAATGGTGTACCCAGCAGTTATTCCTTGTTACAGGTAAACCAAGAAAATGGAAAAAAAACATTTTTGTTGTTGTAGCCAAAATAACATCACTGGGAAATTATCTGTGAACATTAGCAGATTAATAATCACCAGATTCATCATAGCATTTCAAACAGCTCTGGAAAAAGGAGAAAGTCAAATTTCTCTTCCAGTTAGATGCAGCCTTCTCTTTCAGTAATCATCTCTCATTTACCACCACCATCCTTGCCATCATTCTTTGTTTTTTAGCACAGTAATTTTTCGTGCTGACATGTTCAGAACCATCATTATTGCTCTCCTTAAGGCAAAAGGGTTTCTGCAAAGATTAGATTAGTCAAGTGATATTCATGTGAAAAATTGAGGGCCAGTGGGGACACTGGAAATTTTTAATTGGACTTCAAGCAGAATTTTGAAAGTACACATAGATGCATTTCAGTTTTTTTCCACAGAAACATGTTGGTGTGTAAAACAATAAGAATTATTAACTGCACAACATATGTAGTGACTGTACAATTATTCACATGATTAAGAACTTACTAATTCTGTGTCTACCTCTTCTTTGATGTCCTCAACAACTCTTGCTTACTGACCAACCCATTCTCTTGAATGCATGAGGGCTCAGGAGAGTGGGAAAAGGAAGTAGTGAGCAGGAAGGAGGGCAAGCATGCAACAAGAAAGATGGGTGCTGGTCACAAATAGTCTGAGAGCCACACCATTAATTTGTTGGGTAGCACGTGAGCGTGATAGATTTGGAGAACAGAATATTACACAGGAGGGAGTACCCATATGCCAGGGGATTTCCTCAGCAGTGACTGGATTCCAATGCAGTACTTGGCACAGGAGACTTTTTTGTATTTATAGGTACATGCTGCTTGATATCCTCTGCCATTGTTTATTAACTTTAAATTAGAAAAGAGTCTTCTGTTTGTTTTTCTACATTTTCTTTGAAATCTTTCCTTGCCATTGTATATCTTCAACATTTATGAGAACACATGCGTGAAACAGATATCCTTCCTTTCTCGTTATCTTGGCTTTTTTCCTTTTTCCTTCACTTTATTGTCCTTTTTTTCCTTTCCTCCTGTGTCTGGTTTATTTCTTGTCAAATTTATATATCTGTTAAAATAGTTTTAATGTTTAAACAGAAATAAAATGATTGGGGGTGTGTTATTGCCAGAATTGGCCTTTGTATGCTGGAATAAGGGATGGAGAAAGTTTGGCCAAGACTTATGATGTTTGCACTTCAATTGTAGTGCTTGTGTAAATGCCTGGTTAGGACAGGATTAGTCTTGACTGAAGTATTGTTCACTGTAAAATAACCTGTTCATGTCGAGATGAACAATCTGTCAAAGACACTGGAGAAATGTTGAGACCCATGACGTTCAGTCCTGCATGAGCTGATCAGTTAGGGGAAGGAATCTGCTACTTGGGCTGAGGTGGAAGATGCAAATGACAACATAGCATGTGATGTAATACTTAAGGGCTGAGTTACCCTGCAAAGGCTTTCATTACAACTATCATAGCCTCTGGTTTGTTCTTTTGAGCAGCTTGGAATTTGGCTGTAGTGTTGTATTAAAGCCAGCATAGGGGTTAAAATGCACTTAGTTTAAACAACTTGTTCTTTTATTTTCACAGAATTAAGCAGTAAATGTACTGCAATTAGGACCTGTCAATAATCAAAATTTCACCTTGGCAGGAGGCTGTGCCCATGTCACCTTGTGAAGACACAATCGATTTCGGCGTAATCTCCAACCCAATTTCGAGACACATTTTAACATGCAATTTCACGTTTTTTATTTATGCGCCTTTTTAAAATTACAGTGGAGGAGCAGGCTCAAAGCATTGCTCTTGTTCGTGCTACTTCTAATCCTGCATCCATTTCTATTTCTGGCAGGATTTTCCATGTTTTGATCACCCTCTGCAGAGAAACTCCCCTAACTAGACTTGTCGTTTTCCTGGTTATGATCTTAAATTGCTGTTCTCTGAATATTGGCTCAGTGGAAATTACTGCTCTCTAGTTACTTTATCAACCCCTCTCACCATTTTAATCACTTTTATTGTATTGCCTCCTCTTAAACCTCTCTGGAAATGTGACTTAGACTTTAACATCTGGATGTTTTTCTTTCCTTTTTGGCTTTCTTTAATTTCTGTTGTTTTTTTTTAAATTCTGGTTTTGTGACCAAGAAGTCGGCAGAGAATGGTGACCTTGTACACTTTTCACTGTTTTCATGTATTCCTGTTCTTGAGTACACATGACACAAAATTCTTATTCTTTGCTCATGAAAAGTGCTTTGGCTGCTTTGCTGTATTTTAACTAAAGCCTTGCAGTCCTGTGAATCTCTTTTGTTCCCTTCCCATGACCTTGATATCCTTCCTAAAATAGGAGGTTCAAAATTGGATAGAATGTTTGTTTTAGCCCATGTCCCATGAGTGAATAGAAAAAAACTACACGAGTTGTGATGAGTATTGTTTCTGCATTACATCATTGTTTCACAAAAGCAAAGGTTCCCATTTGGTAAAGCGAAACAAAGAACTGTGGGTGCTGGAAATCTGAAGCACAACTTGCTGGAGAAACTCTGCAGTCTAGCAGCATCTATGGAAAGAAAAACATAAAACTTTCAAGAAGGCTTACTGGACTCAAAACATTAACTCTCTCTTTCTCTGTCTACAGCTGTTGCTGAGTGTCTCCAGCACTTTGTTTTTCTTCGCATCTACTGTTTTGCTACAGCCTTATCCACTTGTCTGTCTAAATCATTCAAGATTTGTGCACTTGTTTTGAAAATTCTACAATTTTTACATTTTGCTGTCAATTCCCACCCCCCCCCCCCCCCCTCCCCCAGTATATATCTTGGTAAATTAAACCTGCCAGCTGTCTGCCTAATGTACTAAACTACCCATACCACCCCTCATAGATGGTTCTCTTGTAGGTAATTATGCTCGTTACTTTAGTGTCATTTGCATATTTTGGTGGCATAATCACATCAGAAGTTTACACTGACCACTGGGGTACACTATTGATTTTTAAACTGGAGAGATATAAACATTTGTCAAACACATCAGTCACCTTCCCATCCATGCTGCTGCATGCTATTTAATATTTTGGACTTTGGTGTTATGAATGTGTCTCCTAATGCGCAAATGAAAGCAAAAGTACTCCAGATGCTGGAGGTGTGAAATAAACAAAGTGCTGGAGAAACGCAACAGGTTATGTGGTATCGGTGGAGAGAGAAACAGTTCATGTTTTGAGTTTAATGTGACATCATTAGACAAACAGGGCTAGATAATGGTTTTTATGCTGTTGACCAAGTGGGGGAAGGGACTAAGAGGAACAGATGGTAAGGGTCTGCAGAGCAAAAGGCAAAGTATGTGCTAATAATAGGAGAACTATACATGTAGAAGAGAACTGAACTGTAGAAAGTAAGTATGGTCTACTGAGAATAAGACACTAGTTGAGCTCTGAGAAATGGGGGTGGGATCAAAATGAAGAGCAGCATTCTGTTTGAAGTTGTTGAGCTCCATGTTGAGTCATAGAGGATGGAAAGTCCCTACATGATAAATGAAGTGCTGATCCTCTGGCTTGCTTAGTCTTCACTGGAACATTGTAGCAGACCTGGGGCAGAAGTGTTAGCATGAGAGTAGATAATGCAGTAAAGTGGCAAGCAACTGGAATGTTGGGTCATTCCTAAGCGTAGAATGAAGGTGTTCTGCAAAACGATCAGCTACTCTGAGTTTGGTCTCACCGTCTTTAAGGAGTTAGAGGGACAAGTGGATAAGGCTGTAGCGAAACAGGAGATAGGAATAAAAACAAAGTGCTCGAGACAGTCAGTTAACATATCAGGTCTCAGTCCTTGAAGGTTCACTGGACCCGAAATGTTTACTCTGCTCTATCTCCACAGATGCTAAACACTTTTTCTCGCAATTTCTGTTCTTGTTGGCAAATACCGTAGACGAGATTGAAAGAAGTACAAGTAATTAGCTGTTTCACCTACAAAGTGTGTTTGAATCCTTGAGGGAGGTAAAAGGACAAGCATCACAGTTTCTGCAGTTGATGGGAAGATACCATTGGAGACATGAGGAGGTGTAAAAGTACCAAGAAGTGGACCAGAGTGTTGTGTAGGAAATGGTCCCTGTCGAATGCTGATAAGGGAGGGAAATGTGTGAATGATTGTGACACTCTGCTGGAGGTAGCGAAATAGCAGAGGATAATCCTTTTAAAAATAGGCTGGTAGGATAGACAGTGAGAGAATCCTATTGTTGTTCTGGGAGGGAGAGGAAAGAAGAGTGCAGGAAACAGGTCGGATGCAGTTGTGGACTGTGTGGGCCATGGTTGGAGGGAGTCCTCTTGTTGTGGAAAGAGAAAGACATGTCAGAGGGACCGATGTGGAAGGTGGCATTATCAGAACAAATGCAATGGGGACAGAAAAACTGGGAGAAAAGAATGGAGTCCTTAGAGGATGCAAAGTCTGACGAAGTGAGTCAAGGTAACTCCAGAAGTCGATGGGTTTGTAATACATAGGTAGTCAGCCTATCCTGAGAAACGTAAACAAAGATATCAAGGAATGGGAAGGAAAAATCAGATGAATTGGCCGAGGAGGAGAGAAGAATGGAAATTGAGAGCAAAATTGATTAATTTTAACAATTATGGATGGGAAGTGGAAACAGCACTGATGATGCCATTGATTTCTCCCAGAGAGAAAGTTGCGGGAGGGAGTTGAAGTAGGACATGAACAAGGAGTGTTCCACAAAACCCATGGAGAAACTGACAAAACGGGGACCCATGTAGGTATTTATAGCCACACCTTTTTATTTACTTAGTGAATGTTGAAAGACCTGATGTCAATGGTGGCTAAGTTGTTAGAGGGAACTCTGAGGGACAGGATTTGTACGTATTTGCAAAGGCAAGGATGAATTAGTAATAGTCAACATGGCTTTATATGTTGGAAATTATGTCTCACTAACTTGATTGAGTTTTTTGAAGAAATGACAAAGAAGATAGAGGAAAGGCAGGGCAGTAGACGTTGTCTATATGGTCTCCAGCAAGGTGTTTGACAACTTTCCACATGGTAGCCTGGTTAGCAAGGTTTGGTTACATAGAATAAAAGGAGAGCTAGCCATTTGGATACAAAATTGGCTTGAAGAGAGGAGACAGAGGGTGGTGGTGGAGGGTTGTTTTTCAAACTGGAGGCCTGTGAGCAGCATTCAGTGCATCCACTGCTTTTTGTCATTTATATAAATGATTTGGCTGTGAATGTGGGAGGAATGGTTAATAAATTTGCAAATGACACCAAAATTGGTGGTGTAGTGGACAGCCAAGCAGGTTATCTCTGACTACAATGGGACTTTGACTTGATGGGCCAAGGAGTCACAGATGGAGTTTAATTTACATACATTTGACGTGTTGCATTTTGGTGTGATTAATCAGGGCAGGACTCATACATTTAATTCTAGGGCTGTGGGGAGTGTTGCCAAACGAGGAGATCCTGGGGTACAGGTTCAAAGTTCCTTGAAGGTAGAGCTGCAGGTAGACAGTGTAGTGGAAAAGGCCTTCGGTACGCTTGCCTTTATTGGTCAGTGTATTGAGTATAGGAGTTGGGATGTCATGTTGCAGCAGTACAGGACATTGGTTTGGAATTGAAATACTTCCTTCAGTTCTGGTCTCCTTGCTACGGGAAGGATATTGGTAAACTTGAAAGGGTTCAGAAAAGATTTACAAGGGTGTTGTCAGGGTTGGAGCATTTGTGCGATAGGGAGAGGCTGAATAGAATCAGAGTCCTACAGCCCGGAAACAGACCCCTTGGTCCAGCCAGTTCATGCTGACCATAATACCAACTGAACTTGTCCCACCTGCCTGCCCTTGGCCCATTTCCTTCTAAATATTTCTTATTCATGTACTTATCCAAATATCTTTTAAGTGTTAACAAAAACAAAGTTGCTGGAAAAGCTCGGCAGGTGTGGGAGCATCTGTGAAGGAGGAAACAGAGTTAACGTTTTGGGTCCGGTGATCCCTACCCCAGAACTGTTCTGAGTTCTGAGGAAGGATCACCGGACCCGAAACGTTAACTCTGTTTCCTCCTCCACAGATGCTGCCAGACCTGCTGAGCTTTTCCAGCAACTTTGTTTTCATTCTTGATTTACAGCATCCACAGTTCTTTTGGCTTTTATCTTTTAAGTGTTGTAACTGTACCCGCATCCACTACTTCCTCTTGAAGTTCAATCCACGCACTAATCACACTGTGGTTAAAATAAAAGTCTTTTTTTTAACAAATCTTTCTCCTTTCACCTTTTTTAAAAAAAAAATGCCCCCTAGTCTTGAAACTCCCCACCTGAGGGAAAAGGCACCTGCCATTCACCTTATCTATGTCCCTCATGATTTTATAAACCTCTAGAAGGCCATCCCTCAACCTCCTATACTCCAATGAAAAATGTCCCAGCCTATCCAGCCTCTACTTGTATTTGAAACTGTCAATTCCCAACGACATCCTGGTAAATATTTTCTGAACCACATCCAGCTTGATAATGTCTATAACAGGGCCACCAGAACTGAACACAGTACTGCAGGAAAGATCTCACCAACATCCTGTACAACCTGAACATGATGTCCCAGCTCCAATGCTCAGTGCTCTGAGCAATGAAGGCAAGCATGCGAAACACTTTCTTAATCACCCTGTCTAAATATGATGCAAACTTTAAAAAATTATGTACCTGAACCCCTCTCTCTCTTTGTTCTACAACACTTTCCAAGGCTGTAATTTTAATTGTATAAATCCTGTCCTTGGTTGTTCTACCAAAATGCAATACCTCATTTATCCAAATTAAACTCCATTTGCCACTCCTAGGCTTGTTGCCCCAATTGATCAAGATCTTTGTAATCTTAGATAACCTTCACTGTCCACTATACCACCAATTTTGGTGGCATGCACAAAATTACTAACCATGCCTTTTATATTTTTATGTAAATCATTTATATAAATGACAAACAAAAGCGGATCCAGTGCCGATTCCTGTGAAACACCGCTGCTAACGGGCCTCCAGTCTGAAAAACAACCCTTCACCATCACTCTGTCTCCTGCCCTTAAGCCAATTATGTATCCAGTTTGCAGGCTCAGCCTGAACCTTGTGAAAGGCTATACTACAGTCCAAAAGAATGACATTTACCGTTCTGCCCTCATCAATCTTCGTCATTACCTCTTCAAAAAAAACTCAATCAAGATTGTGAGATGTTATTTCCCTTGCACAAAACAATGCTGGCTATCCCTAATCATTTCTTGCCTCTCCAAATGCATATAAATTCTATATTTCAGAATCCCTTCTAACAACTTCACCACCACCAAAATCAGACTCACAGGTCTATTGTTCCTAGTCTTCTCCTTACATCACTCCTTAAACAAAGGCACAACATGAGCCACTCTCCATTCCTCAGGCACCTCACCTGTAGTTATAGATGATACAAATATTTCTGCAAGGTGCCCTGCAATTTCCTTCCTAATGTCCCGCAACGTCCTGCGATACATTAGTTCGGGTCCCGGTGATTTATCCACCTTTTATATTTTCTAAGACGTCCGGCACTTCCTCTTCTGTGATGTGAATTGTTCTCAAAACAACAATATTTATTTCCCAGCGTTCTCTAGCCTCCATTTGTTTCTCCACAGTAAAACTGACGCGAAGTATTCATTTAGTATCTCACCCATCTCCTGAGATTCAACACAATGATGACCTGTTTGATTTTTATGGAGCCCTATTTTCTTTCTCGTTGCTCTCTTGCTTTAAACGTACTTGTAGAATCTGTTAGCCTTGGCAGATAAGGTTAAAGATAATGCAATCTCATATGCCCCCTCCTTGCCCACCTTTCCCTCTTTAGGTTGCCCCTACGCTCGCTACTGTTCAAGATATTCATTTGAACGGAGTTGTCTATATTTAATATTTGATTCTGTTTCATTTTTGACTACAACCTCAATATCTTTATTCATGCCTAATCCTACCAGCCTTATCTGTCCCTCTTAACAGGAATATAATGACTCTGAACTCCAGTTATCACACTTTTGAAAGTCTCCCACTTATCAGGTGTCCCTTTACCTGCGAACAGTCTACTCTAATCAACTTCTAAAAGTTCTTGTATCATACTATTACAATTTGCCTTATTCCAGTTAAAAACTTTAACTTTTATGGAAGGCTTATCCTTTTTCACAACTATTTTAAAACTAATAGAATTATCACCGCTGGTCCCAAAGTATTCCCCTACCAACACTTCAGTCACTTGCCCTGCCTTATTACCAAGTTTTGCTCCTTCTGTAGTAGGAATACTTACATATTGGTAAAGAAAATTCTCTTGAACACATTTAACAAATTCTTTTAATAACACTTAATAACACCAATGAACAGGTAGATTAAAAATGTCAAACTCAAGAGATGAGGTTACCTTGACCCATTGCAAGCCAACACTTGAACAAATCCCAATCTGAGTTGTGGCTGAGCTTATAAAAATCTATCAATAATATGTTTGGGCAGTACAGTTACAATTGCCCTAAGCACAATTATCAGACTGTCACGCGTATTTGTTTTGTTTAAACCAACCTGTTCAGAAATGTTACGACATGCCTCTGAAGGAAGTGGGACTTGAACCCAGGCCTCCTGGCTCAGAGGTAAGAGCAAGACCACTGCACCACAAGAGCCTCCAGGTTGTCTCATACTTAATTAGGGGTTAGTTAGTTCAGTTGGCTGGATGGCTGGTTTATCATGCCAAATGATGCTCACAGAATAGGTTCAATTCCCACTCTGGTTGAAGTTACTGTGACCTCATGGTTTTGCCTTCTCAACATTTCCTCTCTTGCTGAAGCATGTGACCCTCAGGTTAAACTATTGTCTCTTCCTAATGTGGGAATGGGTATTTGGTGACTTCACTTTTAACCTGGAATTTTGAAAAATTAGCAACTGCACCTTATTTTAATTGTGCCCGTAAAGGCTAACTTCAGCAAGAGAAATGGAAGTGAAGAGGAAATGCCATTTACATCAACGCAACACTTCTTTTTTTGTCGAAAATCGCATGTTGGATGTCTAGAATAAAAACAGAAAAAGCTGGACATACCCAGCATCGCTCAAGAGAAATAGCATCAATATTTCACTTGAACATCAGAACATGGAGAAGTGAGGAGTTTAAATGTGGCTATGTTCTCGTTACTATATTTGGGGTGTGGACAAAACATGTATGGGTTGGATCCGTTTTCCCTGAAGCGTTGGAGACTGAGGGGTGACCTTTATAGAGGTTTATAAAATCACAAGAGGCATAGATATGGTGAATAACAACGGTCTTTTCCTCAGGATAGAGGAGTCTGAAACTAGAGAGCATAGATTTAGGGTGAGAGGAGAAAGAAGAGACCCGAAGAGGCGACATTTTCATGCAGAGGGTGGTGCGTGTGTGGAATGAGCTGCCAGAGAGCGTGGTGGAGGCTCGTACACTTACAACATTTAAAAAGTATCTAGATGGGTACATGGATAGGAGTGATTTAGAAAGACATGGGCCAAATGCTGGCACAAGGGACTAGATTAATTGAGGATATCTGGTCAGCATGGATGAGTCGGTCTGAAGGATCTGTTTCCATGCTGTACATATCTGAAGGCCTGTTTGAAGAAAAAATTGGCACCCTGGTCAGGTACCTTTCCAAATTCCATATTTACAACACCAAGTGCATTTCAGCATTTTCTCAAAGAATTGGCTGTCCTTAATCACCTGTCTCTTATTGCAATCTCAAAAAGTGGCATAAACTCGAAATCTAAAGCAAAAAAATTAGAAATTGTTTGTGAACAAAAAGCTGTTTGGGCAGCTTATCGTAGAAAGAACAGCCAAGTTTAGGTATCCAATGTGAACCCAACTTTGAATTGAAGGGGTGTAAACTGCAGTCTCCCAGGATATAGAATAGCGCCTGAGACACTAATTTATTTGTTCCCTTCATCGGTGGTGACTGGTCTGAATGTTGTATTTTCCGGTTTCTGTCCACTGCCTATGTTCGGCTGATTCTTGACCATTAATCTTTTATTAATTCTTTAAAGAAATGTTGCATTGGCTGCCCTCCAGTTCTCAGCTACACTACTTCTTTAAACTATGGGAATTGTCTCTCTTGTCTCTACTCTCACTGGGCAGCTTCAGTCATAAAAAGTAGCTTTTTACCCCATACCTGACTTCCACTTTAGCTCTTAAGTATGTTTTCCTTCTCGTCTGTTATCCAATTTGCTCTCATTTCCCTCTTGTGCTTTTTCTTTTTTTTTCTGTACAAAACAAAAGTGTCCAACAGGAAAAGATCATTAACCAGCCCATTGCAAATTGCAATTCCTGGTTTTATTTACAAATTATTTGTTTAATATTTCTACATCCTTTATCCTGAATTGGAGTTTTTCTTCTTCACTAACCAGACAGCCCTTTCTTTTCACTTTTAGTCCATTCTCTAAACACCTGTTGAATCTTCAATGATTTCTTCTTCGTGCTTTTTAACCATTTTGTTTTATTTTTTACACTTTTTTCTAAAGATGGCTTTATTTTCTTTTGCATTTCAGATCCTACTTTTATCTGTAGTCTTCATAAAATCTCACATTTTCAATACTGAAAATGGATGGAGGGAGTGTATATGTTTGTTGGCCTGTTAACAATATATCTCAAAAACTAATGGGCAGCTTTCAATCATGACAGTAGACACACAAGCTTTGACTTAAGAACAGATTAATATTTTGCAAATGTTCAGATTCAGAATAGGATCCTGGCATCTGTTAACATTGAAAATATAGCAGATTTACTTAGTACAGACAATGACCTAGTGGTATTATCACTAGATTATTACTGCAGAGACCCAGGTAATTTTTGGGGACCTAGGCATGGCAGATGATGAAATTTGAATTCAGTAATAATCTGGAGGAAAGACTCGAGTGATGACTATGAAACCATTGCTGATAGTCGTGAAAAACCCATCTGGTTCACTAATATCCTTTTAAGGAAAGAAATCTTCCATCCTTGACCGGTCTCGCCTACAAATGACTCCAGACCCACAGCAATGTGGTTGACTCGTATTGCTAGTCAGGCCAGCACCAATTGCCCATTCTGAGTAACCCTTGATAAGGTCGTAGTGAGTCACCTTCTTGAACTACTGCAGTCTACTTGATGTAGGTACACCCACCGTGCTGTTAGGAAGCGAGATTTTGGCCTTTGACCCAGTTACAGTAAAGGAATTGTGATATGGTTCTGAGTCAGAATGGCATGTGGCTTTGATGGGTCATGCTGGATATGATGCTCCCGTACAACTGCCCTTTTGTGAAAATTTGAACGGTATTTTCAGATCAATTGAAAAGACGGAGTGATTACGGATAGTCTCTGTGGCTTTGTTCGTGCGAAATTGTGTCTCACTAACTTGACTGAGTTCTCTGATGAGGTATCAGAGTCATACAGCATGAAAACAGGCCCTTTGGTCCAATTTGTCTGTGTTTCCCAAACTAAAATAGTCTTATTTGCCTGCGTTTTGCCCATATCCCTCTAAACCTTTCCCATTCATGTACCTGTCTAAATGTCTTTTAAATGTTGCAGCTGGAGTTGCAGCTACCACTTCCTCAGACAGTTCATTCCACATACAAACCACCACGAGTGTGGAAAAATTGCCCCTCGGGTCTATTTTCTGCTGATTTAGTTGATACTGCTTCAACAGAAGCACTTTTAACTTCCACATTTACTCACTCTGATATTTATAGGTAAACGTAACAGGTATGTGGTTATTTGAGGGAGCAATTATGAAGAAAAATGTCGTATGTCCTGTAGGGGAAGAAATTGTTCATTTATAAGTTGGAGTCACCAATTTTTGTTTTTGATTTTGTGTATAATACGTAAACACTTGATTGTGTATAATTATATATAGTTACATTGTTCTTCCTCAGGTACAATTTGAAAGATCCTGTTTTAATTCTTTGGATATTTTGGAGGAAGGAAAATTTACATTGACATTAACCCAAGTTTGAACCCTGCTGAATGATTGGCTTCTTCTTAGTTTCAGGACAGGGTTGAAAGTGACATTCATGAACAGCAAATTTCAACAATTTGTCAACGATCCATCTTGCTATCATTCCCTTAAAAATAAATAGTGTGTTTTAAGTCCCAGATGCCTGTTGGGGGGTGGGGTGGCGGCGTGGTTTACTGCAGAGATTATGGGCACAACTCAATGTGTTTTTCTGTGAATTATGCAACTTTTTTTGGGAAGTTCCAACATTGAATTCTCCAATTAAGAAGAGATAAGATGGCAACAAAAAATCCTGAGCTATTTTGGTTTTCTCCTTGCTGGTTTTGTTAATGACTGAAACGACTCATCATATAGTGTAAACATAGATTCAGTTACAGGAGTTTGGCAGCTCTCATTTGTATTTTCATATATCTTTGCAAGTCTGTTTATGTGCATATGTAAACTGACTTTGCTGGCATTGTGTGTTTAGCTGAACAAAAGGATCCTGCTAGTCACAAGCTAGAATTCACACAATAAAGTTGGTAAACAAGAATTTATTAGCAAAATTCTGTTTGTTTGAATGTCTTTCCCATGTGTGTATGTGGGCCTTAAGTGGAATGTAATTGTATTCAAGTGGTGAACTAGCCTTTGCAGTTTTAGAAACACAGTCTGCCCTTGTGGTGCAGTGGTGATGGCCCTACCTCTGGGCCAGGAGACCCAGTGTCAAGTCCTGTGTACTCAGAGGTGTATAATAATTTTGATCTGTACATACTTTTGCTTACTATGATCTGCCTGTACTGCTTGTAAACAAAGCTTTTCACTGTATTTCGGTACACCTGTCAATAAATAAATAGATCAACCAGTTTGATTAGAAAATATGTAAGTACAGGCTGAAAGGGGGATTTGCTTGAACGTGCACAATATTCGTTGTTCAGTCAATAAGAGCTTATCAATTTATCAAGCCCAGACTGTGGTGTTCTGTCTTTCACTGCCTAGCTATGTGAATTTTAGTGTACCTATTCATGTATGTAAATATGTATGCCCCCTTCTCCTGATAGAAGGATGCCAATAATGTATATACGTCCATAGGTGCGTGTATAATGTTTGTAATTTCTGTTTCTGCATTGTTGTATGCATTAAAAGATAAAAACACTATTTAGCTAAATGCTCAGTAGTTAGCACGGCTGCCTCTCAGCGCCTGGTTCGATTCCATGCTCGGGAGAATGTGCGATCCCTGTGTCTGCATGGGTTTCCTCTGGGTGCTCTGGCTTCCTACCGTAGTCCAAAGATGACCAGATCAGGTGGTTGCCCTTGCCGTTGGGTTACCAAGATAGGGTAGAGGGGTGGGTCTGGGTGAGATGCTGTTTGTTTGGAGGGTGGTGTGGACTTGATGGGCCAAATGCCTGCTTCCACATTATAGGGATTCTATGATTCTAGAATATTATAGAGAGCTATGTTAGATGAAAGAAGTTGCTGAAATGTAATCATTCAATTAAATTTTTTTACAACTAGTTGCATATGCATCTTTTACCAGGCAACTTTCTTTATTGCAGTACACTGACTATTGGTTGAGTGTAGACTGTATTATAAAACAGGATGCGTCGTGGGGGTCAGATGACATCATAAGCAGGGGCATATGTTATGACCTTGAAGCATGGTATCAGGAGAGAGGCTGAATTTCTCTTCCTGATGTCATTATATTTTTCTGATAAGTTTGCCATGACACATACCGTAAAAGATGGCAAAGCTCCAACTATTGAGTCATTGTTGAATCTATGTATGTCACTGTGTCTGTAACTCCAGTGTTTTGAGGTGGTAGTGCAGTACACTGCAGGGTTTTGTGTTCCAAAGAATGGTTAGAAAGTGTTCTTTTGTCGTCTTCCCTTTCTCCCCCATACTTCTGCCCTCTGCTGACATGATGTTTTGGTGTAAGGAGATTTAAAAAAGCCGAGGAGATGGCTGACTGCACTTTGGTTAGTAAGGTAAACCAGATTTTTGGAGAAAATGAAGAGACTTCTTCTCTTGAAATGCCTCTGTGCAGAATCCTCAATCTTTCTGTTGCTACAGGGGTACTGTAAGTAAAGCCACTAGTCAATTTGATATGAACTGCAAAGACCAAAAGGTTTGGTAGTACTCTTGGCATGTGCTGTGACAGTGCATCTTAAACTTGTGCAGTACCTGAAGCTCTGCAGTTGACCACCATGCTCCTCACTTAAGTAAGAAATTTAATAAAACAGTCTTCTGGCTCATGATTGTCAACCTGTGTTTTCATGGTCAGTAAGTATCAATTTTTGATGAATAAATTGAGAGTGATGCTCTCAACAATCATTCAGGTTACCAGAGTACTGCTAATAACTCTGGGCTGAGATTGAATGAATGAGCTGCTCCAATGAGGTGACCCATATCCAATTCTTAAACGTTTGATCTTTTAATTAGCTGGAAAGCCAGTTTTGAAGACGTGTGGAATGTATTACAAGTCCACTGGTTACACAACAAGCTTTATTAATAAAACATAAAATATTATTGACGAATGAATATAGGAAGGACAAACTGGAGTTGAAGGCAGTTATAAGAATTCAAGGGTCATAAAGTTGAATCAACGTGTTTTACTACTTAAAAATGAATATTGAAGGACTTAACCCAGACAAAGGTATTGCCATTTGAGTTGCCTGTGGAGTGTGCAGCAGTCTGTTGACAGGCTCAAATTGTGTTTTCAGTCTCTGTCATGTTCATCACCTAGTCAGAATGCAACAAAGACTCCCTTTAAGTGGATAAACCCACAGTACCAGAAGAGGAAATGGGCAGTTGTGGCAGACCATCCATAAGACCACAAGACATAGGAGCAGAAATTAGGCCATTTATCCCATAGATATGCTCTGCCATTCAATCATGGCTGATAAGTGCCTCAACCCCATTCTCCCGCTTTCTCCCTGTTACGTTTGATCCCCTTAATGTACTCAATGACCTGGCCTCCACATCCTTCTGTGGCAGTGAATTCCATAGATTCACCACTCTGGCTGAAGAAATTTCTCCTTATCTCCGTTCTAAAACGTCTTCCCTTCACTCGAAGGCTGTGACCTCAGGTCCTAGTCTTTCTTGCCAATGGAAACATTTTCCCAACATCCACTCTGTCCAGGCCATTCAGTATTCTGTAAGTTTCAATTCAATTCCCCCCTCATCCTTCTCAACTCCAATGAGTATAGTCCCAGAGTCCTCAAACGTTCCTCATATGTTAAGCTTTTCATTCCTGGTACCGTTCTTCTGAACCCGCTCCAGGGCCAGTATATCCTTCCTGAGATATGGGGCCCAAAACTGCGCATACTACTCCAAACGTGGCCTGACCTGAGCCCTATAAAGCCTCAGTAGTACATCCCTGCTTTTCTATTCAAGTCCTCTCAAGATAAATGCCAACATTGCATTTGCCTTCCTGACTACTGACCCAACTTGCAAGTTTACCTTGAAAGAATCCTCGACTAGAACTCCCAAGCCTCTTTGCACTCAGACTGCTGAATTTTCTCCCCATTTAGAAAATAGTCCATGCCTTTATTCTTCTTACTAAAGTGCATGACCTCACACTTTCCCATGTTGTACTCCATTTGCCACTTCTTTGCCCACTCTCCTAACCTGTCCAAATCCTTCTGCAGCCTCCCCACCTCCTCAATGCTACCTGTCCCTCCACCTATCTTTGTATCATCTGCAGACTTAGCCAGAATGCCCTCAGTTCCTTCATCTAGATCATTAAAGTATAGAGTGAAAAGTTGTGGCCCCAACATTGACCCTTACAGAACACCACTTGTCACTGGCTGGCATCCTGAGAAAGACCCTTTTTTAACCCCTCTCTCTGCTTTCTGCCAGACAGCCAATCTTCTATCCATGCTAGCACCTTGCCTTTAACCTTATCTTACTCAGCAGCGTCCTGTGCGGCACCTTGTCAAAGGCCTTCTTGAAGTCCAGGTAGATAACATCCATTGGCTTTCCTTAATCCGCCCTGCTCGTTACTTCGTCAAAGAATTCTAGCAGATTTTTCAGGCATGACCTCCCCTTGATGACTTTCTAAATATTCAGAAACCCCATCCTTTACAATGGGCTCCAAAATCTTACCTGCAACTGAGGTTAGGCTAATTGGCCTGTAATTTTCCATCTTTTGCCTTACTCCCTTTTTAAACAGGGGTGTCACGTTAGCGATTTTCCAGTCCTCTGGGACCCTCCCTGACTCTAGCGATTCCTGAAAGATCACCACTAACGCTTTCACTATCTCTTCAGCTATCTCCTGTAGAACTCTGGGGTATAGTCCATCTGGTTCAGGTGATTTATCCACCTTCAGGCCAATCAGTTTTACTAGCACCTTTTCCTTGGTGATGGCCACCATACTCAGCTCTGCTCCCTGACTCTCTTGAATTTTTGGGAGATTACTCGTGTCTTCCACTGTGAAGACTGACGCGAAGTAATTATTCAGTTCCTCAGCCATTTCCTTGTTTCCCCACTACTATCTCTCCACCATCATTTTCCAGTCCTTCATTTATACTCCTGTTAGTCCATGTTTGTGTCCCTCGACAAACATTGAGTTGCTAATATGAATAAAGAATACTGATGTGTTACTGACATGAGCAGCAGTTTACTCAAGGACATTTCTTGCATTTGAAAGTGCACCCAACTGTTTGGAATACAAAGATGCTGGAATTGAATCATATAGTGATCTAAAATCCTGCTATGTTTTCGGACAAGATGTGTATGACTTGTTAGCCTGAACTGTAAATATTGATCCTGAACTGTGAATGTTTTTAGCGCAAATGGTGATTCAAACGATGAACGAGTATTGCCAGTACAGAGCTACATGTACTGGGAATTCACACTGGAAATTTCTAATGCATATGGAACACTTTTCCATCCATTAACAGTGAAGTAGTATAGATGAGTCAGTTTTTGAGTTACATTATCAATATTTTCTCAGCACAGAAGTTCTGTGAGGGCACTGCTTATTTCTAAATATTTTTGCCTGTTCATGCTTGAGACATGGGCTATGCCAGCATTTTATTACCTATATTGGACCTCATACAGCATCTTGCCAACCTGCCACTCAACAAGCTAGAACAAAGGCAGCACACATACACGAGAACACCACCAACAAGTTCCTCTCCGATCCACTCCTCCTCTTGACTTGGAAATATATCACCATTCCTTCACTGTTGCCGAATCAAAATCCTGGAACACCCTTTTTAACAGCACTGTAAGTGTACCTATACCAACTGGATTCTAACAGTCCAAGAAGGCCAGTTTTAATGAAAAAAACGTATATTACCCTTGAAAGGGTGATGGTGCAGCGATTGTGTTAGAGACAAATATGTGACTGTTAAGGTGATGGTGAGCTGCTGTCTAGAACTGCTACAAGTCTGTTCTGAATTTACTGCTGATGGGGCCAAAGTAATTTTTTGAGGGCATCTCCAGATTCTTTGGGGGTTTTGTTTTAGTTTTTGAGAGCTACCTTTTTATTATCTCAAACCCCTCTATCAAGTAATGCTGTCATGTAGCAATGGTACCTTCCTTATTTGTGTTAATGTATGGTGTATTTGGACTGGCACAAAAACCGAATTAGAAGAATGCATTGACAGCCAGAATAATTATCTCAGCTTTATTAGTTGTAAAGCCACTGCACTCAAGGAAAGGTTTAGTTTCCTAGACAACACAGTATTCGAAGACAAACACCATAAGTTAGCGACAATTTTTTTAAAGTAATAACTGATACACAGTTCTATGCACAAGAAAAAAATCGCCCAAAACGCTTTCTTTTTTCACACCAATCCACAAGGGGATAGCAGTTTAATGGTCACATGTTTGTCTCTAACACAATCGCTGCACCTCGTAGTTCCTAGTATGCAAGATGCTCTAATATGTAATTTTTCTCACAAAATGCCAATGTTTATGGTATAAGAGTATTCGATATTTAATTATCCAATTGACACAGCATTCATTACAATATCATCCACTACATTTTATTCCCCATTGTAGTGGTTCCTGAGTTTTAACAGCTCTAGGCTGGTGCCTTTACATTCATTTGCCAGTAATTCAGTACCTTGGTGAGTCTAAGTTTTCCTAGTTCCCAGCTATTGAGTATTACATTGATGAAAGTTTTGATACTTCTCTGGCCCTTTTGCAGTTGCTCACCAGCTTTATAATTTTGCTTCTTCCCTTAACTGCTCCCAACCTATCAGCCTCATTACCCCACCTACCAGGCAAAGCAGTAGTATTGCTTCTTGACTTCCTTTCTGACTGTGAACTCAGGCCTCTCTCCCTCTGGCTACACTGTTTGAGCAGCCTTCCTCATGGCTGCTATTCACCTCCTTTGTCCTGCTCCATCAAGAGGCAGCTGCTTTCCCCTGTTTGCTTCCGATGGAATCACTATTGGTCTTTCAGCAACAAGAGTGAGAGAGAATCAGCTTTTGATAGGACAAGCAGCTCCTCTCCAATTTCTTTTTCCATACTACTTATCTATTACTGTTATAGGCTTGTGTAAATATTTGGTATATTTGTCAGATTTTCATACTAATGCTTATGTTTTTGGTGACATGGTTTATTTTTTTTTTTGAAAGGTAACTTTCAAACATGATTCCTCAACTGTGGAAGTGCAAGATGACCACATCAAAGGTCCACTCAAGGTATGCGCTCATTCTCTTACAATTTTCCTTAACACAAAATGATTGAATTTTGAGAAGTATCATAACTACAAATTAAATGAATTGTTTCAAATAATTGCACATTGATGGCTTATTAATAAAGGTGACATTGTTAGTGATTAATCTAACTTTGAGGTGTTGGGGAGCTGAAAATTCATGTCAGTAGCAGTGGTGAGTAGATATGACGTCTTGTAGGATAGGACGCGGGCAGCAGAGTTTTGGATAAACTTTTCTCTTAGTAAGAAGGGGAGACAGCCACAAAATAACTTATACAATCAAGTCCCAATACTATGAAGCACATATGAAGGTTTTGTGGGCAGAGCTCACCAATGTTCCAGAGCTGTACAGGTGAGAAGCAATTGATGCAAAAGATCTGGCTGTGACTCACTGTGTATGTAGAGCTCCACACAAAGGACTGTGTACCAGCATCATGCCAAGAAGCTCAAATCGTTTCACTTGAACACCTTCGGAAGTTCCTGACAAATGACAGGACAGATACCAGACGTTGGAGTGCCAAGCCTGACGATCTCTCACCGAAGCAAAACGTCTATGTCAAGCTTGTATCAGACATGCGGCCTCAATGGTGTTCAAAAGAAACATTGCAAGAACAGTCCGAAGGCTTTAGTTGGGAGTTTTGATATTGACTGAGTCTTGGGCAACTTGCCCAGGATCAATGCAACTCTCTGGCTGAATCAAATTAAAAGTTGGTGCCGCTTCTTTCAAAAGCAACTGTGTATTAAAAGCAAAGAGATGGTGCAAGCAGAGGGAATCCTGACACACCAACTCATCCAAAAGTCAGTCTTCAGCAGTATCCTCATACAGATCCTTCCTTCGCTGCACAGATAGACCTTAAGGTCAATTGTGTAACCATTAAACCCTACTAAATGTCACAGTTGATTAATGATAGTCATCTTCAACTTAAAGCATGAACAAGGCCAAGAAGAGAAGTGGACTGAGATTTATTCAGAAGCAACATGCCTAAGGATTTTGATGAGGATGTGAATGAGTGGTGGTTGCAAGGATAGAAGGGTTGATAGCATGTTATTTCAGGAAGAAATTATGGTGTTTTTTTTAAAGGAAAATAGCAGGAGAAAAGGAGAGGAACCCTTTATCAGATGTCATGGAGGCCTGGAAGGGAATTTAGTTGGATAGGATCTTAGTGGGAATGGAGTCCAGTAAGCAAGAGCTGTGTCTTGCGGAGCATATGATGAGAGAGCATCAAGAGGTTAAACACGTGTTCATGGTAAGCATACAGATGCGGTAGATTACGATATTGGCAGGAGGGTGAGGAGGTTGGGAGTTTAGCTATGGAAAAGCAGAACTAGTTATTCATTAGTTTTTACATTCAAAGGCTGCAACATTCTATCGTGTGGCATGCTGCTAGAAGTATTGATAGAACTAGTATTACTTTCTTGAAGTACAATAGCACTAAAGTCTTTTATGATTTCATGAACACGTTAAAGTATAACAATGAGAGATATCTTTATAGTCTCCATATTGCAATTTGTGATGTAGTTATTTATGATATTGATGTATATTTTTTTTCTGCAGAGACAGTGATTTTTTTTTATATCAATAAATCTCAGTCACGTAGGATATAAAAGCTTCAAGGTGGTGAATTATTTTGAGCATTTACTTATAACTTTTCTTATCGTGGTCATTGCTGCACCCTGTCTTTTGATTTATTATTCATGGGGAATGTGAATGTGGTGATATCACTTGAGTATTCCAGAGGCCCAGACTAGTGCTGTAGGGGTAGATGTTCAAATCCCACCAGCTGGTAGAATTTAAATGCGGTTAATAAATATAAAATATGGAATAACGCTAGAAGTCAGGTGACACCAGGTTATGGTCCGACAGGTTTATTTGAAATCACAAGCTTTCAGAGCTTTGCCCCTTCTTCAGGTGAAGTGAAAAGGAACAGAATTTATAGACAGAGAGATCAAAAGACATGCAAATGGTGTAAATCGAGTGTCGGCAGGCTGAATAATAGGTCCCCTGCAGGTGATCAAGAGTGTCAGACGGTAAAGTGTCAATGGCTTAATAACAAGCAAAGGGATGACCTATAATCCGATTAAATGAGGCAGAGAGATAATTAGAAAAAATTAAAAGTAAGGTGGTGCTGGAGACAAACTAAATGACTGGAATAAAATGATCAGTATAAGAGTCACATGCCAAGGGTGTAACCCAAGTCATAAGTAATCCAAAAGTGTACAAACTAATTAGGGTAGAGAGATCTTAACAATTTTTCGAAGTGATGGTATCAGAACAGGACAGTAAAGAAGGTTTTACAGATACAGAACAGTGTGGTGGGTTCTCATGTAGCGTGACATGAACCCAAGATCATGGTTGAGGCCGTCTTCGTGGATACGGAACTTGGCTATCAGTTTCTGCTAGGTGATTCTGCATTGTGTATCTCGAGGCTGCCTTGGAGAATGCTTACCTGAAGATCGGAGGCTGACTGTCCTTGACTGCTGACGTGTTCCCCAAATGGGAGGGTACATTCCTGTCTGGCGATTGTTGCACGGTGTCCGTTAATACGTTCTTGTGGCGTCTGCATGATTTCACCGATGTACCACCCCTTGGGGCATCCTTGCCTGCAGAGTATGAGGGAAACATCATTGGCTAAGTCACATGAGAATCTGCCATGTACATGGTGGGTGGTGTTCCCATGTGTAATGGTTGTATCCATATTGACGGTCTGACATGTCTCGCAGCAGTTGCCATGGCAGGGTTGTGTGGTGTTGTGGTTGATGTGCTGAAGACTGGATAGTTTGCTGCGTACAATGGTCTGTTTAAGGTTTGGCGGTTGTTTGAAAGTGAGAAATCCAGGCGTAGGGATGATCTTGGCGAGATGTTCACCATCTTCGATGACATGTTGAAGGCTGCGAAGTACATGGCATAGTTTCTCTGTTCCACGGAAGGGCTGGACAATGAGGGGTATCCTATCGGACGTATCACGTGTGTCTGTCTTCTGAGGAGGTCTGTATCCTGTCCTTATGAGGACGTCCTTCAAAATCTTTAGGTGTCCATCACGTTCCTCCTCATCTGAGCAGATCTGGTGTATATGCAGGACTTGTCTGTAGGGGATGGCTTGTTTAATCTCCATGTCATGGGATAGTGTTGACCAAGAAAACTACCATCAATTGCTCTTAAAAACTCCTCTGTTCATAGACTGCTTTAGACCAGAAGACAATAAGATATAGGAGCAGAATTAGGCCATTCTATCATGGCTGATGTGTTTCTCAACCCCACTCTCCTGCCTTCTCCCTGTAATCCTTGATCCCCTTACAAGTCAAGAACCTATCTATTTCTGCCACAGAGGGCTGTGGAGGCCAAGTCATTGAATGTACTTAAGAGAATTAGTTCCACAGATTCACAACTCACTGAAGAAGTCCCTTCTCTTTGTTCTCAACTGTCATCTCTTCACTCTGAGGCTGTCCCCTCAGGTTCTAGTCGCTCCTGCTGGTTAAAACATCTTCTCCATGTCCACTGTATCTAGACCTCTTAGTATTCTATAAGTTTCAATCAGATCCCCATCCCCATCCTTCTAAACTGTGTTGAGAACAGACCCAGAGTCCTCAACTGCACCTCAAATGACAAGCCCTTCGTCCCCAGGTTCATTCTATAAACCTCCTTTGGACCCCCTCCAATGTCAATACATGCTTCCTCAGATACAGGGCCCAAACTCTCAATATTCCAATTCCAGTCTAACCAGAGCCTTGTACAACCTCAGCAGTACACCTTTATTCATTCATTTCAAGAAGGCTAGAATGTCAACATTGCATTTGCCTTCCTAACCTGCATGTTAACTTTGAGTCCTAGTTCAGGATTCTCTTAAGCCCTTTTGTGCTTCAGATTTCTGAATCCTTTCCCCATTTCGAAGGTAGTCTGTCCCTCTATTCTTCCTTCCAAAGTGCATAACCTCAAAATTTCCTACATGGTATTCTATCTGCTACTTCTTTGCCCGCTCTCCTAGCCTGTCCGAGTCCTTCTACAGCCTCTTGTCCTTCTGCCTACTTTTGTCATCTGGAAACTCAGCAACAATGCCCTCAGTTCCTTGGTCCAGATCATTAATGTATTATGTGAATAGTTGTCCCAGCACTGATGTCTGCAGAACTCTACTGGTCACTGGCTGCCATCCTGAAAAAGACTCCTTTATCCCTATTCCCTGCCTTCTGCCAGTCAGCCAATCCTATATCCATGCCAGTACCTTGCCCCTAACACCATGGGCTGTCATCTTACTTAGCAGCCTCCTATGCAGCACCTTGTCAGAGGCCCTCTGGAAATCCAAATAGACCACATCGCTGGCTCTCCTTTGTCTAACTTACTCATTACCTCAAAGAATTCTAACAGACTTGTCAGGTTTGGCAATGCCTCAATTGTGCAAATAAGGATGAGAATTTTACATCATTTATGCCATTGCCTCTTCCCACCTCTCTCAAGTTTTTAAATTAATTCATACGAAGTGGATATTGCATTATGGGACAGCATTTATTGCTCATTCCTAGTTGCCCCTTTCACTGTACAATCTAGCAAAAACTCTGGATGCCTTTAATTCTGTTTCTACACAGTTTTTGTGTTGTCATTCCCAACTATCATTGGGTCAAAATCCCAGGAACTCCCTCCCTATTGGCCTTGCAAGAGTGTATACACTGCATAGACTGCAGCAATTCAAAAGGCGGCTCACTGCAACATTACATTGCCCTACCTTTTTTTCCTTGCATGATTTATCCATTTAATTCTCTTCTGAATGATGCAATTGAATTTGCTTTCAACCTCCATTTTCATCTGGTGCATTCCAGATCATAAAAATTGCTGCATTTAAAAAAAAAACATCTTGTTGCTTCTGATTGTTTCATTGAGCACTTCATATTTACATACTAAGTTTTCAGCCACAGAGAGAACTTTCGCTTTGCCAAAATCATACATTTTAATTTTAACACCTGCATATTCCCTCAACCTTTTCTGCTTTAAAGATAAACAATTCCAGGCTCTGCAGTCTCTTTACATAATGCAGGATCCTCACCCTTGTTACCATTCTAGTCACACTCTAATACACCCTTTCACAAGCCTTCCTAAATTGTTGTCCAGAATTTTAACCACTAATTCTTTTTAACTGTCTTCTCTGTTTGTCCTGCTACCTTCATAGATTTGTTTGCATATATTCCTAGGTTTCTCAGCCTATACTCTCTTCAAACTTTTACCAGTCTCTTCTGTCTCATTCTTTCATTCTGTGTCATTTCGCACTTGGTTGCATTAAATTGCATCTGCCATGTCTGTCCATTTTACCAGTCTAGTCCAGGTCCCTTTTGCCTGATTGTGCTGCTGTGAAATGTCTTGTGACCTTTAACCATGTTAAATGTGAGCAATAAATGCAAGTTGTAGAGTCATAGAATTTTACAACATGGAGTCCCTTCGCCCATTATCTTAACTACTCTTATCTCATGTTCCAGCACTTATATGCAATGATGCCTCAAGTGTTCATCTAAATACTGCTTAAATGTTGTGATGGCTCCTTCCTCTATCACCCTTTTCAGAGAGCGAGTTCCAGCCACCCTCTGACAAAGAATTCCTTTCATCCACTTGAACCAGCCGCCTTTTAGCTTAGATGTGCCACTACCCTCACTGATCCACTGTCATCTATCCTCCTGCTGCCTTCAAGAATCTGTGCATGCACACCAAGATGTCTATCTGATCCTCTGTACTTCCCTTGCCTTGTTTGTCCTTCCAGAAGCATCCATTCTTAATAGAAATAAATTCCATTTGCCAGTATGCACCCCATCTCACCAGCATGTTTATATTGTCCTGTTAAGCTAAGGCATTCCTCCTCACCATTTCTTGTAATAAGTTGCTGTTTTCTTCTTCTGATGACAGGGAACTGCTGTCTGGCATGTGATTGTAACTGGTTCACTGATCTTCATCTTGAATGCTGAAATTATTCAAATTTGATTAAAATCGGAATGACACTCAATGGAAAGTAGTTGTTAATATGATGTGTACATTAGCGCAATAAAGGAAAATATACACTGGTGTACACATTACAAATCAAATGAAACAAGATAATCTGTAACATGTCTGATTGCTTGACCTTGGCATATACCAGATAGGACTGAGGTTTTGGAATTTATGGTTTCAATTCTGGCACTATGAAAACTGCAATTCACACAGTAACTATAGTTTCTGAAGCTTTTGATTCCTCAGTACTTACACTGACTGAGGAACCCTCCTCAAGTTGTACTGAAGCTTTCCTATCACCCTAATTTGCTGCAGCAATGTGCTTAACATTGACGAGGAAGTACATCACAGTGGTGTACTCATTTGAATTTCTGAAACTTGCATGTGTTTCACTGCTACTGACAATTTGTGCAGTTCTGTTTTCTTGTTTCCATTTTCCTTCCACCACTTCCTGATCCATTGCTATGAATTAACCTGACTATTTTCGTTGAGTCTATTTCATGGAGGCAAGGCTGACATACTGAGTGCTCACCAATTAATCAACTCCAAAGTTTAACCCACTGGACTTGATCCTGCCCTCTCCCAACACTCTGGGTATCCCAGCTATCCATTCCATTTGTACCATAACTGATATTATTACTTAACATATAACTGAATCCTCCTGCATCAATATCATGGAGATGAGTAGTGACCAAAATTTAGTTCAGCCATCTTGATAATTACTATGGCTACAAAGTCAAGATGGAAATCCTGTGAGTGATTCAGCTCCTGACTCAAAGCCTGCCCCACCATCTACAAGTCACAAGTTGAAAATGTGAAGAAGTAACCTTGACTCATCTGAATGAATGAAACTCCAACAACATTCAAATTCGACTCTATCTAAGACAAAGGAGCCCATTTGATTGGTACCCCATGCACTCCCTCCACCATTCACCATTGTCACATAGTGGCAGCAGTGTATCATCTGCAGAATACACTGCAGCAACTTGACAGCTGCCTTCAACAGCATCTTCCAAACTCGGCAACTCTTACCACCACAAAAACAATGGCAACATCACCACCTGCAAGTTTACCACCAAGCCACACACCACCCTGAAGTGGGACTATATCAGCATGCCTCCACCATCATGGGTCATTGTCCTGGAACTCCCTTCCAAACAGCACTGAGTTTATTTATGCAAAAGCAGTTAAAATAGGCAGGTTGGCACCATCTTCTGTCATTAGTTGGGCACTTGGCTCTTTGATAAGCTACAAAGCTTTCATTTGAATTAAAACAAATGTTCAGACTAACACAAATAAGGTTTTCTACGTTCTTACATTTTTGTTTAACTTCCATGAACACGTTCCTTCTATTTTTTAACCTTTATGTGTAAAAATATTTCTTGTACATTTTTTGTTTTTTTTTTTTGAAAGCAAACTGGAAACCTGGTTGCCCAGTTGTGCAATATTAGTTGCTGAATCCCTCATTCTTGTTTTTTGTCATCTGTAAACTCAACTATTCCAAATGTTCTCTTGGCAGTCCTCCTGCCTTTTACTTTCTTTATGAACCTGAACTCTGCTTGTATTCCAGCTTTCACTAAGTCCCGTTCACCCATCGTGCCTATGTTCACTATCAAAATTATGTTCTTGCATTGAGAGCCCTCCATGGCCACCCTTGTTTCCAACTTGGTAATTTCCTCCAGCCCCCAATACCTGTGAGTTATGGACTCTCGACTCAGTCTAGTTCTAAGACCTTGCGCATCGCCCATTTTCTTTGCTTCTCAGTTGGTTCATTCAGCTGTCTCGTTCCCAAGTAATGAAATTCTCCCCAAACTCTGGCAGTGATTGGAACCAGGTGGATCTTATTAAACGAGATCCTTGATGATTCTAGATTAATAGCCCCGAACAGGGAGCCCTGGCTGACGGATGTAAACAGGGGTTTCAGACTCCGTCTAGGGACAGACTCCAAGCTGGCTGGACACAACCAATGTACTGTGCACATATAAATGGAGACTTGGTAATGGGATACCAGCCTCTCTGCAGTTGTTTTCAACACCTCTTCCTCTATCTCCTTCTCTGTTGAAATGCTCTTTTACAACCTACATTTTAAGAATGTTTTTAATTCCAAATATTTCCTTGTCTCATAAGGCGTTAAATTTATTTGACATTGCTATGAAATGGCTGAGCAAGTTTGCAGCATACTGCATTGACAAGCAGCAAATGACCAGCTCATCGAGAAACATTGCCTTAAAGTCATATGATAGCTGGACTATAATGAGATAATTGTCCTTTTCATAGAATCACAGAATCCCTCCAGTGTGGCAACAAGGCCATTCGGTCCAACAAATCCACACCGACTCTCTGAAGGGCATCCCACCCAGACTCACCGCCCCCCCACCCTGTCCCTGCAGTTCACATGGCCAAACCACCTAACCTACACATCTTTGGACTGTGGGAGGAAACCGGAGCACCTGGAGGAAACCCATGCAGATGCAGGGAGAACGTGCAAACTCCACACAGTCACCCAAGGATGGAATTAACCCAGGTCCCTGGCGTTGTAAGGCAGCAGTGCTAACCACTGAGCCACACCAACCATATCATTTCCAAGGGGAATAAAATAACAGGAAAACAAATGGAATACAAAGGAAACATTACACCTCTTTACAGCAGTTAACACCATTTTGTGATCTGTATAGGCACCACTTGTGTTTCATATTGATAAGCCCATTCAGGAATTGGTCCAACTTAAAGAATCACAGAGAGTCAGTACTCCTCTTACTACCTGGAAATGTGTTCCAGATATTTGCCAAACTTTGGTAGACTGCTTCCCAAATTTTTCTCAGTCCGACCCCATTTCGAGGCTTGGAAATTGACGCAGTGACTTGGTGAGACCTGTTTGGGCATTATGTAATGGGCTATGTGTTTCGAGCAGAGTGCAGCTGTTCCAATTCAGTCAGAATTCCCTGACAGTCATGCTGACTCAGCTTGGAATCTCTAAGTTTCAGCTTGTGGCCCCCACTTGGGGACCTGACACACATTTTGGAAACCCCTGCTCCAGGAAAAGAGAGTGCTGAGTTAAAGGAATTAGGCAAAAACAAATTGTGGTGGCTGATCTCAGCTTGTATCCCATTGAGTGGTACAGAATATGTGAGAGAAAGTGGTTACAAGGCTTCCAGTTTACAGAGTCGTTTACTTTTCTTGTCCATGTTGACCAAGCATAATACTATATCTTCCTCGTTCCCCACCAACCAAACAAATCAGGTGAAATTAATTGAATCAATTAGACCAAAAACCTCTGAGTAAATTCACCTGGGTACAATTTGTTGCTTTTTTAAATGTTACGGATTAAGGGACTCATAGATACATTGATAGTGTCCTACCTGTGAGCTAGAGGATTCAGATTCACCTGCATCCAAGATATCTCATAACATTGTCTGAACAAGTTGATTGAAAATATCTTCATTGTACTGACAGGGTGTGATTTCTCCTACAGGTAGGAGCTGTTGTTGAAGTGAAGAACCCTGATGGAACATGCCAAGTAGGTGTAATCAATAAGCTGACTGATGCAAGTTGGTACACTGTAGGTAAGACAAAAAAGAACTCTTAAAGTTTTAAATTTGATCGATATCAGACTGTAGAAAGAGGTATTTTGCATTATTGCAGGTCTAACAACAATGGTAGAAAAACCATTTGAAACTACTTCCCTCTTCGCAAAACATGGATCAAAAATGAAGAGCACAGATTTAAGAAAGGCAAATTATATTTAACTAGCTTGATTTGAGTGAAAGAGGAGATGTGTGCAATGTCTACCATATTACATCTGTGGTTTTCATAAGCCATTTGAAAAGGCCCTGGAAAACACACTTGTTTCAGGAATAGAAGCATGTGGGATTAAATGGATGGTGGTAATGTGGCCAAAGAATAGGAGGCAGAGACAACTACTGATAGGTATTTTTCTGACTGAAGAGGAGTATACAGAGGTAATTTCCCAAAAGATCAGTTTTGAGATCGCTGCTTGCGGGTACCAGATGTATAATTTCAAAGTTCGGTGGGTGATGCAAAACACAGCAATGTATTAAATAGTGAACTGGAAGGTAGATTCTAGGAAGCCAAAGAGGAGTGAAGTGGGCAGACATGGTGGATGCAACTTAATGCTGACAAGTGTAAATTGAAGCATTCTGAGAAAAGCACATTAACTGAGAGGACCATTTTGAGGAAATTCAGAAAAACTGAGTATGGGGAGGAGTATGGCAGAGAGCTGGAAGGGTGCATGTTACAACTTTAAAATTGACCGAGCAAGTTAGCATGGTAGTTAAGGAAGTGGAAGGAAAACCTGGCTTTGTGAATTGGATTATTGAGAACAAAAGTCTCTAGTTTACCTTTACATATCTTTAACTGAGAGTATGTTGCACAGTTCAGGGCACTAAACTGAAGATGTTAGTACATTACAGAGGATACAGGATGATTTCTGGTATGTTACTGTAGAAAAGGAGCTTCAGTTATGTGCAGGAATTGGAGAAGCTGTGATTGCTTTCCGCCGCAAAGAGAATTTTAGGGAGAAGACCTAATGGAGAATCTCAAAATGTCTGAGTAGTTTTGCCAGAGTAAGTAGGTAACAGTTATTCCTCGAGCAAGTGGTCTGTAATCAGGGGCCATTAACATAAAATGATTTACAGAAAGAACTAGGAAGGAAGAAAAACTAACAAATCATGGTAATGGATTAATACATCAACATGGATATAGGATTGGCTGGCTAACCGGAAGCTGAGTTTGAATTAATGGATCATTCTCAGGCTGAAAAACTGCAAGTTGATGGTGTCATAGAGTGCTTTCCAGCGTGCCAATCTCAGTATCCTTTCCACCTGGCCTGTCCCTGCCATCAAAGTGGCACTGCTGGGAAGGAGGTAGGATTGTGACATCAGGACATCTCCCAACTCATGATTTGCACCCCAAAGATAAAAATCCAGCCCCTTAGTCAACTGATATTTTGAAATATCATGTTAGCCTAACTTGTCTTTGTTGAAGAAACCTGCCTGCACTTCACTGCTTTAACTGTAAAAACGGCACATTTTACGGAAATGTCGTCAGAAATTGACATCTGAATGATGTGCTTCTCAAATACAGATCCTGCATGGATAAGACTGCATTATTTCATAGAGTAACTCCACTCCAGAGAAAAAGATCTGATACTTGTAGCTGTCAAAAATCATAATTCATTCGACTGTTGTTTCTTATTGCTGTCAAACAGCAGTGTGATCTGATGCCAGTAAGCTCAGCTACTTCTTCCACTTTCCAACTTGTTTTAATGCCATTAAGCTTGATTTAATACAAATCAAATATCAAAGTTAACAGCTTTGTAAATTGATCGTTATTGTCTGGGCAAGCTGAGTTTAAATTTCCGGGCAGAA
This sequence comes from Ginglymostoma cirratum, assembly GCA_024137785.1. Taxonomy (NCBI): domain Eukaryota; kingdom Metazoa; phylum Chordata; class Chondrichthyes; order Orectolobiformes; family Ginglymostomatidae; genus Ginglymostoma; species Ginglymostoma cirratum. Next base: position 10,945,545 of record JAHRHZ010000111.1, on the reverse strand, counting down.
TCATTGTAGTAGTAAGTTGTAATGAACTCTTGTACGTTCAGATATTTCAATAGCTCAGTCAGTAAGGTTTGGTTTGACGATGCACTGCAGTATGTTTTTTTTTTTTTTTTGCTGACATTTTGTGTGTGTTGGGAAGGTTTTATCTGAAATGCAATGAATTTTCTGGGCCAAATCCATCAATTCACACTACATCATTAATTCTGCTTAATAGTGGATTTATGTTATTCTCTTGCTTAAGACCAATTTTTGTTTTGTTTTGGAAATCCCCCAAAAGTTTGCAGTCATAGCATTAATAGAGCTTTGAGTTTCATTTTGCACTTTTCAGAGACTGAGGGCAAACTAAAATGTTTTATAGCCGATGAAGTACTTCTGAAGTGTAAGCACTCATTATCTGCTCAAACAATTCTAACAGATTTGTCAGGGTATGACCTCGCCTTAATGAAGACGTGCTGACTCAGCCCTATTTTACCATGCACTTCCAAGTACTCCACAATTCCTTCATTAAAGTGGACTGTAACATCTTTCCAAGGACTGAGGTCAGGCTAACTGGCCTATTGATTATTGTCTTATGCCTCTCTCTGTTAAACAGGAGTGTTACACTAACCATTTTCCAATCCTCTGGGACCCTCCCTGACTCCAGTGATTCCTGAAAGATCATCACCAATGTCTCTACAATCTCCTCAGCTATCTCCTTCAGAATTCTGGGCTCTGGTCCATCAGGTGATTTATCCACCTTCAAACCTTTCAGCTTCCCCAGCACTTTCTCGTTAGTGATGGCCACTACACTCATCTCTTCCCCTGAGTCTCTTGAAGTTCTGGTATGCTACAGGTGTCTTCCACCATGAAGACTGATGCAAAGTACGTATTCACTTCCTCTGCCATTTCTTTGTTCCTCATTACAACTTCTACAATCTCATTTTCCAGAGGTCCAATGTCAACTCTGCCTCTCTCTTGCCCTTTATGTCTTAAAAGAACTATGGCAATACTTTATATTACTAGCAGATTACTCTTATTTTACTGTTGCTATTTTAGTTATTGTTTGCTGGTTTTTAAAGGTTTTCCAATCCTCTAGCTTCCCACTAATCTTCATCACCTTGTATGCTTTTTCTTTTGCTTTTAGAATGTTTCTGATTTTCCCTTGCTGGCTTCCCCTTAGCATGTTTCTTTTTCCTGCTTGGAATAAAGTTATGCTGTGCCACCTGAATTACCCCCAGAAACCTCTGCCTCGTTGCACATCGCCAAATCTGAGATTGCTTGTTCCCTGGTGGGCTCTACCACAAATTGGTCCAAAAAAGAAATCATCTCGTAGACATTATACAAATTCCTTTTCTTGAGATCTGCTGCCAACCTGATTTTCCCAGTCCACCTGCATATTGAAGCCCGATGATGATTGTAACAGTGCCTTTCTTAAATTTTTTTTTCCCTCTTGATTTTTTTTTTCTTCATATCCTGACTACTAGAGGTCCTGTGCATTACTCCCATCAGGATCCTGCACTTGCTCAACTCTGCCAACAGAGATTTTACACCTTCTGACTGTATCACTTGTTGCTATTAGCTTGATTTCATTTTTTGCTCACAAGGCAACCTTACCTCCTACGCCCATCTGCCTATCCTTTGGATAGGACATGTGTCCTTGGATATTTAGTTCCCAGCCCTGATGCCCTTGCAGCCATGTCTCTGTGATACCCAACAACATACCTGTCAATTTCAATCTGCATTACAACCTCTTTTACCTTGTTTCATATATTGCGTGCTTTTAACTACAACACCCTCAGTCCTGCATTGACTGTCCCCTTTCATAGTTATCCCATTATCTGCTGTGCCTGAAGTTAGCCAATTTGACCTAACAAGTCCCCACAAACAACAATGTGATTGTGACAAGATTTTTTTTTATTTCAGTAATATTGGTTGAGGGATAACTGTTGGCTAGGTTTCAGTTATTAGGAGAAATTGGGTCGACTGGGCCTGCATTCAATGGAGTTTTGAAGTGTGAAACCGGATCTCATTGAAACACGTAACATTCTGAAAGGTCTGGACAGACTGGATGATTTTTTTTCCCTAGGCAGGGGACCCAAAACAAAGGGTCATGATCTCTGGATATGCAGTAGGCCACTTCGGACTGAATTCAAGGGAGACTTGTGCATTAAAGGTGATGAACCTGTGGAATTCTCTGCCATAGAAGGCTGTGGAGGCAAGTCACTGAATATATTTAAGAAAGAAATAGATTTCTAGAAGCTAGAGATGTCAAGGCATAGCGGGAAAGAGTGTGAGTATGGTGTTGAGCAAGCAGATCAGCTAAGATCAGTTTAGATCTTGGAGTGAACACAATGTGCTGGATGGCCTATTCCTCCTATTTTCTGTTCTTGCAGGGCATCAGTTTGAAAAGTGTTGTGGGATCTTTATGGTCATCAGAGGGAAGACAATACGTTGTCTTTTTTTTTGTTAAAAATGATTGTTTCATTCTCACAACAAAAACAGAAGATGCTGGAAAAGCAGATCTGGCAGCCACTGTGAAGAGAAAATCAGAGTTAACATTTTGCATCTGGTGACCCTTTGCCAGACCTGAGTTCAAGGGAGTTCAACTGAGTTCTGAGAAAGGGTCACTGGACCCGAAATGTTAACTCTGATTTTCTCTTCACAGTGGCTGCCAGATCTGCTGAGCTTTTCCAGCATCTTCTGTTGGTTTTTTTGTTCCTGACTTACAGCATCTGTAGGTCTTTTGTTTTTTTTGATTTGTTTCATTCTGTTCAATCCAACAGTTAGAGGGCACTTTTGGATTACTGTGCCTCTTTGCAGTCGAGCAGCATGTGTGTTAGATGTAAGAAACTGGCTTCAAGCTTGTTGTTCCAGCACTTTAAACCAAAGTCATTGCAATTCTTTCATGTGGCCAAAAAATGTTGATCAAGTCTTTTTTAAAAAAATCAGTTTGTCTAAGTTGTAACTTTATGAGCCAACTAATTTATCGTTATAGTTAGGAAAACCAATGGTAAAGAATTGCATTGTGACCAAATATACTGGTGTTGCTACTCGTAGATTTGATATGTTCTGATCTGTACACCAAAAGTCATATTGAAGGTGAAGTATTCCAATATTATGCATGGTTTGAATGATTACAGCATGAAAGGAGGCCGTTGGCCCACCAAATGAATACCAGTTCTCTGAAAAGGCAAGTTAGCTCATTCAACTTTTCCCTGCAGCCATGCAAGTAATTTGCCTTTGTGCTTATCCAATTCCCTTCCAAAAGCCATGATCTAATGTAAACCATTGAATTCTAACTGTTTATATTACTCTCTCTCACTCTTAGTAGCCGTCAATACTCAAAGAACAATACTAAAAGAACAGCATTTACAATTGTATCAGACGAACTGTAGTGGGGGGAGTTTCCATCCTTGCTGCACATTACATTACATTAGGTTACCGTTATTAAAAACATAGTTTTAGATATTGTACTCTTAGATAATGAAATATTTCAGAATTTCACTGTAAAGCAAGTTTTCTTTCTACTCATGGCTCATCGTAGCTTGGCACTCCAACACTGGAGCTGGCTCAGTCCTGTCATGTGGACTGCTGCATGTCCCGATGCTGTCACTAACAATGTGGGCAAAAAAGCAATGTATTTTTAAGCTGTCCTTGACAAATCAAGATCATCTTTCAGTCAGTTCTTAGTATCTTCCAAGAATGCATACTGGCTTACGTATGGAGCAGCTGATCATTCTGTTTGCTTTTAATGGACTGAAGGGTAAATGTTGCGTGCTACATATCATGCCACATATATCTTGGAAACCCATGCAGCTAGCCAGTGAGCATTAGTGAGACCTGACAGTGTATTTTTGATCAGTTGGATTCAGTCCCATTATATGAATAACAAGATTATAACCAAGGTAAGTTACTTTCATTTATCACATTAATATTGATTCCAGAAAAGCTTGTAGTTACTTTTAACCAATGTGATCTATTGCTCATCAGTTTGAATCAGTGAGAGCTGGGAAATCATAGTTGTCTATTCTGACCCTACAGCCAGATCCAGTTTCTCCATTAACTGATGACACAATGAAGGAGGAGATTTAGCTTTTATTAACTCCCAATCAACAGACAGGGTTGAAAGGATATGGAAATGATGAAAAAAAACAGGACACTAACATTTTAGAGAAGTCATAAGATGCAAACCAAGTATTGGGATTCACTTGGAGGAATAAAAATGGGAAGTAGTCAAGTGGTGTTAGACTTCATATTGAATCTTGGTTGGATTACTCTTGGAGTACAGTAAACAATTCTGTTTCCAAATTATAAAAACAATGTGGAGGAGCTAGAAAAGATGTACAAAAATTTGCAGGGCTGACAAAAGCCACAAGAGGCTATAGCTGTCTGGAAAGATTGAACTATCTTGGATTGGAGCAAACTAGGAGATGACCAATTAGAGACATTTAAAATGATCAGGGACTTCATAAAGATCTGAAGATGTTTTCATTTGTGAGGGTCATATATAGTAACTGAATTGATGTTAATAAATCTACTGGGAATGCAGAGAAATTGAGTGGCATAAAAACTTTGAAATTAAGTAATTGAACTAAATAGCATAGATGTTTTGATGGGTAAATGGATGAACACACATTAGCAAAATACAAATACAAGGATATGTTGATTGTGTTAGGTGTAGTTGAGTGAGATTAGGCTCACATGGAGTTTAAGCACCGGTATGGATCATTTATTCAAATGGCCTGATTCTGTGCTGTAATTTGTGTGGGATTCTTGATATGCAAATCCAACAGCTCAGAAGCGTTGAATAAATTAGTTCCAAAGTGCGGTGTTGGTTTCTGTAGGCAAGCTCAGAAACTAAACCCATTTTATCCATAGGAAAATCCTACAAATATCAATGTGGTGAGTGAGAGATTGATCTTACTTCCATTGTACTAGTTGAGGGAAAAGCCTTGACTTACACATTGCTCTTGAAATAATGCCATAGAGGTTAAAGTGCCCACCTAAAGTGGTAGACATGTACTCATGCTGTCTGAAAGATGGTTCTTCCGATAAGCATTCTCTGTGGAGAAACAACCTAGGCTGTTATTTAACAAAGGAGAAGGATTGAAACCTGGAAACTGTAGATCTATTGTGGAAAGATTATAATTGAGGATGGAGTAATTGAGCAATTGGAGAAATTTGAGAATGAACGTAGTTTTAGAAAGATTGGGATCATGTCTAATGTACTGAATTGTAATTCTTCAGGGAGTAACTGAAGCGATAGACAACTATCTGTATGGATGTAGTTTATTTGGCTACTGGAATACTTTGAATTAGGTTCCACATGTGTTAGCTGAAATTGAAGCTAATATAATTGAGGACAAATTATTGACCTCCTGAGGGGAGAGAGTGATTTGGCAGGAATAATTGTTCTGTACTTGCATTAGAAGGAAGTAATTAGTGGTGTTCCACAAAAATCTTCAGGTCATGGATGGACTTCCAGAGAAATGAGAGGTTAATGCATTTGGGAAAGTTTACCAGGCAACAGTAGCATATTGAAAATCGTACAAGAGCATTGGTACCTTGGTTTAAATATCTATACATTCCTTAAGATAACCTGATAAGTTGACAAGGTAGTTAAGAAAGCTTTATTAGCTGAGACTTGGGAAATGAAAGCTAGGAGATTTTGCTAAAACTGTATTAACCATTAGTTAAGCCAGAGCTGGAGTACTATGTGTATTTCACCTCACTATACTTTATGAACGATTAGGAAGATTATGGAGGCTATTCGAGGATGTTACTTAGGCTGAAGAATTTTGCTTATGAAGAAAGATTGAACAGTCAGGCATGTTTTCTTTGGAACAGAGGAGGCAGATTGGACTAATTGAACTGTTTAAAATTGCGAAGTTTAAACAGAATGCCCTATTCCTCTCACTTGAAACCCATGTAACTAATGGCATAGAACGAGGGTAAAAGCAGATTAAAGGATAAATGTTTCCATCCAGAGGGTGATAAGAATCTAGAACGCGCAACATGAAGTGTGACAGAGGCTGCAAACCTTTAATATTTGGACATGAAAATGGGTGCCTTCCAGGACTGCAGACCAATATCTGGAAAATTGGATTGGACAGGATAGCTATTTTTGGTCAGCATGGGTGCAAATGCCCTTCTTCCCTGTCTTAAATTCCTGTGATTCAACTATTCATTATATGTGAATTAATAACTTGAATAAGTGACGTCTAAATTTTCTGATAATTCAAAGACTGGTGACATGAAAGATCATGTAGTTGTAAGCTTAAAATTACCAAAAGACATCGCTAGATTAAGTGAGTGGACAAAGTTGTGACACATGTATTTCAGTTCAGGTAAATGTGAAGTCAACATTTTGAAGCAAAGATGGATCCAAGTATGTTTAAATATTGAAACATTTGGCATAGTGAGGGTTCAGAGTGACTTATGGATCCATGTGAAGAGATCAGTACAATGTAGTGCATTGGTACAAACAAATCAAAAAGGCTAATCAAATGTAAAGCTTTGTGTCTTGTGGGTGAGGACTTAGAGGGAGAGAAGGCGTTGCTACTGCTATACAAAGCCCTAGTTAGATTACATCTGGAAGACAGCGTACGTTTAAGGGGATTGCATGTATATTGACCTTGGCAAGAGTGCAGCAAAGATTCACTAGACTGTTTCCAGGGTTTCAAGGATAAAATTATGAGGAGAGATTACTTTCCATAGACTATAGAGGGTAGGGAGTAATTTAGTTGAAACATCTAAGATTTTGGAAAAAAAATCTGATGGAACTGATAATTGGATATATATTGCTAGTATGGGAGCTGAGGAAAAAGGGGCTATACATTTAAATCAAAGCCATGTTACTTGTGGAGAGAAGTTAGAAAACATGTTCACATGAATAGTGGTAGAAATGTGTAACTTTCTGCCACAAAAAGAAGTAAATGTGAGCTCAATTAATGATTTTAAATGTCAGATTGATTGATTGGTTTCTGCTTGACTAGGATAAGGGTTACATGGCAGGTAGATAGATTTAGGATAGAGATCAACCATAATCTAACTGAATGGCTAAGGGGCTGAATGACCAGTTCCTGTGTGTTCAAGTCCCAGCTGGGGACTGGCTGAATTAAGAGTGAACATCAACATTTGCATTAATGAATCTGACATCCGTAGAATGATTAATTTTTGTGGGTAATTTGACCAATGCTGTATTTGTCTACAGTTTTTGACGATGGCGATGAGAGAACTTTGAGACGGACTTCACTCTGCTTGAAAGGGGAAAGACACTTTGCAGAGAGTGAGGTTAGTGGAGGAATTAAGCATTACCCTCGGCCAAATTTATCCTGTGTTTTCCACGGATACAATAACCAGTGTTTTGCTTAATGTTTTAGACACTCGACCAGTTGCCTCTTACTAATCCAGAACATTTTGGCACCCCTGTCATTGGAAAGAAATCTAACCGGGGGAGAAGGTCCAATCCACTGTGAGTAATAATTTATGATGAACATCTCTCACGAGATATTCCAACCTTTTTTAAGAGTGAATTTTCATGCATAGATTTAAATTTCTATACATCTCTACAAATGTTTTGTGCCTAATCGAGATGAAAAGTTTTATTTTACCTGTTACAAAATGATTTACTTAATATTAGAATTATTTTCGCTAGAGTTAAGAAATAATCTTTTCCATTGTGCCCAAAGCTTATATTTTTTAAAATAAATTTTTCTCATCGCTGAAGTTATTAGTGCATATTTTTCACCAGATCTCAAATGTGGAAATGAATATGCATGTACTTGGCCCAGATGGTTTGATTATAAGACCAACTTTATATAGATGCCTCAAATAGTGATTCAATTTTTCCAAACTTATTATCAATTCAGAAATAGTACAGCAATGAATTTATCCTGCTAACACCTCCCCATCATAAATTCCTGAGCGCTCACTTAGATGAATAGTTTGTTACTTGTCATGATAATTGCACTCCCCTGACAACAGAGGCACTGCAAAGCCACCACCTTTGCAAGTGTAATAGTATTTACATCAAAGGAGAGTTCACGTTTAAAGTTTACTTCCAGTACATGCTTGGATAGTACAGCAGTGAATGAAGATATGCAAACATGTCAAAGACTGATTCAGGTCTAAAGCTTAATACTGTATCAGCATCAGGTTCAGTATAAAGGAAGTAAGTCCTCCATTATGTAGGGCGTTTAACTACAACTAGATGTCCCAAAGGGCTTTGAACCACTGAAGTACTTTCTTTCAGGTTTAGTCACTGTTGTATTACTGGAAAAGCGGCAGCCAGATAGCATGTAGGAAACTCCTGCCAATTGGATTGACTCAACAACCTGATGCTGTATTAAGGTTGTTGGGTAGAGATAAATATAGGCCAGGACAGCAGGGATAACTCCCGCCTTTTCTGTGAAATAGTGCCATGGGGGTCTTATGTTCATCTGGGAGGACAAGCACGGCTTCAGTTTAATGTTCTATCTGCAAGATAGCACCTCCAACAGCGCAGCACTCCCTCAGTACTGCTGTGGGATGTTAGAATTTTTAAATTCATTCCTAGGATGTGGACATTGCTGCCTGGGCCAGAATTTTATTGACCATCCTAATTATACAGCAGGTAGTGAAGTGTCAGCTCAAATCTGCTGTCAATACTCTGTGTGGCCTAAGTAGGGTTTTGTCTAACTTCAGCATAACATCTGCACTTCTATACTCCAGCCTAAAAGATATGAAGGCCAGCATTCCATTAGCTGCCTTGACTAATTTCTGCATTTGCTCATAGCATTTTAAAAAGCTATGCACCTGAACCCCCAAATGTAATGTCATCATCGAGTCGTTAATGAATCTTGTGAATAACTCAGGCACTAACACAGATCCCTTCAGAACACCACTAATCACGTACTGTCTATTTGAGTACTTACCTATTATTCCAATTCTGTGTTTTGTTGCCAGTCAACCAATTCCTCAATTCCACGCATTTCTACCTTTAGCTAACAGTGTCTTGTGTGGAACTTTATCAAAAGCCTTCTGGAAGTCCATATAAACAACATCCATTGACTTAACTCTTCCATTACCTTTGTTATCTCCCTCAATAATTGACCGTGGTTTCATGGTTATCATCAGACACTTAATTCCAGATTTTTTAAATTGAATTCAGTTTCCAACATCTGCTGTAGTAGGATTCAAGGCCAGGTCCCCAGAACGTTCCATTTAGCCTCTGGATTTATAGGCTATTGTGGTCAGTTGACTCGACGAGCTGGTTCGTTGTTCCGCAAACGTTTCATTACACAACTGGGTATCATCATCACTGCAGCCTCCGATTGAAGCGCTGTTGTGTTTTCCTGCCTGTCATTTAAACTCTGGTGTCCATTGAGCTGGATTACCTCACTTCCGGTTTTCCTTTCCAATGGAATGTATACGGGGTCTAGCTCTGTGTTTGTTGATGGCTTTCCTAGCGGAGTACCAGGCTTCATGGAATTCCTGTGCTTGCCTGTCCCAGGATACTGGTGTTTCCCAATCGAATTGGTGGTTCTGGTTATCCATGTGGATAGAGATGAGTGAGCATTGGTCTTGTCTTTTTGTTGCCAGTTGATGTTCGTGTACTCTTGTGCTGTGTCCAATGCAGTGTTTGTCGCAGTCTTTGCAGGGAATGTTGCATATGACATTGGTCCGGTCCATAATGGGCAGTGGGTCTTTGGTCCGGGTGAACAGTTGGTGTAGGGTTAATGTGGATTTGTGTGCTACTCTGATGCCCAGTGGTTGTAGGAGTCTTGTGGTCAGTTCAGATGTGTTCCTGATGTAAGGTAGCGTGTTGAGTATGTCAGGGCATGTAGTATCTTCTGGTATCATTGGTGTGATAGGTATCTTCTGACCCAGTTTGTCAGGTATCTGTTGTCTTTGAATACTTGCAAGAGGTACTCTTCTTCTCCTTGGCATAGCCCTCTGCTGCTGCAGTGCATTGTTGCCCATTTAAATAATGTTCTCACACAACTTTGTTTGTCTGTGTTAGAGTGGTTGCTGTTGAAATTCAGTACGTGGTCAGAGTGTGTGGCTTTCCTGTGTACCTTTGTTAGGATTTCCCCATTGGTCCTGCATTCCACCATGATGTCCAAGAATGGGAGCTGTTTGTTCTTCTCCTCCTGAATCTGATCCCATTGAGGGTGTTATTTATTAGTTCGTGTGTCTCCTCTAGTTTGGTCCATTTGGTAATGATGAAGGTGTCGTCCACGTAGCATATCCGTAGTTTTGGTTGGATTAGCAGAAGGGCCATACTTTCGAGTCTCTGCATTACCGCTTCAGCTATTAGTGTGGAGATAGGTGATCCCATGGGTATCCCATTGGGCTGTTCATATATTTGGTCGTTAAAGGTAAAAGCAGCACACCAAAAAGAAGAAGAGTACCTCTTCCAAGAATTCAAAGACAATGGATACCCGAAAAACTGGGTCTGAAGATGCCTATCACACAAACGACACCAGGAAGATACTACACGCTCCAACACACTCATCACGCTACCTTGCATCAGAACACATCCGAACTGACCACAAGGCTCCTGCAACCACTGGGCATCAGAGTAGCACACAAACTCGCATCAACCCTGCACCAACTGCTCACCCGGACCAAAGACCCACTGCCCACTATGGACAGGACCAATGTCCTATACAAGATTCCCTGCAAAGACTGCGACAAACACTACGTTGGACAAACAGGAAGGAAATTAACCACAAGGATACACGAACATCAATTGACTACAAAAAGACACGACCAATATTCACTCATCTCTATCCACATGGATAACAAGAACCACCAATTCGAATGCGACAACACCATGATCCTGGAACAGGAAAAGCTGAGAGAAGTACAGGAATTCCGAGAAGCCTGGTACTCCACTAAGAAAGCCATCAATAAACACATAGAGCTAGATCCCGTATACATTCCATTGCGAAGGATAACCGGAAGTGAGGTAATCCAGCTCAACGGACACCAGAGTTTAAATGACAGGCAGGAAAATACAACAGCGCTTCATCAGAGGTTGCATGATGATGTTACCCAGCAGGGTAATAAAACGTCTGCGGAACAACGAACCAGCTTGGTGAGCCAACCGACCACAACATCCACAACCTGAGCTACAAATCTAGTCTAAAACCTAATAGTCTATTGATAATACCCTATGCCATTTCCACCCTTGTGCCCTCCCTCTCGCTCTTTCTCTGTTTCACCATCAAAAATGCAGAATTTTAGGATTATGTGCATTAAATCTCCTGAAAAACATCCCAGAGTCACTGACTTGCAGGAATGCTCTGTACATCATATGGAAATGATTAATGTCTAATGCATTTCTGAAAGATCAATCTTTGTCATTAAATGCAGATATAAACCTGAAAGTAGCAGCTCAAAGTGTGACCGTCCTGTTCAGTTAAAAAGGTAAACAAGTATTTAATTTTGAAAATTGTGCAGAGTTCTCTGACACAAAGGGTCACTGTGGTAAAGATGTACCTGTGTTACACCTTGTTCTCCTGCTGTGGTTTCTAGAATTATCATAAAATGTTTGTTGAATGCAAAATATTTGTCTTTGGACTGCTTTTTAAAATATTGGGGTGAATTACTGCATGGTCAAAGCATTATGGTTGTGTCATGCCAAAAATAATCACGTGTATTTTTCAGGGTTTACTTTAACAAGTTCTGCTCATTTTCACAAAAAAGAACCATCAGACATAAATGCAGTGTCTAAAGCTGCAAGCGTAAGCAGAAATGGTACATCATTTATGCTTTTAAAATCGGAGATGATGTGATATTTGAGCTGAAAACAATTAATGAGCAAGGCACTTAATTTCTGAAATCTGAGGAGCACTAATCCTATTAGCAAATTCTCAGCTGTTCTTTGACTGCTCTCAAAGCACATTGAAAGAAAGCTGTCAATACAAATCATGTTCTCTGAACATCCTTGGCCTTTTTAAGACGGCCCATCCAAGCAAGACTCAATGTCTGGCATCTGCTTCAGTACAAAGCCCTTCTCCACTATCACATGGAGGTTTTGCTGACCACCTGCACATGATCACCCAAAATTGCATTTACACACACCCATCTTCAAGCATGCTCCTTTCTGCATGTAAGCAAATCGAGCTTGGGTCAATGGCCTTTATTCCAAATCACATTGCCAGTAAAGTTATTCATTGTTAGAATACACTGAACACGATGGAAAATGTGGTAGCTTTCTGACTTCTGTTTTTGTGCCCAGTGTTTAGTTGCTGTCATTACATGCAAGTGGACTGTGATTTGTATCTTTCCATCCTGTGGACTTGACACAGTTGAACAGAATATCAGTCATGATCTGTTGTCTTATTTCTTTGTAGCCCTGAAGAAGAGGAGTCATCTTCATCCAGTGATGAAGATGATGAAGAAAGACGATTAAATGATGAACTAATTGGTAAAATTGTCTGTGTAGAGTGTGCAAATGGAGACAAAAGGAAGACCTCACGGTACCCAGCTCTGGTGAGTATTGAACTTTTGCTTTTAAGGCTGGAGCCAGTTTAAATATGGAGATTTGTAATGAGGAACATTGTAAACCACAGCAAAGTTTGTACCATGTTTCTGTCACCATGGTATAGAAACATATAAAGGAACTTGACCTGTGTTGTTCATGAGGGCTAGAATTTCATTAAATTAAACCAAGTAGCTGAAATATTGGTATGGCTTAAAACTCTTAAATAAATTTCACTGGAGATACTGTCGAAAATAAGTTCAATCGAATGTAGTGATGTATTGGAAATGAACCAATATCTACGCTCCATTTCAGGTTATTTAGAGTAAAACACTTTTCAGTGATATTTATATGTGCAAGGCTATTGTCTTTTATTTGATGTTCTGTCAGTTCACATTATTTTCTTCCAAATGCAACTGGCAAAAAAAAAGCCTTTTTATTTTTTTTTCTAATGTTGTTTTGTTCCTGAAGGTAATTTCTCCAGACTGCAGCGATGAAGTTACAGTGAAAAAGGACAGTGTATTGGTCCGCTCTTTCAAGGATGGCAAATTGTGAGTACTTCCATAATCTACGCTGCTGAATACTGAAACTGATGAGAAAACTTTCGCAACATGGGGTTAATCCCAAAATACAACCCTGTTAATAATACAAAGATTTCCATTGTTAAGCATATTTGTCCTGTGCTATGCTGGTTAAGATAAGGTAAAGTTGTCATAGTCTTACCAGACAATAGGGCTGCTGTCTCATTGAATGGTGGGGGTGGGGGGTGTGGGTATGGGGGAGGGAGAGAGAGAGAGAGAGAGAGAGAAAGATGACTGGCTGTGGTTTAACACTTCGGGTCACCACTCCACAGATGAAGGGACAGCTTTAGAAGGACTGTCTTTCATGGTAATCTCAGCTGGTGCGGGAATTGAAGCCACACTGTTGGTGTCATTCTGCTGATTGAGGGTCGAAGGAATTGTGTATGTGTCTGCCTGTGTGTAGACCTTAGAGAGGCAGGACCATATCAAAATTCAGCACTAAACCAGCCCAGAAGTGTGTGATTTGTACAATGGGCTTTGAAGTGAGGTAGCTTCACTGATGAGTTGAAAACAAACCGAGACCTAATCTGTATGCAGGACGAACTTCAATTATAAAATAAAAACGGAATATGCGGACTGTATCAGGCAGGATTCTCTGAATGAGAAAACAGGTTAATGTTTTAGGCAGACACTTTTCAATTGAAAATATTGCTCTTCAATTACAACATAATGTAATACATAGTGCAGCAGGTGCGCAAAGGCCATACGCATGAACAGTGTGTGCAGATTGAGTGCTTCTGCTCTAACCCCAGGGCATTGACAGTACAGCATAATAGTCCACCATTAATTCAGTTTGTTGGGAAAATTAAATCTTTGTGGTAAGCCATAACTTAATTGTTTTTATCATATTTCTAATTTTTAGATGCCAGAAATGTTCAGTTAAAAGATTTGATTTTCCATCCTGGATTTTCTGGTGATGTGTTAATAGGGTAGTCATGACTCTGCATTGGTTAGAAATATTCAGAAGTTGCAACACAGAGGCCATTCAGCCCAACCAGTCCTTGTCCGCATTTGTTCTTCGCACGAGCAAGTGGTTCAAGTCATATTTACCCATCCTGCTCCCATATACCTTCAAACCTTTTCCTTCATTCACCTATACAATCTATAGAAGTTTTCTTCCTCAACCACTAACTCCAGACAGCCAGTACTCCACTCAGAACTAAGTGTGAGGATGTTTCCCGCATTCTCCTGTTAAATCTTATATTTAATCTTGTATCTCTGGCTCCTTATTCAAAATCTCTCACCTCCTGAAAATAGTCTTAGTTTAATTTGACTCATGTATTTACAATTTCCTACAACAGGCTACGTTCTTCTGAAATTCTGTTCATTCTCTAAAGCCTCAATAGTATCCTAATTGTGTAGCAACCACATGACACAGTCTAATTGAGTTTTTAATAAAATTTTACATGTGTGCATCCTGATTTCTTACATTTTGTTCCAGAAGTTGTGTATCATAGTTTTATTTTACTGGCGAGTGTACTTTTTCACCTCCACTGCTCTGCACACAGCATGTTTTCCAAATCCATGCTGATAACACCCACGTCTGTCTCTCAGCCATCCCTCTTGACCCTTGTCCTGTTTGCAAATTGTCAAGTTGATTGTTTGACATGGAGCACTGGATGAGCAGAAATTGCCTTGTGACAAAGTAAAGGGGAGACAAAATCAATTGTCTGTGCCACCTGCCATATACGACATTCTTTAGCTCGTGATTCCATCCTTCCCACTGATTAATGTCTGACGCTGAACCAGATTGCTCACAATCTTGATGTCATATTTAATTCCAATCACTAGTCAACCTAATTCTACCTTAATAAAATTACCATCCATTACTGAAACCCTTATTGGTGCCTTTTTAACTTCTACATTTGGTCATTCCAATGCTCCCTTGACTAGCATTTCATTTTTTAACCCCGTAAACTTGAGCTCATCCAGACATCATCTGCTGGTACCCTAGCTCTTCACCATCAGTATTCACTGACCTATTATGCCTCCTGATCTGATAAAGTATAAATTTTAAAATTCTTCTCCTTGTTTTCAGTCTATCCGTCAGTTTCTCCAACACTAGATTTGTGTGCATTGCCAATTCTGACCTTTATCTGGGTCTATGATTTTAATTACTGCACCACTGCTGGTGGAGCTAGCGGCTACTGAGATCTTAAGGGCTAGAATTCTATCACTAAACCTCCATCTCCTTTTCTTTCCTCCTTTTAGGAAAGTCCTTAAATTTTAGTTTGACGAGACTTGTAGCCTCTGACCTAATATTGTTTCATATCTTGATATCAGATCTTGTTTGATAATGCTCCTGTGAAGTGCCTTAATGTACTTTACTTTGTAAAAAATGCTATATAAATACATTATTGTTAATGCTGAGTTTCTTCTCTAATATTTTTAGCTTGTTTTCTGACTTGATAATATTCCTTCATAGCTTATTTTGTTCTTCAAAAGGATTAAATGTATTATGATTGTTTTAATCCTGCATCCAAAGCATAGATGGAGACAACGAACAGAATTAGCCCAACAACCTAAACCTTAAGGACACCACCACCCACTTCCAACCACTCTGAAAACTGCTCATAGCTCCTATTCTGTTTGCTGCTTTATGACTAATTTGTCATCCATTTATCCTTCCTGAATTTCATTTCCTGTGTTGTTTGTCAGTAGTGTCATATGTGCATCTTGCCAAGCCAGTGTCAATGATTCCCATCACAAACTTTTGTTCCCTTGCCACTGATTCCATGCACACATTTCACTGAGTGGCAGAAGATAAAACCCTGGTTAAGGAAGAATCTAGTCATAAACTTCCCTAGTCAGAATTTTACTTCCAGCACCACAAACTCTAATTCCGCTTACTACTCTTGTTCCCCATTTTAATACACTTGACTCTCTTCCAGTTATCTCTTAACATATTACCATCGCCTGTTGCCCAGCTATATTTGGTCTTGGGCATCCCTGCCAGACCCTACTAAAAAGTAGTAAAGCAAACAAAACAAAAATGCATAATGTCAACATACAAAATTATGACTTTTTATATTCACTTTTCTTTCCTCCTATACATTGAAGTTCCCAGTGTCCTTCCAGCATTCCTATTAGATTTTGGAAGGTTGCTCCTTCCTCTGTCAAATCAGATGGCTGACCGCCTGTTGGAGTTTGGCGATTTTTCCATTCTCCAGCATTTGTTTTAAAACTGCAATATTGATTGGCCTTTTCTTCATTTACATATTGTACGGTATCCCTTCCTGAGTAGTTGTTATTAATATCGCACACAATGAATATTGCTGCTGATTCCCCTTTTTATTAGAATTTCTTCTAATAATTTTACAAAGAAAAATGCCATATCTATCGCTTTTCTGATATTTCTAGCTTCCTAAGTTAAAGAGCAACATTTACCTTGCTCTCCCAAAAGAAAAACTATAACCCTTCCTGCATCAGGGTCACTTACATAAGGAGCATCATTAAAATCAGTAGTTTTCTTATTACTGGTATCTCCCAGTTAATGAAATTTAAAATGTTCTGTTTTCAGTTTTTGCAATGGTTTGTTTGCTGAAATCTTTCTCCTTCGGATTTTTCATTGATGTGCTCAATTCTGAGCTCAAAACTGACATCTGGCTTTTTTGGGTGCCAAATCAATTCAGCAGTCCAATTTGACTTCACAATTCCTCTATTTCCGTTTTGGAAGGTACTGCATCTTTTTGTGAGGCTCTACCTTAACCAACTGCAGTGGGGTGAACAATTTCTGAGTAAAATTAATGCTGTGTGACACTTGATCCATTCTGCATGATTTCCAATCCCATGCACTGAAAGCATAATTCCAAATTAAGCCAGCCTTTAGGAGCTGTTAAATCCATTTATAACCATGTTTTCAAATCCACTGCTTCCACTCCACAAAAAAAGCATCTACAGGAATCACAAGGATGCCAGAAATCTGACCCCCATGGTGCCCGTAAAGCACAGCAACTTTTGTTTTTAGCTGGAGATAGACTAGTCTTAATAAACTTACTAAGAAGTACTAAATTCCACAAACATCATTTCAACTATATGTGCATTTATTTACCTTCCAGAAAATGTCCGTTGCATTTAGTGTGCCTTTTAAAGGGCAAAGAAACATTTCTCCTTTTGAGTTAATCTGCTGCAGAAATGCAGCTTTAACATCACTTGATGTACATTCCAAGTGTTTGTGAATAACAAAGCCAAGAAAATCTTCAAAATTGTTTTTCCTGGCACCAGTAAATCTGTTGTTCTGTCTTGATTTCCCCCAGGCCTCACTCCAAGTTTTGCTTGAAAAACCTCCTGTCACTATATTTGCTTTGGCCTTAAGTCCTGTCAGGAAACATGTTTTCCATGAATATCCACTTTTGTGAAAAGGCAGGTTGTCTCCTGTCAGCACTTCTGTATACACACTCATTCTTTCCAGCTCTGTAACTCTCTTGCTGTTTGGCAGTCTTAATGAGCTTGTTATCTCATTTGTTCGTAGCCAGTAGGACACCTACTCAGTTCTGAGGAAGGGTCACTGAACCCAAAACGTTAACACTGATTTCTCTCCACAAATGCTGCCTGACCTGCTGAGCCTTTCCAACGATTTCTGTTTTTGTTTTGGACTTCTACTCCTGCTGATTTCCTGGCCTTTGCTATATTTCTTGATCTTGCCTTCTCTGTCTTTTCCATAGAATTCATAGAATAGAAACCTTCAGTGTGGAAACAAGCCATTCAGCCCAACAAGTCCAAACTGACCCTCCGAAGAGCATCCCACCCAGACCGATCCAGTACATTCAACCAATAATATTTTCCATTGGCCTTCCTTGCTCTACTCAGAATAGTTATGTTTCTCAATAAAAACCGAAAAACTGCAGATGCTTTAAATCGGGAACAAAAGCAAAAGTTGCTGGAAAAGCTCAGCAGGTCTGGCAGCATCTGTGAAGAAAAAATCAAAGTTAACATTTTGGGTCCAATGACCCTTCCTCAGAACTGATGGTGGCTGGGAAAATGTCAGTTTATATGCAGAAAATATGGAGCGGGATGTGGTAGGGAGTAAAAGATACAGCCCGAAGAGAGAGAGAAGAGCAGTTGGATAGACAAAGGAGTTGATAATGATCTGGCTAGGAGGGTGAATAGCTGTTAATAGGGACTGTTAGTGACTAACAATAGGTAGTGTGTAATGGCAGGTTATGTGATAACAAGACCTGATGTGTGGGGTATGGGGTTAGGACATAGAGTTTAGGCCTGAAAATTATTGAACTCTATATTGAGTGCAGACGGCTGCCGGGTCTCCAAGCGGAAAATAAGGCGTTGTTCTTCCAGTTTACGCTGAGCTTCTCTGGAACACTGTAGCAAGCCTGGGACAGAGATGTTGGTCAGGGAACAGGTAGCTCAGTCTTTGTTGCGAGCAGAACGTAGATGTTCCGCAAAGCGATCAGCCAGACTATGCTTTGTTTCCTCAGTGTAGAGGAGACCATATTGTGAGCAGCGAATGCAGTAGACTAGATTCTAGGAGGTGCAGGTGAAGTGTTACTTCACCTGGAAGGTATGTTTGGGGCCCTTGGATATTAAGAAAGGAGGAGGTAAATCGCCAGGTGTTGCACCTTTGCTGGTTGCAGGGGAAGGTGCCGTAGGGCTATGGCAGGGTGTTGGGGATGAAGGTAGAGTGGACCAGGGTGTCCTGGAGGGAAAGGTCCCTGTGGAAGGCGGACAAGGGAGTCGAGGGGAGGGGAGGAGAATATTGCCTGGTGGCAGAAATGGTGCTTGATCTTCTGGATGTGGATGCTGGTTGGATGGTAGGTAAGGACAAGGGGAACCCTATCGTTGTGGGAGGGAAGAGAGGGGGCGAGGGCAGAAGTGTGGGAGATGGGTCGGACCCGGTTGAGGGCCCTGTCGACAATGGTGCCAAGGAATCCTTGGTTGGGGAAGCAGGTGGACATTTCAGAGGCTCCTTTGTCAAAGTTGGCCTCATCTGGGCATATGCGACGGAGACGGAGGGACTGAGAGAATGAGATGGAGCCTTTACAGGAAGCAGCGTGTGAGGATGTACCGTCCAGGTAACTGAGGGCGTCAGTGGGTTTATAGTGGATGTTAGTGGCCAGTCTAGCCCCAGAAATGGAAACAGATGTCAAGGAAGGGAAGGGAGGAGTCAGAGATAGCCCAGGTGAAAGTGAGGGCAGGTAGAAATTGGAAGCGAAATCGATGAACTTTTCTAATTCCGGACGAGAGAGGGAAGCAGCACCGATGATATCACTGATATATTGGAGAAAGAGTTGTGGGTGCGGGCCAGCATAGGACTGGAAAAAGGAATGTTCCACATACCCCTTGAAGAGACCGGCATAACTCGGGCCCTTGCGGGTACCCATGGCCACCCCTCTTACCTGAAGAAAATGAGAGGAGTTAAAAGAGAAGTTGTTGAGGGTGAGGACAAGCTCAACCAAGCAGAGGAGAGTGGTGGTTGGTGGGGACGGTTCAGGCCTTTGCTCCAGGAAGAAGCGGAAAGTTCTGAGACCTTCTGGTGGGAATGGACGTGTAAAGGGACTGCACATCCATGGTAAAGAGGAGGCGGCTGGAACCTTCAAACTGGAAGTTTTGAAACCGGCATGAAGCATTAGAGAAATCACAGATGTACGTGGATGGGGCTTGGACCGGGGAGAGAAGACTGAGTCAAGGTAGGAAGAGATGAATTCTGTGGGGCAGGAGTGGGCTGAAGCAATGGGTGTGCCCAGACACTCCTGTTTGTGGATTTTTGGAAAGAGGTAGAAGCGAGCTGTGCGGGCTGGGGGACTATCAGCTTGGAAGCAGTGGGGGGATGTCTCCAGATGAAATGAGATCCGTTACCGTAGTTGACACAATGGCATGATGTGTCATGGTATGGTGATGGTCCAGGGCAAGATAGGAGGAGGTATCTGAGAGCTGGCGCTCAGCCTCTGCATTGTAGAGGTCAGTACAACAGCACCATCCTTATCAGCAGGCGTAATGACAAAGTCAGGGTTAGAATGGAGTGCAGTCAGTTTGGAGGAAGATATGTTGGATTTGGTGTGGGGGTGGGGCAGAGAAATTGAGGCGATCAATATCACATTGACAGTTCTGAATGAACAGATCAAGTGCAGGTAAGAGGAGGGGCCCAGGTCGGGGGAGAATGTTGGAACTGTGTGAAGGAGTCTGTGGGAGAAGACTCTTGCCCAAAGAAATGGGAACGGAGACGAAGACAGCGGAAGAAGAGTTCGATGTCCTGTCGTGCCTGAAATTCATTAAGGGAGTGACGCAGAGGAATAAGGCTAAGGCCTTTGCTGAGTGTAGTTATGTTTCTCCGCTGACTAACCCTCTCGGTAAATATTTGATTTTAGTATCCACTTTTGGTAATTGTTCTTTGGGGCTGATAGTCTGATGATGACAAGGCAATCAGCTTCATAGTTTGATCATCAGAACTGGTCAGCCCTTCAACTGACAAACCGGCAATCACAACAATCTTTGATCCTCGTGTCTAGGCAACAAATGGTCATGAGAGAGACATAGAACCAAATCAGATCAACCTCCCTGTCACTGTATTCACAACATAGAAAAATTAAAGATTTCAATAACCCTCAATTGTTCCTAACCAGACTTTGAGAATAACTCATACCAGACACCAAGTTGATAGATAAAATGAACAATTTGTGAATAATACAGTACCTTTATCTCATTCTATAACTTTGCTCTGCTAATCTGATGCCAATGTTTTCAACCCAATCTTCATTGATTCTAGTATCCACTCTCATGTAGACCGACACAGTTAAGGAATAAATCAGAAAAAAAATTAAAGGAAATATAACTGGCCTGTTCAATAAGCAGTTTTCCTGATCCTTAATATCATGACCACATGGGATTGTATCTTGCTTGATTTCTGAAGACATCAGTCAGTGCAAAAGCTTCCAGTAGGCTCAAAGGAATATTCATTTACTTCATACAACTGAAATTCTATTCTCCAAATTTTCAATAAATTGATAGTAGGAGAACAACCAGGGAGCAAACAAATTGCCACCTTGTAGCTATGGTGGCCACGATCTTTCTGATTATAAAAACACAATTGTTAGACTGAATGACACCTGTTAACATTGAACATTACGCCTCTCTGAAGTCAACGTTTATACAGTACTTTGAACAAAAATCAACCAGTAATTAACCTCCAGGCCTGGCTTTGTAAACAAGCATCAGTTTGTTTGCTCCCTTTTTTTTTGAAAGAGCAAGCTGTTGCTCACAGTCCAAAAGTCACCTTCAGCTCTCTGTTCCAAAATAAAAATAACAATAAAAATAAATTGAGATCCCAATAGAGATACCTGGTTCCTCACTACTTTCTTTAACACTGAGTCTGCAAATTTCTAGTCCAGATCTAGTAACCTTGAAGAGTGTACCTGAAATCTCTGGTGCCTATGTTGCGCAATTATTGATTTTTTTCATCCTTTTCCAATAAACCTTCCACAGCATCTCCATTCTTTTTAAGCCCCTTTCTTTTACAATAAATCATGTCCTCTTTTTTTGAAACTGGCTTGCTGAATGCTTTCTAATATTTCAGCTTTAAAGAGAGCCTTTCTGCCTCAGATATTGTGTTCAAATGCTCTGAAAGAATAGAGCCAATTGTAGTCACTTCGCAAACTGGACCCTGATCATTTATCACTGATGGAACTTAAGATCTCTCAGATCTTGATAGAAACCCTATCCTTTCTCTTTCTTGCTCTCTCTCTCACACGTCATTGGTACTGAACCAACTCCCCACAACCACCACTAGTTCCCCATTCTGCCTGGGATCTGTGTTAGTCACAACAGCTTTTCACTGGATGCTACATCTGTGCCCATGAATTGCTTGATTGTGACTATTTTAAAAAGAGTACTATTTCCTGATGATTTTAATATTTTACTATTCCAAAACTTGAAACTGGTCGAACTTTTAAATTCCTTCATTTTGTTCCAGCCCTTTTTACTCTGTCAGTCTAGGCATCATTTTAGCCTGTATATTCACACACCTTTGGCATGCATCCACTGTCTGATACTGCACAATTCTACCTTCAACTTATTTGTCATAAATGATTCTGACTTGAATGTAGGGGTTGATCACTAAGTCCATAGATGATGTGAAAATTGTTTGGGTGGTAAAACGTGAGAAAGATTACAAGAGGATACAAATACGCTGATCAGTGGCAAATGGGATTTAATCCAGATGAGAGTGAGGTGATGTATCGGGCAGGACAAATGAGACAAGGGAATATTTGCTGAATGCTAAGACTCTGGGCAGCACTGAGGATCAGAGAGACCTTGGTATGCATATTTACTGGTCCCTTAAGGTAGCAGGACAGGAAGTTAATGCGATAAAGAAATCACATGGGATACTCTCCCCTAAAAGCTGAGACATCAAGTTTAAAAGCAAGGAGATGATGCTGGAACTTTATAAAATATTAATTAGGTAACATATTGTGAAATCCCCTTTACAGGAGGGTGTCTTAGCACCTGGAGGAGGTGCAGAGGAGATTTACCAGGATGTTGCCTAGGCTGGAGAATATAAGAGAGATTGGATAGATTGGGGTGATTTTCCTTGGAGCAGAGCGTGCTGAGTGGTTCATAGTTGAGATGTTCATGGTTGAGATATATAAAATAATGTGGGTGTGAATCCAGGTCTTCTGGTCCAAAGGTAGGGACCACTGCATCATGAGTCCCTCCCGCCACATTTTCACATCTCTGAATAAAGATGCCATCTAAATTCCATTCTACTGAATTCAGTAATTATTGTGTTTATATTCATGGCAGTATGTTTTGTTTTCAATTGACAAGCAAGTTGATGCAATGTAGCCGCACGAATGGATTCTATTTCATTGTGTGAAGCATTAATGGGCGTCCAAATGACATTTGACTTGGAACTATCACGTACCTCAGCATGTGCATGCACTTCTGGCTCTGCTGCCCCAACATCAGAGGTCTGATTGATTTGTTGCAGGGTGGCTGTACCCAGGAAGGACATTGCAGAATTTAACACCGAGATGGCCTCAAAATATGATGCAGCAATGCAAGAAGGTGAAGAGAATTTTACTTTATTATGCTAAACTAATAGGCAAAATACTAGTTGATGTTGTTTCAGTTGTTCTGATGTAGAAAATCAGTGTGTTAAAACTTATTTGCAAATTACCTGTGTTTTCACTAATCCTAGAATTGTGATGGGAAATGGCTACAGGAACGTGGTAACAGATGTAGGCCATTCAGTTATTCCAGTCAGTTTGCTATTCAATGAGATCATGGTTGGTCTGTATCTTAACTTCTATCTGACCTCATTGACTCTGAATGTTACTCGCTGTCCATATTGATTTTAAATGAACTTAACTGAAGCACTTTGGTAGAGAGATTGCACCTGTTCCTCGGTGATGTTATGTGTTTCTGCACTACAGTGCGTGCTGACATGAATGTAGCTGTCTATATTTCTCCATCAACCTTAAACTTAGTGAACTCTGGGTGCTGAATTACTCTTGCCTTTATTACAATTGCAATTAACAGTTTTTCATAGAATAATACAGTACGGTAGGTCATCCCTCAGTCTTTTGGGTGAAATGTCAAACTAAGGACCCATCTGCTGCCTCACGTGTATATAAAAGATCCCATGGAACTACTTTGAATGAGAATGGAAGAGTTATCCTTCATTTGACATCAGAAAAGAATTACAGTGCTATTTGTAGGAGTTTCCCAGGTGCAAACTATCTGGCATGTTTCTTATATTAAGATAGCACCTCCACTTTAAAAAGAACGTTATGGCTTCACAACGTTTTGAGCCATTCAGTGGTCATGACAAGCACAGAGCAAACGCATGTCTTTCTTCCATTCAGCCCATCATGCTTCTGTCAACTCTTTGAAAGAACTATCCAATTAATCCCGTTTTCTCTGCCCTTTTCCTGGCGAATGTTGATTCAATAATGATTGCCAAGCAGAAATGAATCATCTTCCACCAGTCCTTTCAGACTGTACATGCTGGATCAAATGTTTAATTTTCTACCCTGATAGGCAGTGCTGATACTGAGTGAGCAACAATTACTATTGCGTTCTCCTGCACTGACCAAAATAAGCACAAAGCTCATCCAAATGTGAGATAACACCTTAGTGAGTGTTTAGACTATTTGTGATTTTGTTTTCCCTTCTGCCTGTGCCCCCACTTAAGTAGTTCCTTTTGACTATAGCTGATTGACATAACAAATTGTTTTAAAGTATGACCAAAAGTAAAAGATATCTTTTGGGTTGGGATTTTCAGCTTTGGATCAAGCTTTAGAGTTCTTGAAGAGTGGTGCTATCCCCAATAATTGGAAGACGGAGCTGAAAGATGAGAGCTCAAGTAGTGATGAAGAGGGACGCGACGAAGAAGAGAGCAGTGAGGAGGAGGTGAGGGTCTGATTTAGAGCTTGAAGACCTGAGTAGTTTGCTAACTGTTAGTAAATTGTTTTCTCTCTCATTCTTCAATTAGTCAGTTAATCCTTTCAGCATTTTGGATCCATTTTACCTAGGTTCATTTGACACCCCAAACCATTGTGTGAATGCTAGGCTCTCAGTGACCCCCATCGCAGTTGCCAGCCACGAATATAGTAACACATTGCATGCTACAGCATAGACACAAGCCAGGAGAGTACAGCAAACAATGCTAGTCAAAAGTATTATCTGGAAGGAACAAGTAACACAGCCATAACCAGGAGTGGGGAAAAAGGGAACACTTCCATAATTCGGAGAGATTGTGGGGAATACACTGAAATTGTTAGCGTTTTACCATGCCTTGCTTTTATAGGAACATTATGAACAGGAATAAATCATTCAGCGCCTTGAGCCTGTTCTGCCATTCAGTGAGATCATGGCTGATCTGCCATCTGACTTTATATACCTGCCTTTGGCCAATAATCCTTAATACCATTGTTTAACAAAAACGTATCTATCTCAAATTTAAAACGGACAACTGATCCAGTGTCCACTGCCATTCATTGAGGGGAGTTCCAAACATCTACCACCCTTTGTATGTAGAAGTACTTCCTAACATTGCTCTTGTATGGTCTGGCCTTTATTCTCACACTATGCCTCCTAGTTCTAAAATTCCCCAACCAGAGGAAATAGTTTATCTTGATTTATCCTGTCTTTTTCTGCAAATATCTTGAAAACTTCAATCAGATTGTCCCTTAGCCTTCTGAATTCTAGAGAAAACAGGTCATATTTGTATAATCTGTCCTCATAACGTAACCCTTGAAGTCCAGGTATTATTCTTGTAAACCTACTTTGTCCTCCCCTCCAAGGCCAATATATCCTCCTTAAGGTGTGGTTCCCAGATCTGCTGTCAGTACAAGTGGGGTCTAGCAAGGGTTTTGTGTCACTGCAGCACAATTTCTGCATCCTTGTATGCTGGTCCTCTTGATGTAAAGGCATTCCATTAGCTTTCTTGACTATTTTCTGTACCTGTTAGTGAAATTTTTTAAAGACCTATGCACATGGACATAGACTGTATTTAACATCATACCATCAAGAAATTACCCTGATCTATCCTTTTTTGGTCCAAAATGGATAACCTCACATTTGCTAACATTGAACTCTATCTGCCACAGTTTTGCCCATTTGCTTAGTCTATCATCATACCTTTTATGCTATCATCTACACTGCCTTTAATGCCATCTAACTTTGTCATCAGCAAATTTGGATATATGACTTTTTATGCCATTCTCCAAGTTGTTAATAAATAAAGTGAATAATGTAGGCATCTATTCAGATCCATCGTGTTTCAATCCTTGTCTTTCAATTAACTGGAAATTGTAGACACATAGCAAATTTGGAAGTAATGAGAGTGGATTTTAAATTTTGCTGCATTTTTTAATACAATTATATGCTTCAGTGACTGGGAATAAGGTGAGTCCTCCCGTGTCCTCTGCCAACTCCCTTCTCCTGCTATCACATACTTGACAAATATTGATACTTTTCAAAATATTATGTTTTGGTAAACTGTAAAAATCACCTTCAATTGAGAAAATTAAAAACAATTTTCCAAATTGTTGCAGGAATAAAATTACTTATGAATTCATTGAGGCAGATAACTAAAAGAAAAAGGAAAATGTTTGAATGAGTTACTTAAAGATAATCATTGGAGAGGGGCAGGAATGTTGAGGAAATTTCAGAGCTTAGACAACCAAAGTCACAGCTGCCAATGGTGAAGCAATTAATGTCAGGATGATGAGGACAGAATTGGAGGAATACAGAGCTCTCTCACAAATGTATGAGAAGAGGAGATTACAGAAACTGGGAGGGGTTAGGTTATCAAGACATTTGAAAACATGTTTGAGTATTTAAAATTGAGGTGTTGTCAGAGTGTGAACTAACACTGGGATGTAGAAGCCAAAGTATCGAGATGAACGGGTGGTGTGCCTTTTGTGGACTGGCACTCCTTAGAAGGAAGAGTGCTCGTAATTGCATTTTGTGCGCTGGTGGTCTATAGCTCTGAACGACATCTCAGTACATTGTAGTGACTTTAATCACATGACCTGTTTGGCCAAGTTATAGCGCATTTGGGACAGGTGAGACTTGAACCCAGACCTTTTGACCCAGGGGTTGATGGGGGTGCTACCACTATGTCACAAGAGCTTTCACACTGTCCGCTTTTATTAAACTATGCATATCCTTTATTGTCTGAATCCATCTGTCTTCTCAAAACCGCTCTGATTGAAACATTCCAGACACTTCATTCACGTTCATCAGCTGGTGGACATTCTTCCTTCACAATTCTGTGAACGTGACCTTGTGAAGACCCATGGTTTGAGGTTCAGGTCAAACGATTTGCTATTAGGACAAGTGCATGATCATTGATGCATTTTTCTGTTTCCTGCACTGGATGCAAAGTATTTTATAAATTGAAATACCAGCAAGTAAATTTGATCCACATGCAGCATCCTTGAGAAGCAGAACAGTCATAATCTTTGTTCTTCTCAGTTTATTTTTTTTTAACTTGAGCTGGTGTCTAGAAGGCTGAGTAAGTTTACTTAGGCCAACAGCTAATTCAAATCAAACGACCAGGGACCTGGAAACAGGTCCATGCATTCTATTAATGTCTTACTTTTATACCTATTATTTAGATCAATTTCTCTCCAACTTCCCTTTATTTTCACATGTCTTAAGAACATAAGGAACAGTTCCAGCTGTGTTTTTCTCCTTTTTAGTATTAGTTGAGATTTTGCATTGGTAGTAGTTGAGGCAAGCACAGAAATCCAGAATTTGCTTACAGTGAGCTCCGTATCTTCCATACTGTGTGGTGTTGAGGTTCCCACAGACTACTATGTGATTGGGAAGAGCCTCCACACTCATGGCAATGATTATGACTGCTAAAACTTTGTAAAATAATACATCTTATTGAATTAAGTATAATTATTTTGAAATGGTGGAACAAGTTCACAGTTAGTTATAAATCATTGGACTGTTAATCAAGAGAGCCAGATAATGTTCCGGGCATCCGGGTTCAAATCGGCCATGGCAGATGGTGGAATTTGAATTCAACAAATATCTGGAATTAAGACTCAAATGATGACCATGAATCCATTGCTGATTGTTGGGGAAAACCCAACAGGTTCACTAACGTCCTTTAGGGAAGGAAACTGCCATCCTTACCTGGTCTGGCCTACACGTGACTCTAGACCCATGGCAATGTTGTTGACTCTTAACTTCACTCTGGGCGATTAGGGATGGGCAATAAATGCTGCCTGGCCAGCGACGCCCTCATCCTGTGAATGAATAAAGAAGGAAAAAAAAAATGCTATTTTACTGACCCTATGGAGCTAATTTTATATCTGTGGAATTTTAAATCTCTCTATAATGACTTAATAAATCAACATCTTTAAAGATGTTTATTTATTTTTGTCTTAGTTTCTATCTTTTCACTGTCTGAAAATTTAAATTAAATATGATGGATTTCACATGTGTTTAACTTCTTGGTTTGCTATGTTTGAATATTTCAATTTGATTGCCTGTCTGCCTGCTGACATCATCGCTGCTGTACAGTAGATTCACATCTGGCTTAGTGCAAGGTTTTATCTGCCTTCAGGAAAAGGGGAAATCCCTGCAGAAGACTTTGTGGGCAACTTTCTTCGAGGTTAGCGTTGAATGTCCTTGTTTCACCAGTGACCACAATATCAAGGCCAACATTCACATATCTTATGTACTGTTTTCTTGATTCATTTTCATTTGGCTTCTTTTAAGGTAATCTTTTGAGAACTTGTAGCAACTAAATCTGTAATTTTGACTGTCAGAAAGACAGTGCCCATGATGCCTCTGTATAAGCCAGCTTTTGTTTCTGTCCGTGGTTTCAGATATGTAGATTCCGAATTGCAAAAGCTAGTTTTTATATTTTTACTGTCTTCTGCATTTTCACCCCTCTCCTCTCTTTGCACACCACCTCCCCCCCCAACAACTTTTAGGAAGAGGTGGAACCTTTTCCTGAAGAAAGGGAGAATTTTCTGCAACAACTATACAAGTTCATGGAGGATAGAGGTAAGAATTTTAGCTTGGCTCTTTTATCAACTTTGAAATGTGTCCCATGAGCTGGAGCAATGCCAAAACTAACATATTCAGAATCTCAGCTATGTTTTGTTCATTCTTAATTTAGAGTCAAACACTTTTTTTTTTTTTTAACTCAGTTTCCTTTTGGGCTGAAACATTGGCTGCAATTTGTCCACCTGAAATTACATTTTTGCAGGACACTGACCATTTAGGTGGTCAGCCTCAATGCAAGATGATGGGATTCAGTGCCAGGAGCTGCCACACATTAGCAAAACCACATAATATGACCGGGCTTGGATCTGCTAGATCTTAGTGGGAATGATAAGATGATAGTGGGAAGGTCCAGTTGAAAACAGCAAGATGAAGATGAAGAATCCATTTAGATTCCACAGATGCTCACAGTGGTGATGAATTTGCGTGACTGACTGATGAACAAATCATTTCTATAAATTTCTGACAGCTTGTCACTGGTAACAGTTTTCTCAGCCTCTAAGTTGTGGCTGGTATTGAATTGGTGCAGAATTTAAAAATTCATGGTCAGTTGCTGAATGTTATTTGATATCTGAGAACCCCTTTATATTTTTGGACTATGGGAAAAATACTGTGTTGAATCAAAGAGACTGTGTAAAGAGACCTTGCGGTTTTAAAAATCATGTTCACTGGAGCGTTGAGAGTTATATACATAATATTACCTTTCCCTTGAGCAGCAAGGGAGAAGTCAGACTGAACAGCGCACAGTGGGTTTCTAAACTAAGAGACAGCTGCCTGACAGCAACAGTTCGGTTCCTGAGCAGGTGACTATTGCCTCTGTGTGTGGACAACACAGCAGAAGTTTCCAGTCTGCAAAGAGAAAGCACCCTTCCTGACCCTCCTATGTGGAGAAAGAACAGAAAATCTCCTGCTAGCTATCCTCACTCTCAACTTCCTATGTTAATTGCTTTTTCTGCCAATTCCCTTGATGAAAGGGATAAGGGAAAATC
The DNA here is from genome assembly GCA_024137785.1 of Ginglymostoma cirratum. NCBI lineage: Eukaryota > Metazoa > Chordata > Chondrichthyes > Orectolobiformes > Ginglymostomatidae > Ginglymostoma > Ginglymostoma cirratum. The sequence goes on along the minus strand of JAHRHZ010000111.1, from coordinate 10,916,041 downwards.
ACCTCTTGAGACTCTGAAAGGGGTGAATTCTTGACCTTATTTCATCAGCAAAGAACTAAAAGGAATTGGAAGAAACCAAAAGAAAACAAGTTGTCAACTCCGGTTGTTCGAATTGATGCTATTGAATTGTTTTGCCTGGTTTTTTTTCCCTTTTTCCACCCTTAATATCCATAACTTGTCTATCATTGTGTGTTCATCTGGATGTGAGAGAGGGAATTTTAAAAGTGTATAGTTTAAATTATAGAGTTATAAATTGGCGGCTCATGTTTGATTTTAAGTAATGGCAGGAAGGAACCTGTTTGTGATAAATAGCTGTTTTCTTGTTAAGTACAGAAACCTTGGGAGCTTTCTGTTTTTACCTGAGTTTGTCAGCCAGGTAATTTGGGTACTTTGTGTAGTTTCACTAAATTTGTAACTTTTGTGACAACACGGGAACAATAGGGCTTGATTGGATTGTACTGAGGAAGTGCCAGGCTGCTAGAGAGTTGGTGCTGAGAGAGCGCTGCACTGCTGGAGGGTCAGTACACGGGGCTTAGGTAATGCACTATCCTTAGTGAACCATGACAATTATCAGTATGACAATGTCAGTAGCCTCCTCTAAGTGGTTACTAATGTCTCAGTCTCACCCTGGGTTAAGGGCTGTGCTAGGAGCTGCTTGAAGGGTGGTGTAGGTTGGCAACGATTATGAACAACTGGAGGAGGAACTGGTGGGGGTATGGGTTGTTGAGGGGAAGGGGAGAAAGAAGGAAATAAATATCAATTGCTATTTTCCTCATTTAAGTTAATTTATTACTGTTAATATTTGAGGGACTTAACTAACAATTGAAATTTCAGGTCTAGTCAAAACTGTTGTTATATTGTCTGTTATTCTCTTTAACTGTAGGTACTCCAATCAACAAACGTCCTGTGCTTGGATACAGGGATTTGAATTTATTCAAGCTGTACAGACTTGTACATGAACTGGGAGGATTTGATAGTGTGAGTATTTGTTTTAACAGTTTTATAGAGCAGTATCATTAACAGGAGAACAAGCGTAGTTTCATGGTGTGCAAAGTGTAGATTATCTTCACTATATTCCTTGCAGCAGTCTAGGGCAAATGACTGATTAAAAGTGATGTTGCTTTGTTAATGCCAACATGGTAGAAGTCTTTCCGTGTCTGCATTACCTGATTCTGATAAATAATGTTCATGTAACAATTTCAAAAGTGCCATGTCCTTCAGCCCCCAGCATTGCTGGTGTTCCAGTCACAATGGAAATTGCAGCCTCTACCGTTGGTTTTGAACAATGAGATACATGAGTCATGTTTGGTTTTAACTGCTGTCGACCATTTTCGTTCTTTTTTTTTTTAGTTTTTTTCGCACTTTGTATCTAAACATTATAGATAGTTTGTAAATACTAAGCTTCCAGTGGCTTTCTCATTTTGTACATGTATGTGTAAATGTAGTTATACTATATAACAGATGAAATATGGAAAATTAAGATAGTTCTCACCACCAATGGCTTATTTGCTGTGGAAATAATAACTTGGAGCTCCTTATCTCGCTGAAGTACATAGTGGAGAAATTGTGTGTAACTTGAGGCTAAATTGGTGAAGTGAAAGCGTTACTGTTAAACCAGAAAATGAATGACTCCCAATCCATGCACATGTTAAGAATAACTTAGTATGGAGGCATTGGATTATCACTGGGTTATAAATCAAAGTATTAATCATATCATTTATCGGCATCACCAGTCCTTAGTCAACTCTGGACTTCACTGCTCCAACAGTCTTTTGATTAGCCTTCCATCCTCCAACTTTCTAAACTTTAACTCATCCAAAATGCTGTTGTCTGTATTAATCTCACACCAAGTCTTATTCCCTGTCATCATTGTGCTTGCTGATCTACACTGGGTTCCATTCAAATAATGTCTGTATTTTATCATTCTCGTTGTTGTTTCCAATGCCTCTACGTGTTTTTTTCTTCTTTGCCTCTAATTTCTTCGTAATAGAATAGAATCATAGAATCCCTACAGTGTGGAAACAGGCCCATTCGACCCATGGAGTCCACACTTGCCCTCTAAAGAGCATCCCACCTGGACCCACCCACCCCCTACCCTAACCCCATAACCCTGCAGTTAACCCATCAAACCTGCAGATCCCGGGACACTATGGGCAATTTAGCATGGCCAATCCAGCTAACCTGTACATCTTTGAACTGTGGGAGGGAACTGGAGCACCCAGGGGAAACCCATCTAGACACAGGGAGAATGTGCAAATGCCATACACAGCCACCCAAGGGTTGAGTTGAACCTGGGTCCCTAGCACTGTGAGGCTGCAGTGCTAATCACTGAGCCACCATGCTGCCCTCAATATGTTCCAAGATATTTGCATTCATCTAATTCTTGGCTCTTGTGCTTGCCAATATTAATTGCTGCACTATTGGTGACTATGCTTCAGTTGCCTGTGCCCTAAGCAATGGAATATCCTCTGTACACCTCTCTACTTTGCATTTTCCTTTAAGACAGTCCTTAAAAACCTACCACTTTGACCAAGTTTTTGGTTATCTCAATAATTTCTTCTGTGTAACACTTCATTCACAACGTCCACCTTGGGATGTTTCATTCCTTTTTGCTCGGAATCATTGCCCTGGGTCACATTGTGCAAGAGTTCTCACTTCAGATCATAAGCTTGAGTTGGAAAGTGGTACTTTTGCTGGGGGCATCCGGCTTGAATTGTAACAACACAGCCCTTGAATGAGGTTGGGTGATCTCTGGAACGGATAGCTGTGTTGTAGTGTTGTCGTGGTCTACATCAAACTGGCACAACACTTCTATTCATCGGCAGTTTTTATATCAAGGTAAAACTGATGCAATTGTGAAACCACAAGGTTTCTGGCCTGCACCACCATAACAAGTCTTCACATTTCCACAGCCTGTCAGTGAATAGCTGTAGTTGCCTAAGCTTGAACTAAATTTCCTAACTAATTAAACTGAGTGATTTTTAAATTTTACCCCCAAGCATCTCTGAAATCCAAAGCACACATGCTAACAATATAATTACATTATAAAGAACTATAGAAAACAGTTTACTTTCTCCATTTGTCTGGGGTGATTTTAATTAAAATAAGCAAATTCAATTTTCTACCTAGTTTATGTGATGAGCAGTGTTGCACTTGGTTTGGGACCAGTTAGTTGTACACAATCACAATGCTTGCGTGTAACGTCTATTCTGGTGCTTGCTAGACACTTCAACATGGGAAAACCCCAGTAAATTCAGATAGAAATTGACATCAAGATACATAAGGAAATTTTTGGAGGAGTTACCAAAGCTTGGTTGAAGTTCCTTAGGTTTAAGAAATGCCTGAAAGGAGCAAAGAGAGACAGATTTTGGGAAGGATTTCCAGAGCTTGGTACCCTGGCAGCTGAAGTCGTGACTGCTAAGAGTAGAGTGAAGGAAGAGGCCAGATGACCAAGGCATGGATGATGCTTTTAGTATTTTGCAATTTGGTCTTGTTTTAAAAGAAAAACAGAGCAGCCAGGGTATTGGAGGGCTCATCCCAAGATGCAGCCTTGATTATTTCATAAAGATCTCTATATCCAAGTGTTTATTTTGGAAAATAAATCTCAACACTAACCTTTATCAAAGGATACATATCGCTTTAAGTGGCAAGAGACCCTGCCTTGTGTGGTGTGAGGTATGGCAGTGTTGGGTTGGATGGTGTTTATCATGGTAATTTTACTGGTAATCCACAGGCCCAGGCTCATGGTCTGTGAAAATGGGTTTACGTCACATTATGGCTGCCGGTGGAATTGAAATCCAAGGAATATATTGGGCATTGAAAGTTTGTCTCAGTGAAGTGGCCTCAACAACTATCAGTGATTGGTTTTTAATGACAATCTGGTTCAATCATGCCCTTTTTAGGGTAGCAAGTCTTTCATCATTATTTTGTTTGACTGATCTGTGATTCCAAACTTCTACTGATGTGGTAGATTCTTTCCTGCAGTCTAAGAGGCCTACCAAGCCACTTAGAGGAATGCTCAACCTTCCATCAATGCTGCATCCCATGCAAATGAGGGAAAAAGCCCCCCTCATGTCATGCATCATCTTAAAAAAAAAAAGATGAAATCCAGCTATTTCTTGTGATTTAGCATCCATTGGCACCTCAGTTGCCTAGGGCCTAACCTCTGGAATTCCCTTCATAAACACTCTGTCTTTCCATCTCTCACCTCTTAAGAAACTCCTTAAAAATTAATCCGTTTGACCACTCTTGGTCCGCTGTCTTACTATATCCAAGTGAAGTGCCTTGGGAGGTTTTTTGTGACATTTAAATGCTACATGATGTACGTTTGTTTGTGATCAGAAACCTAAGAGAGATTTGGGATGTTCTCTTGTGGCTGTTCAGTGTTTTCCAGCTCCAGCCTGGCTACTACCCCATTCTTGGAGTTCCAGTGTTGCTGCAATGGAGAATGTCAAACTGTTGATTCAACACATGGAGAAAACAAGAATTACCTGCAGTGCTCATCGTACTGCTCCCCTTCCAAGTAGCTTAATGCAACAGTTATACTTACAAAGAGGTAGCTTAATCATGAATATCACACCCAATTAGAAACAGGATGTTGTGAACGTTATTACTTTGTATTATAGAATCACAGGATGAAACAGTACAGCTCAAGACTATTAGTCCCATCATGCCTCTGCCTACTATCCAATCAGTCTCACTTGACTACATTTTCAACAACAGCTCCAACTTGGATTTATGTAACACCTTCAGCTTAATTAAATTTTCTAAGATGATTCATAAGAGCATTATGAAACATGTGACACCGACAGTAGATGCAGATACCAGGTTAGATGACAGACAACTTGGTTAAATGAAGTAAGTTTTAAGAATGAAGAGGCAGAGAAATGAAGCATACGTATTCCAGAACTTGGAGCCTCTGCCAGTTGAAGGCACAGTCACCAATGGTAGAGTCATTAAAGTCAAGGATTCTAGAGGCCAGAATTAGAGGAGATATTTCAGACAGTTGTTGGGCTATAGGAGGTTACAAAGATCAGGGGGTCAGATTCAACTTTTTATACAATCGCCTTTGAAATTTAGTGTAGAATCTGCTTCCACCCACATTTTAAGCAGTGAACTCCAAACCATCGTAACTCGCTGAAGAAAAGATTCTCATCTCCCTGCTGGCTGTTCTGCCAATTACCTTGAATCTGTGTCCACTGTGGTCACAGTTTTGCTACTGGAAATACTTTCTCCTATTTGCTGTATGAAAACAAAAGTAAAATCTGAATGCTTAAAATCTGAATTTATTTTTTAAGAAAAGGAATTGTGAAGTACTTTCTCTTCGTTGTAACATTGACTGACCAGCGAAGTGCTTTCACCGAGACCTGCTGAGCTTTTTTCTTTCAGCATTTTCTATTTTCATTTGTATGAGTTGTTCTGAATTGTACTGCACGTGGAGCTATAACTTGTGATGCTTTTCTCCTTGTTATAATGTGACGATGCTCATCTTCTGGTTTGTTGCTCATAGATTGAAAGTGGTGCTGTGTGGAAGCAGGTCTATCAGGATCTAGGAATCCCTGTGATGAACTCTGCGGCAGGTTACAACGTGAAGTGTGCATACAGGAAGTAAGTTCCTTATTTAGTTGGATTTTGCTAGAAATATTAAAATGCATTCAGACTTTATTTTGCCACAATGTGTGGTGATTGCCCTATCCTACTGACTTGTACAGATTGACAAATTTATTATGCATTCTTAATATCAGCTGTGGCTCGGTTTATAGCACTGCTGCCTCTGAGTCAGGAGGCAGGGAACTTGATTATGTAAACCCAGACTGATACTCCACTGTTATTGAAGGAGAGCATTACATTGTCAGAGTTAATGGCCTCAGATCTTTTCATTTGGAAAGAAACCTCCAACTCCATTTAATTTACTAAATAAAAACCAAAAGAACTGCGGCTGCTGTAAATCAGGAACAAAAACAGAAGTTCTGAGTTCTGAGGTAGAGTCACTGGACCCAAAATTTTTTTTCTTCACAGATGCTGCCAGACCTACTGAGCTTTTCCAGCAACTTCTGTTTCTGTTCCATTTAATTTACTAATGCACTTCAGGTCCCTGAGGGAGTTCTGACATAAACACCTCCATTGTACTTGTGCAGAAAGTTTAAACTTCCAATTGCTGATTTTACCCTACCTGAATTGCACCATAATTGGCCAGAATCATGCAGACTTGGGCGACATAGGTAAATAAGAAGGATAAGGTCCTAAAGGCAGAATTTAGGGAACTAGGAAGAAAGTTAAGAAAGCAGACCTCCAAGGTAGCGATCTCAAGATTACTATTAGGGTCACGCGCTAGTCAGTGGAGAAATGGCAGGATATACTGGATGAATTCGTGGCTGCAAAGATGGTGTCAGGGGGAAGAGTTTCAGATTCCTGGGGCATTGGACCGGTTCTGGGGCAGGTGGGACCTATACAAATTAGATGGCTTATACCTGGGCAGGATAGGAATTGATGTCCTGGGGGTGGGGGGTGGGCAGTGTTTGCTAGAGCAGTTGGGGAGGGTTTAAACCAATATGCCAGAGGGATGGGAACCTATGTAAAGAGTCAGAAGAAGGCAGCAAGGACAAAAACAAAAGCTAGTAGAGGGAATAAGAAAAGTGATAGGCTGAGAAACCAAGGACAAGATTCAAACAGGGCTGTTGAGAAAAATAAGGAGGCGGCAAACACTGTTAAAAGAACAAGCTTAAAGACTTTGTGCCTTAATGCGCGGAGCATTTGCAATAAAGTGGATGAACTAATCGCGCGGATAGATGTAAACTGGTACAATATAATTGGGATTACGGAGACATGGCGGCAGGGTCACCAGGATAGAAACTGAATGTCCCAGGGTATTCAGTATTTAGGAAGGACAGGCAAAAAGGATAAGGTGGCAGAGCAGCATTGCTGGTTAAAGAGGAAATTAACACAATAGTGAAAAAGGATATTAGCTCTGACATTGTGGAGTCTGTATGGGTAGAGGTGAGAAATACCAAGGAGCAAAAAACATTAGGTGTCATATATGGAACCCTAAACTGCAGTGGTGATGTTGAGAATGACGTGAAACAGGAAATTAGAGAAGAATGTGATAAGAGAATATCAGTGATCGTGGGTGATTTTAATCTGCAAACCAAATTAGCCGCAACGCCGTAGAGGAGAAATTCCTGGAGTGTATACGGGATGGTTTTCTTGACCAATGTGTGGAGGAAACAACTAGAAAGCAGGCCATCTTAGACTGGGTACTGTGTAATGAGAAGGGAATCAGTGGCGATCTAGCTGTGAAAGACACCTTGGGGGATGAGCGACCATAACACAGAATTTTTTATCAAGGTGGGAGAGTGAGGTTGTTGATTCAGAGCCTAGGATGGTGATCCTTAATAAAGGAAACTGAGGATATGAGGTGTGAGTTGGCCTTGATAGATTGTAGAGAGTTACTTAAAGGGACGACAGTGGATAGGCAATGGCAAACATTCAAGGAACGCATGGGGGAACTGCAACAATTGTTTGTTCCTGTCTGTCACAAAGACAAAATGGGTAGGAGGGCTAATCCACTGCTTACGAAGGAAATAAGAGATAGTATCTGATCCAAGGAAGAAACATACAGATTGGCCAAGAAAAATAATAAATCTGAGGATTGGGAGCAGTTTTGAATTCAGCAAAGAAGGACCAAGGGATTGATTAAGAACGGGAAAATAGAGTACAAAAGTAAGCTTGCAGGGAACATAAAGACTTATGCTAAGGGTTTCTGTAAGTACATGAAGAGAAAGAAATGAAGGCCCCCTACAGACAGAAATGGGGGATTGCATAATAGGGGACAAAGAAATGGCTGAGGAACCGAATACGTACTTTAGTTCTGTCTTCACAAAACAGGACACAAATCAGATACCAGAATTGTTGGAGGATGCAAGAATCAGTGAGGGAAGAACTGAGGAAGATCAATATTTATAGAGAAATGGTGCTGGGAAAATTGTTGAGATTGAAGGCTGATAAATCCCCAGGCCCTGATGATCTACATCCCAGAGCACTTAAGGAAGTAGCTCTGGAAACAGTGGATGCATTGGTGGTCATCTTCCAGGATTCTGTAGACACTGGAACAGTCCTTGCAGATTGGAGGGTGGCAAATGTCACTCGAATATTCAAAAAGGGAGGTAGAGAGAAAACAGGTAATTATAGACCAGTGAGCCTAACATCGGTAGTGGGGAAAATTCTCGAATCCATTGTCGAGGATTTTATAGCAGAGCATTTAGAAAACAGTGGCAGGTTCAGACAGAGTCAGCATGGATTTATGAAGGGGAAATCATGCTTGACAAATCTGTTGGAATTCTATGATATAACTAGTAGAGTTGACGGGGGGAGCCAGTTGATATAGTATATTAGGACTTTCAGAAAGCGTTTGACAAAGTCCCACATAAGAGATTAAAGTGCATGGGATTGGGGGAAATATTGAGATATGTAGGAAACTGATTGACAGAGAGGAAACAAAGAATAGGAATTAATGGGTCCTTTTCAATTTGGCAGACAGTAACTAGTGAGGTGCCACAGGGATCAGTGCTGGGACCCCAGCTATTCACAACATACATTAATGATTTAGATGAGGGAACAAAATGTAACCTCTCTAAGTTTGCAGATGATACCAAGTTTGGTGGGAGGATGAACTGTGATGAGGATGCAGAGATCCCTCAGCATGATCTGGACAAGTTGAGTGAGTGGGCAGATCAATGGCAGATACAGTATAATTTGAGTAAATGTGAGGTTATTCACTTTGGAAGCAAAAACAAGAGGGTAAATTACTGCCTGATTGGCTATAAATTGGGAGAAGGGAGTATGCACCTGTCGCTGAAGATAAGTGTGCAGGTGCAGCAGGACGTAAAGAAGGCAAATGGTATCTTGGCCTTCATTGCGAGAGGTTTTGAGTACCGGAGCAGGGATGTGTTGTTGCAGTTATACAGGACCTTGGTGAGGCCACACCTGGAATATTGTGCGCAGTTTTGGTCTCCTTTCCTGAGGAAGGATGTTCTTGCTCTCGAGGGCGTGTAGCAAAGGTTTACCAAGCTGATTCTGGGGATGGCGGGTCTGATGCATGAGGACAGATTGACTAGGTGAGGATTGTTTTCGTTAGAGTTCAGATAAATGAGGGGGGGGGAATCTCAGACTTATAGAATTCTGACAGGACTAGACAGGGTAGATGCAGGGGAGGATGTTCCCGATGGTGAATGTGTCCAGAACCAGGGGTCACAGAAAGAGGAATCGGGGTAGACAATTTAGGACGAAGATAAGGAGACATTTCTTCACCCAAAGAATGGTGAGCCTGTGGAATTCATTACCACAGGAAGTAGTTCATGCCAAAACATTGCATGTATTCAAGAGGCGCCTAGGTATACCACTTTGGGCGAATGGGATCAAAGGTTATGGGGGGAAAGCAGGACGAGGCTACTGAGTTGGACGATCAGCCATGATCGTGAAGAATGGCTGAGCAGGCTTGAAGGGCCGAATGACCACCTCCAGCTCCTAGCTCCTATGTTTCTATGTTTTTTACACTGATTAACTGAGTGCTTTTCGCAGCTGGCCTAAAGCCTGCTGAGCAGCATAACTGTTAAATAAATCAGTTCTGGTGTCAAAGCATTCCAGCATTTGCAGTAACCTTCACCACCTCCCTGAGCAGTATTCACCTTCAACTCCCAGGGAGAGAAGTATTCTTAAAGGGCAATGGGTAGAGGAAATTACTGTTGGGGACAGATTAAGGGGGTGTGGAAGGGGTGGTGGTCACTGCCTGGGTGTGAAATGTGGGTCAGTATTGGATGATGACATTGGGGAGAGGGTAAAGGAGATAATAACAGTGGGGTGGTTATGGGAGGGTGTGACTGCCAGGGGTAGGGGCTTGGTGACCACTGTCAGCTAGGAAATTAATGGAATGTAATCATTGTCAGCCAGACAATGACTCAAAGGTTATTTCTTCGTTGCATATACATTATTACTGCTACCAAGTTCTCTCACTTGCATTCTCTGAAACATCACATCAAATACCATGGGACTCCTGACCGTATTGTGAAAGCATTATGGACAGCAAGTATTTTGTGTCCCTTATGTTCCAGGTGTCCTGTGCACTTGTGGTTTACAGTGTTTCACTTGTATCAGATTAACACAATTTTGAAATCCTTAGTTTAGCTGGCAATTAATCATTTCTATGCTATGAAATTCAAAAATCTGGATTAAACTGTAAGAAAAGCAGTTAATAAACTGAAAAAAGCAAATCAGTAAATCCTTTTTGTGATATGTTTTGCTACTATTGTGTTGTTTCGACCAGCTGACTTTTCACAGATAAAAATGACAATTTCCAACAAAACATAAAATGTGAATTATTTGAAAAGCACCTCAACGTGCCTCTATAATTTGAAGTATAACTGCTTATCGTTGTACTCAGCGGTCTAATTTTGGCCAGGGGCTGGTTCTTAAATGTAATTCTGCAGGTGACATCTCGCTACCTGCTTTGGTTATGAGCACATTATTTGCAAACACGTGAAGATCTGTTCTCCTCCCCTTGCAAAGTCTCTGGCCCACCCATGCTGGTGTTAGTGCTCCACTGAAAATTTCTCCAAATCTATTTTGTTTCACCTCATCAGCATGTTCTCCTTTCTCCGTCACACATTTGTCTAACTTCCCCTTGAGTGTATCACTGCTCATTTGTCTCAACTGCCCATTACAGTAGTAAGTTCCAAATTTTAGCCACTCTCTGGATGAAGAAGTTTCTTCTGAATTCCCTGTTGCATTTATTAATGACTATCTTGTGTTAGTTATCTCTGGTTTTGAATTGTTTGAAGCATTGCTTTTGCTCTCGCTCCCCCCTAGCAAACAGTTGCATAGTTTGCCGTCATTTTTGAACATTCCTCGTGCCTTTAAATCCTTTTGTTAGTGAAGTGAAAACATTTACTGGGCTATTGAAAAGGGAGTTCTAGCATTTTGATCCAGTGTCAATGAAGGAACAGCATTAATAATTCTCAGTTAGGATGGTGTGTCACTTTTAGAGAACTTGCAAGGGATGTTGTTCCCATGTATCTGCTGCCCTTGTTATGGGGCACATTGGTTCAATGATTAGCACTGCTGCCCCACAGGTTCAGTTCCACTCTCAGGCAACTGTCTGTGTGGAGTTTGCACATTCTCCCGGTATCTGATTTTCTCCCACAGTCCAAAGATATGTAGGTTAGGAAGACTGGCCATGGGAAGTGCAGGGTTGCAGGCATAGGGTAGGGAGTGCTGGATCTGGGTGGGATGCTCTTTGAAGGGTTAGCGTGACTTTGATGGGCCAAATGACCTGCTTCCACACTGTAGGGATTCTGTGATCCTGTGATGATTGTCTTCCTAGGTAGTGAAAGTTACATGTTTGAAAAGTGCTGCCAAAAGAATCTTGGTGCATTGCTGCAGTGCATCTTGTATACGGTATACATTGTTGCCACTGTGCATTAGTGGTGAAGAGGCTGAATGTTGAAGATCGTGGATGGGGTGCAATTCCTGGAATTATGTTGAATTTCTTGAATGTTGTTGGAGTTACATTCACCCAGGCAAGGGCAGAGTTTCTGTCACACTCCTGACTGATGCGTTGCACGTTGTAGACAGGCATTAGGGTGTCAAGAAGTGCATTACTGCCTGCAGAACTCCCAGCTTCTGACCTGCTCTTACAGTTACAGCATTTATATGGCTGGTCCAGTTCAGTTTCTGACCAGTGTAATCCCAAGAATGTTTATGGTTCTACCTTTCATTATCAGGGAGAGATAGTTAAATGCTCTCTCACTGTAGACGGTCATTGCCTGACACTTACTGACACTTTCGGGCCTAGACCCTTTATCAGAAATGGCCCGAAACGTCAAGCTTTCCTGCTCCTCTGATGCTGCTTGGCCTGCTGTGTTCATTCAGCTCCACACCTTGTTATCTCACTTACACTATCAATGTTACTTACCAATTAGCAGCTCAAGCCTGAATGTGGTCCTGTATGTGGAGACAGACTGTTTCAGTATCTGAGTGAGCACATAAACTACCATGTGATGTGGAAGCAATACCAATGAGAAGGCAATTAACTCACTCAAGTTTCATCCAAAAGAGGGCTTCAGCAAAGAGGGCAGAGAAAGCACATTTACAAGGACCTGTGTGTGTAAAATACATAGGATAGTATAAAGGACAAGGTTACAACATGAGTTGTGAATTAGACAGTTTTACTGTTGTTCCTTCAATTTTGTGCAAGTCAACCAGACAATCTAATGGGGTTCATTAAGGAGTCAGCAGTCTCTGGGGAACATGTGCCAGCAACAATGTTGCAAAGCATAATGGAGGGTCTGTTCAAATGTACTGTTTGGGTGATGACCATCCCTGGAAGTATTTGATGGAATACAGCTACAGGTGATCACAACCTGAGAGCTGAATTGATTGAGTGGAAATGTGAGAGATCCTACGTAGCATAAGCTGAGTTAGAGAACTTTGGAATAGCACATGACCACTGGACTGCCTGCCAAGCCTTTCCTCCACCATGACACCCATTTTTTCTGTGTTTATGGGTCCGTATATGTGTGCAATGGACTTTACGAAGGGGTTAGAGTTTTAACTAGAAACTTGTATGTTGACAGTTCATAATTGTTTACCTGTAGCTAGAAGTGATTTAATACAAATAAATATTCTTGTTAATTACAAAAGTCTTGTCCATGCGTTCTGTCAGCCTGGGTCGAAAAGGCAAGTGAATTGAGGGATTTTACAATTTTTTTTTAACCAATCTTCAACTTTTGTGACAACTCCGTGACTAGCAGGAGTTCCTGCAAGCCATTCACCATTCTGGCTTTGAAATATATCGCTATTCCTTCACTGTCACTTTGTCAAAATCCTGCAAGTTCCTCTCTAAGAGCTTTGTGAGTCACCCTACAGCACATAGATTCCATGGTTCAAGAAGGCAGCTCAACACCGCTATCTCAAGGACAACTAGGGACAGGAAATAAATGCTGGTGTGCCAGTGACACCCAGGTTCCATGAATGAATAAAGATAAACTCCTAGATTATGCATTGTAGACCCTAATTCCATGCTGCTTTAAACAATTTTATGTCCCATCTTTGCCTGAGATTGGTGTCTTCTGGTTTTGACCCTTCTACCAATGGGAGCAATTTCTCATTCACTGCTCTGTTCAGGCCCTCCATGTTATTGAACACCCTCTGCCAAATTCCCCTCAAACTGGTCTTCTCTGAGAACAGTCCCAAGTTCTCCAATCTATCCATGTAACTAAGTCCCTCGTTTCTGTAAAGATGTTCTTAATTCTCTCTGCATCCTGTCTAATGACTGCATATTCTTCCTGAAGTGTGGTGTGCTGAATTGGACACAATACGACAGTTAAGACCAAAATAATGTTTTACAGAAGTTCGCCATATCTCAAAACAAAAAATGCTGAAAATCACCAGCGGGCCAGGCAGCGTCTGTGGAGAGCAAGCTAATATTTCAAGTCTAGATGACTCTTCATCAGAGCTTAACTGTGATTTCCACATTTTTTTTTTTTTTTTTTTTTTTGTTTTCGTTACAGATTCCAGCATCTGTAGTAATTTGCTCCTTCACCATAATGTCCTTACTTTTGTACTATAACCTTGATAAAATCCAGATACCATCTGCTATATTAACTGCATTCTCAATCTGACCTGAGGTCTTCAACCATTTGCGCACACAAACTTTTAAATATTTGTACTGCTACACCCCTTCTAGAGTTGTTCCTTCTCGCTCTTAAAATGTATCATTTCATATTTCTCAGCGTTAAATTTTGTCAACCACACTGTGCCATTGCATGTACATGACCTCCTGCAGTTTATTACTATCCTCCTCTCAGTACACCCAAGTTTTATGTCACCTACAAATTTTGAAATGATTTCTCTGTGGAACCACGTATGGGTCATTAATATAGACAGGTGAAGCAACAGTTTTAGTACAGCTGAGACCACCTTTATTTTTATTTTTATCATTCTTGGTTTGGACCCATAAACTGTAGACTTTAAGAAAAAGGAACAGGGGTGGACCATTCAGCCCCTTGAGCCTGCACCACCATTCAATAGCATCACGGCTGATCCAACATTCCTCACATCCACTCACCTGGCTTTTCGTTCTAATCCTTGATCCCCTTACTGGTCAAGAATCTATCTACCTCAGCTTTAAGTATAATCAAGGACTCAAAGCACTGTGGCAAGAAGTTCCAAAGATTCTCAACCGTCAGAAGAAATTCCTTCTCATCTCCGTTTTAAATTGGCTGAAGAGCTGATGGTGACCTTTGAACTGTGAGCAGCAGCTTGCATTTTTCTTAAAAGATGAGAAAACAACAACTTATACTTAATTGAACCAAGCCTAGAAGTTAGTTTCAGCTTGATTCTTGTTCAAAGAATGCTCTGGACATTTCAGTTCTGGGCATGTTTTATGCTGAAAGAAATGGAAGTTGTTGAATGTTAACTGTAGCTTCATAGACAACCTGTCTAATGAAAGGAAATCAAAGTTTGAACTAGTTTTGAATTCTGTTCCAGTCAGAAGGATTGTGACTCTGAAAACTACAAGACAGAGGTCTGATTGCTTCCTGATGTCCTATCATCGTCAGTTTCTTGGAAGTTTGGAGAATAGAATTTGTTAATAAGCATCAATTAAATATTCCTTGGAGCTTGCTGGAAGCTATTTGTATACACCAGTGTCTTTAGAAATGATGCAATTCCATTTGCCAGTGTTGTTACAGATTGTAGAGTTTAAATGAACTGACCAGTGAAATCTCTTTTTTTTTTTTGCCTTCTGATTTATCCCATTGCTGTGTCTGTTTGTCTGATTTTGTGAGTGGGTGCTAGAATCAGACAAGATTTGATTTAAATCATGGACATTAATTACATTGTTTAGTTCCTTAACATTGCTATGCTAAAGCCATTGTATTATGCATTAATTGTTAATTATTTTGCTTAAGCTATAACTTGGTATCTGTGTCAATTATTCTCTAAGTTTGATACTGCATAAAGGCCATAAAACATAGGAGCATAATTAGGCCATTCAGCCCATTGAGTCTGCCCTGCCATTCGATTGTGGCCGGGGAGGTAATAGCCTAGTAGTATTATCACTAGACTGTTAATCCAGATCCCCAGATAATATTCCGGGGACCCGGGTTCAAATCCCGCCAAGACAGATGGTGGAATTTGAGTTCAATAAATATCTGGAATTACCAGTCTAATGATGACTGAGAATCCATTGCCGATTGTCGGGGAAGAAAAAAACACATCTGGTTCACTAATGTCCTTTTAGGGTCGGAAACTGCCATCCTTACCTGGTCTGGCCTACGTGTGACTCCGGACCCACAGCAATGTGGTTGACTCTTAACTGCCCTCTGGGGGCAATAAATGCTGCCTAGCCAGCGACGCCCTCATCCCGTGAATTAATTATTTAAAAAAAAGTTTCTCGACCTCATTCTCCTGCCTTTTCCAAGTCTGGTTATGAACCATTGGGGTCAATTTTGAGGATCTTTTGAAGGTTTTAATTTTACTGAGTTGCAAATACAGGTGTTTCTCTTATAATGTGATCGTTTTGTTCTTATGAGACCTCGCGCTATAGAAAATCGCCGCAGAAAATCAGGTTATAGGGAAATCAGAAACAGCAGAAAGTTTGCGTTATTCAAACAGTGTCAACTATTTATCAGTCACGTTACAGCCAATTTGCGTTAATGAAACACACTTTATAGCAGAAATACTTGTACAAGGATAGGGAGACTAATTTGATTTGGCTGTCTGCCTTTGTGTCAGAACAGTATTAACCCAGCCACCACTTCAAGTCTGCAAATCAACCATTCTCCACTGCTCGGTTTCCTGTCACACAATCAGCTTTGCATCCATGCTGTTGCAACCCCTTTTATTCGGCGAGCATTAACTTTGCTGATAAGCCTGTCATGTGGCAGTTTAGCAAACATTTTTTGTAGTGCGTCCACACCCCCTTTACCCCTCATCAAACCATTCACTTAACTCAAAAACTCAATCAAAATAGTTGAAAATGATTTGCTCTTAACAAATCCAAAGTGGTTTTTCTTATTCACATTTATCCAAGGGATGGTTCTGTTGTTTTTGTTCCAAATTTTTGTTTTTAAAAACTTTGTCATGACCAAAATTTAATGGACTAGCATGTAATTGTTGGCTTTATCTTTGTTTCCTTTTTCTTTGAAGAAAAGTATATTTGCAGTTCGTCAGTCATCTAATACCACTGCTTTGTTAAAGGAAGCTTGGGAGTAGTAGTTTGGCTGAAAAAACTTTGACAAAATGTCTTTTTTGTCTTATTTAGTTAAATCAACCATGTTCCAGTCCAACCAGCCTGACTGTCATCTTGATGTTTATTAATATCCTTCTCACAGTTGTCCAGTTAAGTGCATGATAAAAAGCGTCAACCATGTATTTCATTTTTCAGCAATACTGATGCTTAGAAGATTATGGCAATTTTCACATTTCTCTGCAATTTCCATCCTTCAGTACCCTTGGATACATCTGATCTGTTCCTGGTGACCGTTCAGCTTTAACTATGTCCAGCCTTTCTAACAAACAGTTTTTACCAAATATTAGTCAATTTGATGTTTCAGTTACGTCCCCTCTCTCTCACTGCAACTTTGGCAAATAGATGCAAAAATCTCATTCAGTACATCAACTATGCCTTCACGTGTAAGTTCCCCTGTTAGCCCTTGTTTTGCTGTGATGTGCATCAGATAGAGGTGATCTGTCTTTTTTTATTCATTCATCAGATGTGGGTGTCATTAGCTCAGCCAGCATTTATTGCCTATCCCTAATTGACCAAAGAACAGTTGTGAGTCAACCACATTGCTGTGGGTTGCTCTCTCTAACGGACATTTGTAAATCAGATGAGTTTTTTTCCCCAAGAATCAAGAGTAGTTTCATTGTCAGTATTTGACCCTTAATTTCTGATATTTACTCAATTCAAATTCTACTATCTGCTGTGGTGGGATTCAAACCCTGGTCCTCAGAATATTATCTGGGTCTCTGCTTAAGAGTCTACTTATAATACCACCCACCCATGACCTCTAGTGATGTAGGATTTGCTTCCATCAGCAGATTTTCATTTACAATGAGCAAAACTAGTCTTTTTGTATTCTTGTGCTCAGAGATGAACCTCCTGATGAACCATTAACTTTTTAATTTTGTAGTTTGGTTGCTGCATTAAATATGTTACGCCCTAAAGTGTAAGAGTCAAGGATGGGTCACTTTTTTATTGTGTCTGTTTTGGCTCTTTGCTTGAGTAATTTGAAACTAATAATACAATTGGTAGACAAAGCAGCCTGCTTAACAGGCTTGACATTCACGTACATTCACTGTCTCCGCTACCAATATACAGTAGCAGCTATGTGTACCATCTACAAGATTCACTGCAGAAATTCATCAAGGTTCCTTTGCTGGCATCTTTCAACCCCACAAACACAACCATCTAATCGATAGCAAATACATGAGAACACCAAGTTCCCATCCAAACTAGTGACAAGCTGACTTGGAAACACATTACAATTCCTTTGCTTATTACTAGGTTAAAATCTTGGGAGCTCCTTCCCCCATATCAAATGGACTGTTGTGAGTCAAAAAGGCAGCTCACTTCACTACCACATTCTCAAAGCCAGTTAAGGATGGGCAATGAATGCTGGTCCAATCACCAAAGTCCACACAACCTCAATGAATTTTTTAAAAATTAGGAACCGAAGCCATGCAGCTCTTGAGTCTACTGCACCATTCAATAAGATCATACCTGATATGTTTGTTTCAAATTCCTCATTCCCATTTATTCCACAATCTTTGATTCCTTTGCCTAACAAAAATCTGTCTACGCCCACCTTTAAAAATATGCAATGAACCCCATCTCCGCCACCTGCTGAATCAGTGTTCCAAAATAGTGGAATACTCGGAGAAACGGTTATCCTAATCTCCATCCTCAAATTTTTTTTTATATTTTATAGAATCCCTAAAGCATGAAAACTGCCCCCCCAGTCCACACTGACCCTCAGAGCAGCCCACCCAGACCCAGCCACCTGTAACCCACCTAATCTACACATCCCTGAACACCAATCCATCTAGCCTGCACATCTTTGGACTGTGGGAGAAAACCGGAGCACCTGGAGGAAACCCACGCAGGCACCCTTTTTAACAATGACCCCCAGCTCTGCACTCACCCATAGGATGCAACATCATGTCCATTCAGGACCTTATTATACTTAAATCAAATCACTACTTGCTCTTCAAAACTCTGGTAATAAGCCAAAACTGTCCAACCTGTCCTTGTAAGATAAGTCAATCGTTCCAGTTACCAACCTGATAAATGCTGTGTGAATCGCCTCCAAAACATTTATGGCCTTCCTTAAATGAGGAGACTGAATCTGCAATCCCAAGGTCCCTTTTTTTTAAGCCATATCCCTATTTACTGAACTATTTAAGATGTTTATCTGTCCCTCCTGTTAGGAAGGGGAGTTCAAACCCCTCTGATAATTAAATTCAAAACACAAGTCGTCAATCTGTTCTGGCGGGAGTAGAGGCCCCCTTCTAATAATTAAACCTGAAACACCCAGAGAAGCTCACCTCACCTAATCAGTTTTTAAAAAAGTGGTTAAATTAAAGAAAATCCCTGATATTGACTTTATAAGCAACAAGTAACCATTTATTTATTTAACCCTAACAGTGGACAAATTAACAGAACTGCTAAACAATTGAACAATTCCCCCCTAATTCCTAATTATTCCCTAACTAAACAAAATTCTACTGGTATGCTGTTCCAATAAACACAGGTCCCACTTATGTAAAACCAATTAATAAGAAAACTAAGTGAAAACTAAGTTAAAACTTAGACGATCAAAAGTTCAGCCAGGTTAAGTCTTCCAGAATGTTCTTTGCCTTCTCCACTGATTCTTCAGTCAGGAGTACTTTCTTTGTGAATTATTCTGTCAGGAATCTTAGCTAGGAGTGCTGTGGTACCTTTATGAATAAGTAGTGCTTTCTCAGAGATCTTAAAAATTTCTGAGAGAGCCAGATATTTACTCTTTAGATGGCAGTTCTCTCTCTCACTGTTTTACCAAAACCCTCCTCTTATATACCTTCGATGACCTGTCAATTTTCTTATAATAGGGTTGGCCCTCGGTTGTCAAAACCATCAGATTTAAGTACAGTTGGTTTTCAATCTCTAAGTGCTTGGTTTGAATGAATTGGCAGATCTTCAAGCTGGTTGCCAAAGCATCAAAATAAACTTAAGGTTTCCTATCATACAGCCAATTGATACGTTTCCATTTCAAAACTGTCTGCAAGTCTTCAACTGTTTACAGACACATTTTTGTTCAAACGTCCAAGCTTAGGAAAATGCATCACCTCTTAAAGGAACTAGCATTCTTCCTCCCGCCCCATCATTTTTGCAAATAAATTCTAACTTCCTGCTTTCCAATTCTTAAGCACTCTACACAACTTTGCAACATTCCTCTAAAAGATAGAGAGGCATCTCCCAATATTTAGAAGAGAGTTCTGGGCTCAAATAATTCTTAATAGAAAAATACTTCCAATAAACTCTTCTGATTCTCCATGACAATCAAAAATGTATAAACAATGACTTACCAGTCAGAGAAAGCAGTTCATCCTAAGACTGAAACTTTTTATAATTACAAAGACTTTTATAGTAAACTAGAGTCCATAAATAAAAGATATTTCAGTACTGGAATTTGTAACTAAGGAGAAATTTCTTTCCTTGGCAAATGATTAGTATGTGAAACACGCACACAGGAAGTAGTTGAAACAAATTAGCTGCGTTGATGGGGGAAGAAAAGGAAATGGAAAGAAATGTTGAAAGTGTAAATGGTAGATGGAACAGAAGGAGACTCCTGTAGAGCATAGACACCAGTACAGATTATTCGAGGTGATAGCATTTTTCAGTTTTGTATATTTTGTGTAAATTGGCCCTCCCTGTTTCAGTAAAAGTAAACTCCATGTTTGAATCTGTTCTCACAGCTACAGTGTTTTCCTATTGTCTTTTACAATTGCTTGTGCTATCAACTTTGAATTATCAACAGATTTTGGCACTAGTATTATGTGTATATCATGAGTTTACAGAATAATGCCAGCTACTAACTTTACTGTTAAGCAAGTAACAATGTGAAGTCCAACAAATGGCAGGTGCTCAAAATACAAGTATGATAGGATTAAAATGAAGGCGTCCGTAAGAGGACATTCCTAATGAAAAGTGTGATTTTTTTTTTCTTTTTTTTTCCTGAATCTGAAGTGAGATATATTGACAGAATGATCTGGAAGAGGAAAAAAACTTATCGATTGTGATCCATTAGTGGAGAATTATATATGAAGCGATAATAAGAGACCTCGAGGATCGGTTACATGAGTTTCACTTCAAAACCCATAGCGTGTGTTGTGTAAATTTTAGTCCTTTCAACTGCAACGATATCAAAAAAGTTGATGATCTGCACACTGAGGATAGAGGGATCGACACTGACAGTAGCCCCCACACCATTGCTCCTGACCCCACTGACGACTCTTCCTTCCCATAACAACAAAAAGTACTTTTTCCATGGGTAATCCTCCTTGTGAGGCCTGGCAGTGTTTTATCAGCAGTAGCCACACTTGTGGCACTGTTGAGTTCAGTGCTTTTCGGTCTCTGGCTGGCCATCAGCGGCTGAGACTTACTCTTCCTAGGTCCTACTTCCAGGCAAAGGCCTGACAGCAGCCAATCAGTTGCCTGATAGCTGAAAGATCTGGTGCACTCTTCCATCTTTACAGGCTGTGGTTACCCCACTCCAAATTCTCCTGTTTTCGGACTAAGATGATCCTGAGTTTGACGTGCCTTAAAGTAAACTGCAGGGTGACATCCATCATGAGATGGATTGTACATGTAGAGGGAAGCAGTGGTTTTGAGATCTACAGTTTATTCTTGTTGGGTTTTTGTTTTGCAGTTTGTAGAACAGCTGAATAAAAGTTGATGCACTATAATCAATGTCCTGTGGTGGTCATCTTGTAACATGATCTTACTAAGCATTAATTTTAGAATGTAATTTATGTCTTTTGAGTATCTCTACTCAACCTGAAAATTGCTGCATGTTGAATCATGAATTAAAAAAATTACAGAACTAGGTCATTCAAACCATTGTGGTTGTACTGAGATGTTGAAAGAGCCATCCAATTAGTTCCATCCCCAATTTTATAGCCCACATTTTTCCCCCTCTCAACATTACTAAAAATACTTATTTGGTCAGTGTCATCTTGCTATATGCAATTTGGCTCCTCTGCCTTTTAAGTTACAAAAGTGATTATGCTTCAAAAGGACTTCTTAAAGTTGTGAAAAGTGCTTTGGAAATACAGTTTTTATTTTCTTCCAGTGTTGTATGTCACCATGTGGCATTAAGCAGTTCGTTATTCCTGCAACCTGCAGTAACTAAAAGTCTTCTGTCAGGCAGGTGGTGAGGAGCTACTGGTATGGGTTTCTTTCCTTAAGTAATTTAGAACCTTGATGTTTGTTTTTCCAGATACTTGTGCGGTTTTGAGGACTATTGCAAGTCTGCTAACATTCAATTTCCCACGTCACTGCAAGGGAATGTTAAAGGAGAAAAAGAGAAGAAAGAATGTGATAAAGATCATGACACCCTTGATCATACAGAGGAGAAAGAAAAGATCCAAAATATTAAACCAGCAACAGTTGAAGTTGAAAATGAAAATGAGGATGAATGTAAAGACATTTGTGATGATGATGAACTAAAGGATCAGGAAACAAAATCCCTGAAGGTAAATACTGAATAATGTTTAGTTGCATGTGTGTGTTATAGCACTTTGAAGTTGCTTCATAATACTGGAATAATATGGATTTCCTTAAAATACCTCGCTTAAAGGCAATGATGACAATTCTTAGCTGTTACTTTTAACCTTCAGCAATATAAATAGTTGTCAGTCAGCTATATCTGTCTCAATTTGTTAAAATGCTGCAAACGTAAAGAACAAATGAGTTGTGATGTTGACTCAATTTTGAAATACCTAATTATGGAACTCCAGATACAGAATCCTCTCCTTGACCAGAGGGTGTAGAATATTCTCAAAGGCGAGAGGGACCAGCAGGAGCTTGTTGTACACTCTGGAACTAGCGATGTAGGAAAAGATAAGGACAAGATTCTGATTCAGAAGGTGGATGTACCTACTAGAGAAGGTGTAAAACTTGACCTACTCTTGGAAAATAAGGCAGGCCAGATGACTGAGGTGTCACTGGGGGAGCACTAAGGGGCTAGTGACCATAATTCTATTATTTTAAAATAGTGATGGAAATGGATAGACCAGATCTAAAAGCCGAAGTTCTAAGTTGGAGGAAGACCAATTTTGACGGTATTAGGCAAGAACTTTGAAAAGTTGATTGTGTGTGTGTGTGTGTGTGTGTGGTGTTTAGGAAGGGTTGCGGTCAGATGATTGCAAGTAAAGGGACAGCTGGAAATCGTGAAGTATTCAAAACTGAGATAACAAGTGCCTGGAGACAGTATGTTCCTGTTAGGGTGAAGGACAAGGCTGGTAGGTGTAGGGAATGCTGGGTGACTAGAGAAATTGAGGTTTTGGTCAGGAATAAGAAGGAAGCATATGTAAGGTATAGATAGTAGGGATCGAGTGAATCCCTCGAAGGGTATAAAGGCAGGAAGAGTATACGTAGGAGGAAAATCACGAGAGCAGAAAGGGGACATGAATATAGCTTTGGCAAATAGGGTAAAGGAGAATGCAAAGTGATTTTCTAAATACATGAAGGACAAAAGGATAACTAGGGAGAGAAAAGGACCCCTTGATCAGCAAGGCCACTTGTATGTGGACCCGCAGGGGTTGGGGGAGACACTAAATGAGTGTTTTGCATCAATGTTTACTGAGGAGAAGGATATCGTAGATAGAGAACGTGGGGAAATAGATAGTGACATCTTGAATAATGTCCATGTTTTATGAGGAGGAGGTGCTAAACGTCTTAAAATACATAAAGGTGCATTCCTGTGACCTGATCAGGTGTACCCTAGAACTTTGTGAAGTGAGGGAAGAGATTGCTGGGACCCTTGCTGAGATATTTATTTCATCGATAACCACAGGTGAGGTGCCAGAAGACTGGACGTTGGCTAACGTTATTTAAGAAAGATGGTAAGGAAAAGCCAGGCA
Source organism: Ginglymostoma cirratum (assembly GCA_024137785.1). NCBI lineage: Eukaryota > Metazoa > Chordata > Chondrichthyes > Orectolobiformes > Ginglymostomatidae > Ginglymostoma > Ginglymostoma cirratum. The sequence goes on along the minus strand of JAHRHZ010000111.1, from coordinate 10,892,860 downwards.
ACTTATAGACTCATAAGGTCTGACATTGGTGATGGGCAAGTTCTTGGAGGGAATCCTGAGGGACAGGAATTACATGTATTTGGAAAGGTTAGGACTGATTAGGGATAGTCAACATGGCTTTGTACGTGGGAAATCGTATCTCACAAACTTGATTGAGTTTTTGAAGAAGTAACAAAGACGATTGATGAGGGCAGAGTGGTGGATGTGATCTATGTCGACTTCAGTAAAGTGTTCGACAAGGTTTCGCATGGTAGACTGGGTAGCACGGTTAGATCATAGGGAATACAGGGAAAACTAGCTATTTGGATACAGAACTGGCTTGTAGGTAGAAGACAGAGGGTAGTGTTGGAGGGTGGCTTTTCACATTGGAGGCCTGTGACCAGTGATGAGCCACATGGATTGGTGTTGGGTCCGCTGCTTTCTGTCATTTACACAAATGATTTGGATGTGTAAACAGGAGATATGGTTGGTAAATTTGCAGATGACACCACATTTGGAAGTGTGGTGGACAGCAAAGAAGGTTACCTCCGAGCACAACCAGATCTTGATGAGGTGGGCCAATGGGCCGAGGAGTGGCAGATGGAGTTCATTTAGATAAATGTGAGGTGCTGCATTTTGGAAAGGCAAATCAGGACAGGGTATAGACACTTAATGGTAAGGTCCTGCAGAGAGTTACTGAACAAAGAGACCTTGGAGTGCAGGTTCATAGTTTGTTGAAAGTGGAGTCACAGGCCGACAGGATAGTGAAAAAGGCATTTGGTATGCTTGCCTTTACTGGTCAGTGCATTGAGTATAGGAGTTGGGAGGTCATATTGTGACTGTACAGGACATTGGTTAGGCGACTTTTGAAGTACTGAGTGCAACTCTAGTCTCCCTGCTATAGGAAGGATGTTGTGAAACTAGAAAGGGTTCAGAAAAGATTTACGAAGATGTTGCCAGGGTTGGAGGGTTTGAGCTGTAGGGAGAGGCTGAATAGGGTGGGGCTATTTTCCCTGGAGCTTTGGAGGCTGAGGGGTGATCTTACAGAGGTGTACAAAATCATGAGGGGCATGCATAGGGTAAATAGACAAGTTTTTTCCCCCAGGGTGGGGAGTCCAAAACCAGAGGGTATTGGTTTACGGTGAGAGGGGCAAGATAAAAGAGACCTAAGGGGCAACCTTTTCAAGCAGAGGGTGGTGCGTATGTGGAATAAGCTGCCAGAGGAAATGATGGAGGCTGGTACAATTACAACATTTAAAAGACATCTGGATCGGTGTATGAGTAGGAAGGATTTGGAGGGATGTGGGCCAAATGCTGGCAAATGGGACTAGATTTATGCAGGGTACCTGCATGAACAAGTTGGACTGAAGGGTCTCTTTCCATGCTGTATATGTCTGTGACTTTATGACTAAATACTGGGATTGTTTTGCTTATATCAGGGATTTTAATGGAATATTTAGTAGCAGGGTTTCAAATCATTAAGGGTTTTGAAAGAGTAAGTAAGGAGAAGCTGTTCGAGAAGGCAGGAGGGTTGGTCACCAGAATGGGCAGATGTAAAGTAATTGACCAAAAATAAAAAGTACATTGAGGAAAATCCCTGATGTAGCAAATTGTGACGATCTGGAATGCACTGCCTAATAAAGGTAAAGAACAAAGAAAAATTACAGCACAGGAACAGGCCCTTCAGCCCTCCAAGCCTGCACTGACATGCTGCCTGTCACAACTAAAAACCCTCTCCTTCCGAGGACCATATCCCTTATTCCCGTCCTATTCACGTATTTGTCAAGATGCTCTTTAAAAGTCACTATTGTATCTGCTTCCAACACACCCCGGCAGCGAGTTCCAGGTACCCACCACCCTCTTTGTAAAAAAACTTGTCTCGTGCATCACCTTTAAACCTTGCCCTATCCCACCTTAAACCTGTGGCCCTGGTAATGGACGCTTCCACCCTGGGAAGAAGCTTCTGACTGTCCAGTCTGCCCATGCCCTTCATAATCTTGTAGACCTCCTATCAGGTCACCCCTCAACCTCGGTCGTTCCAGTGAGAACAAACCAAGTTTCTCCAGCCTCTCCTCATATCTAATGCCCTCCATACCAGGCAACATCCTGGTAAATCTTTTCTGTACCCTCTCCAAAGCCACCACATCCTTCTGGTAGTGTGGCGACCAGAATTGAACACAATATTCCAAATGCGGCCTAACTAAGGTTCTATAAAGCTGCAACGTTACCTGCCAATTTTTAAATTGCATGCCCCGGCCGATGAAGGCAAGCATGCCATGTTCCTCGTTGGCTACCTTCTCCACCTGTGTTGCCATTTTCAGTGACCTGTGTACCTGTACGCCCAGATCCCTCTGCCCATCAGTACTCTCAAGGGTTCTGCCATTTGCTGTATATTTCCCATCTGGATTAGACCTTCCGAAATGCATTAGCTCACATTTTTCCAGATTAAACTCTATCTGCAATTTCACTGCCCAAGTCAGTAGCTGATCTATATTCAGCTGTATCCTTTGATGGTCCTCATAGCTGTCTACAATTCCACCAACCTTTGTGTCATCGGCAAATTTACTGATCAGACTAGTTACATTTTCCTCCAAAGCATTTATATATTACAAACAGCAAAGGTCCCAACACTGATCGCTGAGGAACGCCACTAGTCACAGCCCTCCATTCAGAAATGCAACCTTCCACTGCTACCCTCCGTCTTCTCTGACTGAGCCAATTTTTTATCTGTCTTGCAAGCTCACCTCTTGAGCCCATGCGACTTTACCTTCTGTATCAGCCTGCCGTGAGGGACCTTGTCAAAGGCCTTACTGAAGTCCATGTACCCAACATCCACTGCTCTACCTCATCTATCATCTTTGTCACTTCCTCAAAAAACTCAACCAAGTTAGTGAGACACAAGCCCCCGCTTCACAAAACCATGTTACCTCTCGCTAATACACCCGCTGATTTTCAAGTGGGAGTAAATCCTGTCTCAAAGAATCCTCTCCAATAATTTCCCTACCACTGATGTAAGGCTCACTGGCCTGTAATTAGCTGGATTATTCTTGCCACTCTTCTTAAACAAAGGAACAACATTGGCTATTCTCCAATCCTCTGGGACCTCCCCTGTAGCCAGTGAGGATACAAAGATTTCCCTCAAGGCCTCTCAGTATCCTGGGGTATATCCCATAAGGCCTTGGGAACTTGTCTACCTTAATGTTTTCCAAAACCCCCAATACCTCCTCTCTTTTGATCTCAATATGACCCAAACTATCTCCACACCCTCCCCCAGACTCATCATCCATCAAGTCCTTCTCTATGGTGAATACTGACGCAACATACTCATTTAATACCTTACCCATTTCTTCTGGCTCCACACATAAATTCCCTTCCCTGTCCTTGACCGTCTGCCTGGCTACCCTCTTGCTCTTTATATATGTATAAATATCCTTGGGATTTTCCTTAATCCTGTTGGCCAATGACTTTTCATGACCTCTTTTAGCCCTCCTGATTCCTTACTTTTTGACTTTCCCTGTTTTCCACCCTTGCATCATGCGTTCCCAGCCTCGTAGCCTTGATAAATGCTTCCCTTTTCTTTTTGATTAGGCTCACAGTATCTTTTGTTATCCAAGGTTCCCTAAACGTGCCGTACTTATCCTTCATCCTTACAGGAACGTGCCGGTTCTGAGTTCCCAGCAACTTACATTTGAAAGCCTCCCACATACCATATGTTGATTTGACCTCAAACATCTGCCTCCAATCTACATTCTTCAGTTCCTTTCTAATATTGTCGTAATTAGCCTTCCCCCAATTTAGCACCTTCACCTGACAACTACACTTATCTTTATCCATCAGTACCTCAAAGCTTACTGAATGAAAACAAATCCTAAGTAAATTTGAAAAGTGGACTGGATAAATACTTTTTGCGGAAGAAGTTGCGGAAGTGTGGAGGAAGAACTGGGAAGTAAAGTTAATTAGAGCACTGCACCATATGGCCTCCTTCTGTTTTGTATCATTCAATGAACCTGTGATTAACAATTTAAGCATAAGGGCAGGAGAAGACCATACAGCTCCCGGAACCTGCTTTGCTATTCAATGCAATCGCAGCTGATTATCATCCTTATCTCCACATTCTTGTCCAACTTCACTTTCACCACTCAATGACTGCCAATTCCCTAAGACACCAAAGATCTGCCTCTCTCAGCTTAACGTATATGGCTGTGTTTGAGTTTGGTGCTCATTAGGATCTCCGAGTGCCAATACTTAGAAATAAAGCGTTTCACTGCCAAGCAACTGTGCAGCAGCTACGTATAATTAAGACACACTACCTGTATAGTCATAGAATAAACTCTGCAGTGTTCCTGGTGATTTTAAGAATTCAGTTTCTGTGATTAGATGACAGGTGCAATGATATCACTAATGCATGCTCAGATGCATTAGTGGAGATGGAGTTTAAAAACAGAGAGGCTATGCTGTAGCTGTATAGGGTCCTGGTGAGGCCACACCTGGAGTACTGTGTGCAGTTTTGGTCTCCTTTCTTGAGAAGAGATATACTAGCACTGGAGGGGGTGCAGAGGAGATTCACTCGGTTGATTCCAGAATTGAGACGGTTGGATTATGAGGAGAGACTGAGTAGGCTGGGATTACGTTAGTTGGAATTTAGAAGAATGATGGGAGATCTTATAGAAACATATAAGATTATGAAGGGAATAGACAAGGTGGAGGCAGGGAGGTTGTTTCCACTAGCAGGTGAAACTAGGACTAGGAGACATAGCCCCAAAGTAAAGGGAAGCAGATGTAGGACTGAGGTCAGGAGGAACTTCTTCACCCAAAGGTTTGTGAATCTGTGGAATTCTCTGCCCAGTGAAGCGGTTGAAGCTACCTCGTGGAATGTTTTTAAGGCAAGGCTAGATAAATTTTTGAATAGTAAAGGAATTAATGGATATGGTATGTGGGCAGGTAAGTGGAGCTGAGTCTCAGAAAGATCAGCCATGTTCTTATTGAATGGCGGGGCAGGCTCGAGGGACCTTTCCTCCCAGGAATCCACCGAATGAATATTCTCTGAATTGTTCGAAGTCTATGTGTCCTTAAATATAGAGACCAGAACTCTGCATTGTATGAAATGGACAGTCTTACCAATATCCTGTAAATAAAGGCCAACATTCCATTTGCCTTCCTAATTATTTTAGTACTTGCCTGTTAACGTTTTGTGATATATGTGCTCAACACCCCAGTTCCTCTGTATCACAGTATTCTGCAGTGTCACATCAGTTAATTAATATTTTGCTTTTCTGTTTCACCTGTCAAACTGGACAACGTTACATTCTCCCACATTGTATTCCATCGGTCAAAGTTTTGGCTGCTCACTTAAACCATCTGTATCCCTTTGCAGACTCTCTGAGCCTGATTGTCATAGTTGACATGGGTATCGCAGTCAACTCTGCAATCTGATCTCCATGCTGTAAGAGCCTCTCACTCTCTTTTCATGGGGTTCATGGACTGGAAATGAGCCTGTTGCTTCCAGATAGAGGTGCAAGGTGGCAATGGAGTTGGGCAGATGGCAAAGCCAGCGCATTTAGAAAACCCGCCTTTGTTTATTAGGCCTAGTTCCAATCATGGTTGTTAGGCCCTCTTGCCCTATTACGATACCTTTTACAAGCCTGTATTATTTTTTGATTTACACTCCATCCTACATTGTCGCCACTGTGAGGGAGCTTGTAAAGTACTTCCACCAGTGACTTCTTCCATTTGTTGTTTCTCATCTTCACCTAAACTGAATAATCCTGAGCCATTTTGCGGTATTGACTGTCCTTTATGAACAGAGCTTTTCCTTGTTCTTTCTGCCTATCCTTCCAACAAGTCAAATAGCCTTGAATATTTACTTCCCAAACTTAGTTTCTTTCCAACTGCCAATGTAATAACTATCACATCAAATGCTTCATTTCTATTTGTGCTTTGAATTCAACCATCTCATTGCAAATACTCTGTAAGCTTCGATGAAGAACCATTATTTCTCTCCTCATACCATTTGTATAAATGTGACCTGTTTGCTGGGACTGTCACATTTGTAACCTATGTCCTTTCCTGTTACTCTTTGGCTCAGATAATAATTCAGGTAGTAATATCATTATTCCAACTTTCTTAGCCCTACCTGTGCAGTTGGTACCCGTGTAGACCATGACAACTGCATCCTTTTCCGCATGTTGTTCCTCTCTAACCCTGAGTATACGTCTTTAACCGTGACACCAGGTAAAGAACACTGCCTTTGAACTTCGCTTTTCAATTGCAGAAAACAGTATGTATCCCCCTAACCGTCCCATATCTCTTACATTGGTCTTTCTCCAAAAACCACTAACCCAGTCCAACACAATCCCCATCATTTCAGTGGTTCTCTGCTCTACAATGCAGTGGTCATTTTCTTTGTTGTTCCTGCATTGCCTGTTTCCATCCACAGCAGCTGCAAGACATCATACTAAGGCTAAGGCTAAGGCTCCTCCATTGCTGCCCTCACTTTCTACAAACCTGCCTCATTTCAAAGTCACCCCGACCTGTTCCAGTCCACCTACCAAATTTGACATACTTAGCCTAAGTAGTTTGTCTAACTTATAGAACAGAGTGCCAAGGTAGTTTACCCCCCACCCTGATTTTATTTTCTGAATTCACTCGCACATTTATTGCCTATCCCCAGTTGCCCTTGAGAAGGTGGTGGTGAGCTGCCTTCTTGAAAAGCTGCAGTCCACATGCTGTAGGTAGACCCACAATGCTGTTAGGAAGGATTTTCCAAGATTTTGGCCCATTGACAGTGAAGGAATGGCGATATATTTCCAAGTCAGGATGGTGGGTGGCTTAGAGGGTTACTTGCAGGTGGTGGCGTTCCTGTGTACTGCTGCCCTTGTCCTTCCAGATGAAAATGGTTGAGAATTTCGAAGGTGCTGTCTAAGAATCTTTAAATTTCTATATTGCATATTGTAGATAGTTCAGACTGCTGCTACTGAGCATTAGTGGTGGAGGCAGTGGATGCTTGTGGATGTGATGCCAATCAAATGGGCTGTTTTGACTCGGATGGTGTCAAGCTGCTTGAGTGTTGTTGGAGCTGCACCCATCCAGGTTAATAGGGAGTATTTCATCACCATCATGACTTGTTCCTTGTAGATAGTAAATGGGCTCTGGAGATTCCAGATGTGAGTTACTTGTTGCAGTATTTCTAACCTCTAACCTGCTCCTGTAGCCGCTGTGTTTATATGGATAGTCCAGTTGAGTTTCTCGGCAATGGTGATCCCAAGGCTGTAGATAGTGAGGGATTCAGTGATGGTAACGCCACTGAATGTAAAGGGATGGTGCTTAGATTGTCTTCATTAACTCTGAGCTTAGATTCCTTGAGCCACAAATGTTTCTGCTGTCAATCATTTTCATGTCCACCAGCTCTCTTGTGCTACACCTGCTTTGCTTTCTTTTATCGTGTTTTATATAACTATTGTGTCTGGAATTCTCTGCCTGAGTTGATGGTGGATAGAGACACTTTTAAGAAGTAGCTAGATCTGCATCTTAACTGCTGTAAGCTGCAGGACTATGGGCTATGTGCAGGAAGATGGGATTAGAAAGGACATCTAGGTGTCTTTGGGTCAGCGTGGACGAGATGATCTGAATGGCACCCACCTGTGCTGTATCATTTCTATGATTGTAAATAGGTTCCAACTTCTAAAAATATTGTCCAATAATTATTTGTCATTAAATTAAGTGGCTTAACCAGTTAAGCTGTAAATTTTGTAGACGACTGCTGTGTTCATCCAGCCCCACGCCTTGTTATCCCCACCTTTTCATTTTTGGTTTATAAACTTTCTTTCACCTGAATACCCCTCCCCCATAGATGGGTCTTTCAGGTCCATCAGTCCCTGCATCTTTCCCCACACACCTGACACCTTAAACTTTCCAACTTGGCTTCTGATACATGGGTGATCTCACTTTCTTGTTGAGTTGATTAGCCCTCACGTCACTTTCATTATCAGAAGTATTCAGTACAAAGTTGCTAGATATGGTTAACAAAGAAACAGCAAACCCCTGCAAAATCACCTGAACTAGTTTCACAAAAACCTTGATGACACAAAATTCCCTGGAAACTCCTTTTTCCTACCCTTTAAAATGGTCTGACTAACTCTAACAAAATGAAAACAGTGACAATACATTATCCAGTCCACTGTCCCTATTATTCCTAACCTCAGATTTGTCCTATTCAACTGTATTACAGTCTTTGCTGTATTCAGCATCTTTCTCCTCCTCCACTAGGATCTGCTCTGGACTGTCCTGAGACCAGCTGTCGTCCAATAACTAATTAGCTGTGTATTTACTTGTTGCTCATCGTCTGTTGTAGTGCAGTGGTAGTGTATGTACCTCTAGGCTGGGAGATAGTGTAGTGGTTCAAGTCCCACCTGTTCCAAAAGTGTGTCAGAACAAGTTAATTCAAAATATCTGAGGCTCCACGTTAAATTAAACGAACACTTCTCATAAGGTTGAGGACACATCACCAGAATGATCTTATTTTCATTTGATCTTTAAGTGACCTTCCCAAAAGAGAATGCAGACATCTGTCTAAAATGCAAGGCACAGGAAACTTATACCAATGGAATTCATTACAGTGGAAAGCTCTGTTGTTTTGGAATATTGGTGCATATACCCCAATAATCAAAACTGCTTCCCTGGCACTTTTTTTAAGCATGTGTATTTCATTTTCTAATTTGCTTGACCTCTGCTGGTTGGCCTGGAGCTCAATGAACAATCCAGAGGTTATTGCTTTTGAGGTTCTGCATTTTAAAGTAGACACAAGCTCCTTAACCTGTCTTAGTAGAACGCCATTCCCACTTCTATCTCTATAATTGTTTCCTACCTCAGTGGACAATGACAAATGGATCCTCCCATATCTCTCCTTAGTTTACGTCTTGTCACAAGGAAATACCCTTTACCAGGCAGGCAGCACAACTGTTCAGAACTTTTGGCCACAGGTATGGAGAGCATTATCTACCCTCTTGTCTTTGCCCACATTGAATAACATCCTGCACCATGGTGTTACTGGCCACTTTGCTCATCCACCTTGAAATTCTTGTTCTCTTCCATACGATAACATGTGTCTGTACCAGTTATTCAAATTTGAGGACATAGAGTCATCCATCACTATATGCTGGTTCCCCATGCCAACGTGATTCATCATCTCACCTGCAGTCCCTGACCGTTGTCCATCTCTGGGGAGGCGATGGCCTAGTGGTATTATCACTGGACTATTAATCCAGAGACCCAGATAATGTTCTGGGGACCCGGGTTCGAATCCCACCATGGCAGATGGTCGAATTTGAATTCAGTAAAATGTCTGGAATTAAGAATCTAATGATGAGCGTGAATCCATTTTCGATTGTCAGAAAAACCCATCTGGTTCACTAACGTCCTTTAGGGAAAGAAACTGCCATCCTTACTTGGTCTGGCCTACATGTGACTCCAGACCCACAGCAATGTGGGTGACTCTTAACCCTCTGGGCAGTTAGGGTGGGCAAAAAATGCTGGCCTGGCCAGCAACGTCCTCATCTCATAAATGAATAAAGGTAAAGGATCTCCAAAGTTCTCCCAAATCTAAGATTGCATCCTCAAATCAAATCTCTGATTAATTCTCCTCCCTTGTCTGTGCAGTATCTGTAGCTGAGACACCAGCTCAGCAAATCTGAGCTGAAGTTGCTCGAGCTTCAACTGCTTAACACAAATGTAGCAGTCCGAGTCAGCAGCACATTCTACAAACATTTCCACATTTAATCTATGGTGCAGCACCTGCCCTGTCATGTTTGTCTCACCTTATTTATTTATTTAGTTGCTATTACTTTCACTTGGCAGTTACTAACTTAACTAAGTAAGTTACAGCCTTCTAGAGATGGTAGGAACTGCAGATGCTGGAGAATCTGAGATAACAAGGTGTAGAGCTGGATGAACACAGCAGAACAAGCAGCATCAGAGGAACAGGAAAGCTGATATTTCGGGTCTAGACCCTTCTTCAGAAATGGTAGCCTTCAGGGTTGGGAGGCAAAAGTAAAAACATTTGACCGACCACTGATGATAACATTAAAATAAATTATGACTCACACCAAATTCTTGACAGCACTTAGTTCCTGGAACCTTCTGTAAGGGAGCAACTATTGCCATTTTCAGCCCTTTTCTAAATTGTAACACCTTCTTGATAAGAGATTGTACAGGATTTTATCCCCCATCCCCTGCCACCTTAACTTTGCTTTGACCACAGAACAGTTAGTAACAATTATTAGGATAAACACAAGTATGGATCAAGTACAAATTGAAAGAACTGAAAGCAATATCTGTGACATGTATGTATTGCAGTGTATAGCTTCCTGCAATCAGTCTTGCTACTAGCCAGTGCTTGAATACAGGAATTATATCAGGCGGTGTCAACAATGGCTGTGTCTGTAGCATTCTCGCTTTGACATCAGAGGGCTTGGGTTCAAATCTTCACTCGGACTTCAAAATGTTAGTCTGGATTATATTCTGATGCACTACTGCACTGTCATTTTTAAAATGAAACGGAAGCCTCATCTGCCCCCTCAGATGTTTGTAAAGTATCCCATAAGGCTATTTTGATGATAAAGGAGGGGAGTTAACCAGGTATCCAGGTTAATATTTATTCCTCGGCCAGCATTACATTGGATAAACATAAGAACATAAGAAACAGGAGCAGGACTAGGCCGTATGGCCCTTCGAGCCCACTCCACCGTTCAATAAGATCATAGCTGATCTTCTCATGGCCTCAGCTCCACTTACCCACCCTCTCACCATAACCCTTAATTCCTTTACTATTCAAACAACTACCTATCTTAGCTTTAAAAGCATTCAATGAGGAAGCCTCAACTATCCCCTCACTGGGCAGGGAATTCCACGGATTCACAACCCTTTGGGTGAAGAAGTTCCTCCTCAATTCGGTACTAAGTCTGGTCCCTCTAATTTTGAGGCTGTGTCCTGTTGTTCTAGTTTCCCTGCTTCTATCTTATGTATTCCCTTCATAATTTTATATGTTTCTATAAGATCTCCTCCTCCTCACCAACCCCCCCCCCCCGCCCATTCTTCTAAATTCCAGTGAATATAATCCCAGTCTGTTCAGCCTCTCCTCATAAGCCAACCCTGTCAGCTGTGGAATCAACCCAGTGAACCATCCCTGCACTCCCTCCAGTACCAGCCCATCCTTTCTCAAGTAAGGAGACCAAAACGGTTTGCAGTACTCCAGGTGTGGCCTCACCAGCACCCTATTTGGTTGCAACATAACCACCCTGCTTTTAAACTCGATCCCTCCAGCAATGAAGGACAAAATTCCATTTGCCTTCTTAATTATCTTTGTACCTGCAAACCAACGTTCTGGGATTCATAGGGAAAACAAATGATTTGTTCGTGATCTTGTTGCTCTTTGTGGGATCCTGCTCTGCGCAAATTAGTGCTGGTTTATTTCATTACGGAAGGTATTTTATTGACTGTAAGCTGATTTGAGGCATCCTGAGATTGCGGAAGGTACACTGTAAAATGCAAATATATCTTTCCTAGGCAAAGGTTTCTGAATGTGATGGTGATTTCCTGTACCTTATAGAAAAACAAAATCAACAACAGGTTGCAGTAACTAATAAATAACCTTATGACATTGCTGTCTGTGGGAGCTTTTTGTCTGAAATTTGGTTTCCCTGCTTTATACATGACAGCAGTGACCATACTTCAGAGTACTTTATTGATGACAAAGCACTTTACGAAATCATGTGGTCATGAAAAACACTGTATGAATGGATGCTTTTCTTTTATTCATTCTCTAATGATAGGTACTTAGTAGAAGTATACTGGCTGTGGGACAACATTAGCATCTTCAGACCGATAGCTTGTCATGGCAGAAATATGGGAAAGAACCTGCATCAGTGGTTGTATCTTCCAAAAGTAATTAAAATGGAACCATACCTGCATTTTTCTTTTAGTTGTTATGCAACTGATGGAGGAACCTCCACATGTACAGTCTTCAAACTGGCATGAAGTGTACTATACCTACAACCACCCACACCAATATCTGAGTTTCTCTAGTTCTGACCTGTTGCAAAACTCTGTTCTCTGTCTGTACCATTGGAGACTGCCTTCAGTCAACTAGGGACTAAACTCTTGAATTCCTTCTCTGCACTTCTTCACTCCTTAAAATGTATCTCTTTGGTTGAGCTCTAGGTTGTCTTACCAATACCTCCTCAAATTGGTCTGAGAGAAAGTTGGGCTGGTAATGCCCCTGTGAAGCACCTTGGGATGTTTTATTACATTGTGTAGCACAAGTAGTTGCTTAGGACCTTCCTGTTCTTGCTGAGTAAATATTGAGATCAGTTGGCAAGATCTTTCATTCCTTCCATTGCCAAACTGAGATGATAATAAGCAGAAAGTCTCACTTATTGCTTTTCTACCACTGTCTTGATCCACTTTATCCACTGGTGACTAAACAAAATGCTGGTATTCAGGCATCTTAGTCAAGTGAGAACCCCCAGAAACAGGGTGTATGTATATACCTCATTATTATCAGCAGGTGGTAAATGATAGTATCCTTGTCTCAGGGTTAAAAGGTCATGGCTTCAAGGCTCATCTGTGAATTCGGGCACATAATTCAAGCAGCCAGTACTTGGGGAATACCACGCTATTTTACAGATAAGTTGGTAAACCCCTTAAGAGGATGTAAAAGATTTCATAGAAATAAATATGGAAGAGCAATGGAATTCTTAGTTGTGCCCTGCCCAACATTTGTCCCTCTGTCGATATGACCAGTTAGCCATGCGAACAGACTGAACTGTTGTGTATTTCGTTATTGTTCGTGTGATCTTTAGAGTCATAGAGATATACAGCACGGAAACCAACCCTTCAGTCCAACTCGTCCATGCCAACCAGATATCCTACATAAATCTAGTCCCATTTGCCAGCATTTGGCCCATATCCCTCTGTACCCTTCCTATTCATGTACCCATCCAGATGCCTTTTTAAAAGTTGTAATTGTACCAGCCTCTCCATTTTCTCTGGCAGCTCATTCCATACACACACCACCTTCTGCACAATGTTACCTTTTAAGTCTTTTCCCCTCTTACCTTAAACTTATGCCCTCTAGTTTTGGACTCCCACACCCTGATGAAAAGACCTTTTCTATTTACCCTATTGATGTTCCTCATGATTTTATAAACCTCTATAAGGTCACCCTTCAGTCTGCAATGCTCCAGGGAAAATAGCCCCAGTTTATTCAGCATCTCCCTATAGCTCAAACCCTCCAACCCTCGCTTGCTGTTTGCAAATTGTGGTTTTTTTTTTTGAATGGTGTTGTACAGAGTCATTATCTCTCCTTCATGACTGTTGTGTTTGTATACGTCATAATAGTGACCCCACTTCAAGAGTATATTAGACATATCCTTGAATATATTCTGCGCTACAAAATTCTTTGCTTCATTGGCCAGGATTCTTCTGTGGCTGTGCATATGGATGACTTTCAACTGAAGATCTCATGCCTTTGCTCAGTAATGACAGCTTTGGGAAAACATTTTGCCTGTAAAGTACTAAATTTGCTCATGGTTTGAGACATTCCTCCTTCCTGAAAAATTAAACCAACTGACTATTTATAAACTCTTGGAGAGCCAGAAATACCTGTAATGTGACTTCTGAGTGGTAATTTATGGAAATCTGATTATCTGTCAAGAATGAATGATTGTTCACCAAAAAGATGGAGTAGTTTAGTGTGTTTTTTTATTCCCTGATGAACTGGTAATGTCATATGGGCTCCCATGAAAGAGGAAACACATCCCATGTTCTGCAACTGGTGGGAAATGCCTGGGAGCGGGTCATCTACCAGCTAATTGAAAAGAAAATGGGCCTGCACACTTGCTGCTTTTAACTGAGCTGTTTTATCCTCCCAGACGCGCAAGAAGTATCTGCCGGAAATCCCAGCACAGACACCAGACTCCAGAAAGGACAGCAGCAAAGTGAAAACTGAAGAGTGTGAAGAAAGCAAAGGAAATCAAATCAATAATGTGAAAGACATTTCCAGATGTAAAACCGAAGAGTTAAAGACAGAAAAATTGGAAGATAAAGGAAAACATGGGTGAGTATTTGATAATTTAACATTACATCCTCACACTCCATTGCTTGTCCTAGTAAAGCTGCATAACTAATTGATGTAAATCTGATGTTTTTAAATCATGGGAAGACACATCAGCTGAATTTGTTAAAGGAGTCCTATTTGATTGGCCTGGGACAGGAATGTAATGTTGAAAATGTTCCTCCGCAGCTTGCAACAAATGGAATAGGATGCAAAGTTGTAGTCACCATCAACATAAGCTTTACTTTTCAGTTACAGCCTTTCAGAAAGGCCTTTTGTAATGGGCATGATGAACCATGCTTCTATCAGGCTCTAATACTCCTGCCAGTTAGAAGGCAGTAAACAAATAGGCAGACTTCAATAAAAATTGTATGTGTGTTTACCATTAGAAATGAATCAAGTGATAGAGGGAGGTAGAGAAAGATACAAGGGGGATAGATACAGATGGGCAGAGATACAGGGAGGTAGATATGTGTGGATATATATGTCTATTTGTGTCCATTTATAATTATATAGATAGATTTCTCCACCAAACATATCTATGAGGAGGTGGGACATGGTTAGAGAGAGAGTGAGCAACAATAGTTTTTCTCACTGCTCAACCAGACTAGTTGATCACTGACTAATGAAGAAGGTAGTTCCAGTGTCTTTTTGATTTTTTTTTCAAGCAGTCTGCATTGTGGCAGTGATAAAAATTGATAGATTGTGACTGGTTTCTTGGAGTTTGAAGGAAGAAAGGTATGAATAAACATAATGAAGTCGTCAACTCTGTATAGCAACACGACGTAGGAATAATTAAGTTTGAGTTTAGAAAAAAACCACTGGAGACAGCAAAATCAGGATAGTAAGTAAATCAGCACAGGTAACTACTAAAATCCAAGACTGGAATCTCAGCACAGGAATAGCTAATAACACAGTGATGTTGGGTATAAGATGTTATGATCATTTGGTGTTTTTTGGTCTTGAGAGGTTTGAGAGTCATTTGACATAAAACTTGCCACGATGTTTGTCCTGACTTTATTGAATGGGTTGTGAATTAAACCAAATGTGAGGACCGATTTGGTCACATTTAATTTAGCTTTAGGCAGCATTGTTACTTCCTATCCTTCTGTCAATTAAAGTGCAAACAAGACTTACTTCTAATTATACGGATCATTACTTTAATCAGAAGCTCATTTTAAACTCCCTTTAGAATGCATGTTGCAGTGTAGACCTGTTTGTATTTCTGTTGTACTCCAGGCATGTAGAGAAGACATCTTAGAGCGTGTTACAGGGCAGGGAAAAGAAAGGAAGAAAAAGTGGGAGAAGTAGAGAATAAAGGATAGGCTGTACCAAAAGGCAGAAAATTTCTTTTCCTTAATATAACCTGTTTTTATAATGAACCTGTTCAGATGTTATTACACACCGTTGGTACAGGTGCGCCTTGAACCCAGGCCTCCCTGTCGAGGGAGGCTCCACTACTCCACAAGAGGGCCCTAAATATGGTCCCTGCATGAATTTGGTCGTCATCCATGCTAATCTATTCTATTTTGTTCCAATTTTAGTATCATTCAGGCTTTTCACCAGGAGTTACATTAGTAGAATAGCGCCTGCACTCAGATTCTGAGTATTATGTTGTAAAGGATACTGGGTTACTTGTGAAATTCTCCTTGCATCTTGCATTTGTAAGTTTTGGAGTTTGCCAGCCCAATAGGGATGACCTTGAAGGTATGGAGGAGAATGCAGTGCCTGTCCTCGCGACATTTTACCAGCTATCGGGAGGTTGCTCTCCCACCCAGAATTCAGGTGTGTCACTCAAGTAGCCAAAAAAGGGGCTCAATCTTGTACCACTGGCATTTGGGCAGGAGTAGGTAGACTGCTTGGAGAGCCATGGTGGCCTCCCTGTGGGCTCGGGATGGTTTGCCTCATCAGGTACCACGGCCCACAGGCAACAATGACTGCCCTAGTGGCAACACTCCATCCTTTTCCCTCACTAATCTCCACTCTCGCTCCTCACCGGAGCATGCCTGATTGCTCTGGTGACCCCCAAATCCCTCATCTTGCTGTCAGAGTGGCGTCCAGCTCTGCAGCTCTCAGATGGATGCAGTCCCAGCAGTGGTCACCACTTCTGATGGTGCTGTTAATAGGAAAGGGCTGCCTTCCCTCTGACTGGGAACTCCTAAGGATGGGCTTTTTTTTTAATGGATGGAAGCTCCAAGGACAGCTCATAAATTGTTGGATGGGCCTAAAATACGGCTGAAGATCTTTCATGTTGCCTGTGATTTCTGGATTATCATCATAATTGTCAAAATTCAGCGTGTAATGTTTAATGCCACGTTTATCTGCGTATTCATCAAATTGTTGATTCTGTCTGATCTGAGGGCTCTGACTTTAAGCTGTGATTGTCAGTGTGCCGTCACTGCTATGACAAGTCTTTACTGAACCTTCAAGACCACAAAATAGTTCAGTAGGACAAACCAATAAATTAAAAATAAAAGTGCACTTCAGATTAAGTTACCTGGTATTACAGGGTGTATTAGACATTCTCACAGGCTTGCTGGCGTATGAGATAGTGTTCAGGATCTCACCCTGTTCACTGTGTCCACTTTGTGTCTTGGATCCATTCGTCTCAGCACCTCAATTAAAATAAATTTCAAGTTTTCACCAATCCTTTGTGGACTTTCCAGTGATTCCAGTACCTAAATATTTGTGAAAGATCCAAATCTTGCAACAAAGAGTTCAGGAAGTGTAATCATTGTATTCTCACATTCTCAGAAGCAGGGGATTTTCTGACTCTCCCATTTGGTTACATCCTGGAGAGATATGATTTTGGAGCTCAGCTGATTGTACCAGTGCACACTAAGCTAGATAGAAATTAAAAACATTACATGAAATCACTTTCTAAACTACATTTTTAAAATATTGCAACATTTTAAGTATTAAAATTATACGCAGCTAGTCATTAGTGTTTTTTTATGCTCTTTGGGTCGATTTTGAGCGCAAGTTCTACTGTTTGCATTGTACTTAGAAGGGCAAGTGTTCAGGGTATCCTGAGTTTTGGCAGAGAATCAAGTATGACAACATGATGCAGCACGAAATAACTGTGATCAATATTATTGCAAATATGAAGTATAACAAAAGGAAATTGTTAATATTGTTCTTAAAACATACCAATGTTTTTCATTTGTCTGGGGTTAGAGACGAAAGCAGTAAAGAGGATGAGGAAGATGAAGAGGATGAGGAAAATGAAGAGGAGGAAGATGTTGATGATGATGAAGAGAGGGAAGAGGAGGAGGAAGAATTTGAGTGCTATCCGGCAGGAATGAAAGTTCAAGTCAGATATGGTCGAGGAAGAAACCAAAAGCTGTATGAAGCCAGCATTAAAGATTGTGATGTGGAGGGTGGAATAGTCCTATACCTGGTGCACTACTGTGGCTGGAACGTTAGGTGAGTTAAAATTTAGAAACAACTGTTCAAGGGGAATGTCATGCAAATGAAGTCATTGCATTGTACGGTCTCTTGTGCTTCTGTCACCTCTAGTAACTCATATTAACCTTTTTAGATGATTTTCTTAGATGATTCTCCCAGTTTTCTCTCCCCTCCTCTCTCTGTCCCCCTCCCCACACCCTCTCTCTGTCCCCCTCCCCCCCCTCTCGCTCTCGCTCTCGCGCTCTCTCTCTCTCTGTCTCTCGCTCTCTGTCTCTCTCTCTGTCTCGCTCCATCCCCTCCCTCTCTTTTTCTCTCTCTCTCCCCCCCTCTCTCTCTCTCTTCCCCCCCCCTCTCTCTCTCTCTCTCTCTTCTCCCCCCTCTCTCTCTTCCCCCCTCCCTCTCTCTCTCTCTTTCCCCCCTCCTCTCTCTCTCTCTCTCTC
>JAHRHZ010000111.1:10806798-10838818 GCA_024137785.1 Ginglymostoma cirratum | reverse complement strand
CATTGACCCAGTATTCTGCCTTCCTATTATTCTTCCCAAAGTGCATCACCTCACATTTATCTGCATTGAACTCCATTTGCCACCTTTCAGCCCAATTCTGCAGTTTATCCAAGTCTCCCTGCAACCTGCAACATTCTTCCACACTGTCCACCACTCCACCGACTTTGGTGTCATCTGCAAACTTACTAACCCATCCACCTATGTCAGCGTCCAAGTCATTTATAAAAATGACAAACAGCAGTGGTCCCAAAACAGATACTTGTGGCACACCACTGGTAACCGGACTCCAGGCTGAATATTTTCCATCAACCACCACTCTGCCTTCTTTCAGAAAGCCAGTTTCTAATCCAGACTGCTAAATCTCCCTCAATCCCATGCCTCCGCATTTTCTCCAATAGCCTACCATGTGGAACGTTATCAAAGGCTTTACTGAAGTCCATGTACACCACGTCAACTGCCCTACCCTCATCCACATGCTCGGTCACCTTCTCAAAAAACTCAATGAGGTTTGTGAGACACGACCTGCCCTTGACGAATCCATGTTGACTATCTCCAATCAAATTATTCCTTTCTAGATGATTATAAATCCTATCTCTTATAATCCTTTCCAAAACTTTTCCTACAACAGATGTAAGGCTCACTGGTCTATAATTACCTGGGTCATCTCTACTGCCCTTCTTGAACAAGGGCACAACATTTGCAATCCTCCAGTCATCTGGTACTAAACCTGTAGCCAATGACGACTCAAAGATCAAGGCCAAAGGCTCCGCCATCTCCTCCCAAGCTTCCCTGAGAATCCTCTGAAAAATCCCATCCAGCCCTAGTATTTCACCAGTCTATATGGTAGTCAGATCGTTAATCAAATTAACCCCCTATCCAGATGTAGGTGGGTTTTATCTATCATAATTAAATTGTCCCAGTAGGTGTTACACTGACCTTATTCTGAATAGAAACACACTCAGTGCAAGTTTGTTCTTGTTTTATAGTTTATCTGAACAAAATGTATACATCTACAAGAAATGTACATATTTGTTTTTCAGTTGTTGATCCTGGGTGTACTAGAAAATGTTCTGGTTCAGTATGTGGATGTACCTACTAGAGAAAGCAAAACTTGACCTACTGTTGGGAAATAAGGCAGGGAGGCAAGTGACTGAGGTGTCGGTCGAGGAGCACTTTGGGGCCAGCAACCATAATTCTATTAATTTTAAAAATAGTGATGGAATCTGAGGTGGAAGACAGAGGGTGCTGGGGGAGGGTTGCTTTTCAGACTGAAACACTGTGACCAGCGGTGTGCCAAAGGATAGGTGTTGGGTCTCCTGTTTTTTGTCATTTATAAAAATGATTTGGATGTGAACATAGGAGGTATTGTTAGTACCAAAATAGGTGGTCTGATGGACAGCCAAGAAGTTTATCTCCGAGTACAACGGGTCCTTGATCAGATGGGCCAGTGGGTCAAGGAGTGGCAGATGGAGTTTAATTTGGATAAATGTGAGGTGCTGCATTTTGTTAGGGCAAATCAGGGCAGGACTCAGACACTTAATGGTAATGTCCGGGGGAGTGTTTCCAAACTATGAGACCTTGGAGTGCAGCCTCATAGTTCCTTGAAAGTGGAGTTTCAGGAAGACAGGATAGTGAAGAAGGCATTTGGTATGCTTGTCTTTATTGGTCAGTGCATTGAGTTGGGATGTCATGATGTTGCTGTACAAGACATTGTTTAGGCCACTTTTGGAATACTGCATTCATTTTTTTCTCTCTGCTATTCTGAATAGAAACACACTCAGCGAAAGTTGGTTCTTGCTTTATAGTTTATCTGAACAAAATATATACATCTACAAGAAATGTATAGTTTTGTTTTTCGGTTGTTGCTCCTGTGTGTACAAGAAAATGTTCTGGCTTGGTATGTGGATGTACCTACTAGAGAAATACTGGGTGCAATTCTAGTCTCCCTGCTTTGGAAAGATGTTGTTAAACTTGAAAGGGTTCAGAAAAGATGTACAAGAATGTTACCAGGGTTGGAGCTATAGGGAGAGTCTGAATAGGCTGGGCTGTTTTCCCCGGAGCGTCGGAAGCTGAGGGGGTGACCTTTCGAGGTTTATAAAATCATGAGGGGCATAGAGAGGGTAAATAGACAAGGTCTTTTCCCTGGGGTGGGGAGTCCAAAACTAGAGGGTATGAGTTTAAGGTGACAGGGAAAAGATTGAAAAGGAACCCGGGGGCAATTTCTTTCACATAGAGGGTAGTGCGTGTAATGAATGAACTGCCAGAGGAAGTGATGGACACCAGTACAATTACAACATTTAAAAGGTATTTGGATGGGTATATGAATAGGAAGGGTTTAGAGGGATATGGGCCAAATGCTGGCAAATGGGACTAGATTAATTTAGGATATCTGGTCGGCATGGGTGAGTTGGATCGAAGGGTCTGTTTCCGTGCTGTATGTCTTTATGGCTCTGTGAAGGGATAGACCTGATTTAAAAGTCAGAGTTCTAAATTGGAGGAAGGCCAATTTTGACGGTATTCACCAAGAGCTTTCAAAAGTTGATTGGGAGAGGCTTTTCGCAGGTAAAGGGATGGCTTCTAAAATTATGTAAGAGAATCCATAGACAGTATGTTAGGGTGAAGGGCATGGCTGGTAGGTGTAGGGAATGCTGGATGACTACAGAAATTGAGGATGGGTATATGAATAGGAAGGGTTTAATGGGATATGAGCCAAATGCCGGCAAATGGGACCAGATTAATTTAGGATATCTGGTCGGCACGGACGAGTTGGATCAGAGGATCTGTTTCTTTACTGTACATGTCTGTGATTGTATCTGTTAAATAGATGTTTTGACTCAGTTGTTTTATTTTTTATTTAGTTTTGAATTCTGACTTATTTCTGTGTCTCCCTAGCTCCCCTGTTCTTCAGATTCCTATAAGAGATCAGTTCAGATTGAAAGACCCAGGTGTTGAAACCACAGTACCGTGTTGAGCAACTGGGTTTTGAAGCCCCTCCACACAGGGTTCTGCTGACCCCAGCAATGAAGCTGGCCTGTGAAAGGTGGATGTTGCTGTGGCTCAGACTCTTGTAACAGTGATGACCATGGTCCACCCAAATTCACTCTCTTCGCCATTAGTGTGCATACTGGGCAGCTTTGGTCCCAGTTTAGAAACTTGTCAATTTTAAAATTTTATTTTAAAACTTTGTTTTCAGATTTTATTTTCCAATCCCTCTGTGGCCTTGCCCCTTACTACCAAGTGTGCTCCTCCAGTTCTATAACCATCAAAGTTTGCTGATGTTGTTCCTATTTTGACCTTTTGCACATTCCCAATTTTCATCACTGCATCATTGGCAGAGGAATTTGCTCCTTAGACCACTCTTCCTCATTTTCTGCCTCGAAGATACCATATTGTTTTTGATAAGTCTCCTGTAATACACTTTGGGATGTTTGCACCACATTAAAGATGCTGTATAAATGTAAGTTGTTGTGAGATTTGAAGTACGTTATGATTGTAGATTGATTGTGTTGGCTGTGGGCAGTGTAAAAGGAGTGCTCCAATTGTCAGTTTTCTTTTAAAACTCTCCTTTATAGCTGATGTTGAAAACATGAGCAGTGTGGAACGCATTGCATTCCTTCAAGAGAAGCTGCAGGAAATCAGGCGACATTACCTCTCCCTAAAATCAGAAGTGGCCTCCATTGACAGAAGAAGAAAACGCATGAAAAAGAAGGACCGCGATAGTAAGTTTACAACATGCACGTGCATTTGAAAAGATTTATATTGCTATGCAACTAGCTTTTAATTTTTTTGATCTAAAAACCCATTTGCTCCCTCACTTCTGTCTCGTAGGATGCTCTTTAAAACCTAACTCCAAGTATTTGGTCACGTCTGTTGTTGTTCCATGTGACTGTGTTAAAAGTTGCTGCATTACATTTGTGTGAAGTGCTCTGGGATACTTCAAGTTAAAGGCACTGTACAGCAGGACGATATTTAGCCCATTTTGAGTGTATTAAAATTAGCTCTTTATTTTGAATTTTAATGCAAAAGTTAAAGCCAGGCATACGAATGTAAACATCGGAAGGTAATCCCATAATTGCCACCAAGAAGAATTGGGTCTCTGTTCCTTTGTCGGTTCCATCCAGCAGGCTTCTGATTATGATTGTTAAAGGTGGAGAAGAGAAAAACTTACATTGCTAATCTGTTTTTATAGTGATGTTGGGTGAGGAATTAATATTAGCCAGGACACCAGATGACTACTTTCCTCTTCAGATAATATTTTATATCCACTCATGAGGACAAAGGGAGTCTCTCATCCAAAATTCAGCATTGCAGCACCCTCTCGGCCTTTCCTGGTGTTGTCTGCTATCTTAAGTGGATGTACAAAATCTCTCAACACTGTTTTGAAGAAGAGTTGGGGTTTCCTGATCAGTATTTATTCTTTAGCCTGTGTTAGTTCCGGGTACTTTAAAAAAGAACTTATTAAAAGGTATATAATATTTATTAGATTCCAGAAAAGGTTGGAAATTTACGTAATTTATTCTTAAAAAAAACAGATAATGTAGCCATGATCACACTGATAATAATTGGAGCTTGCTACGTCCAAATTGGCTGCCACGTTTCTTGCATTACAATGTTCAGAGAGGTCTTTCACTGGCTGTAAAGTCCTTTAGGATGTTCATGAAAGACATGGTGTGAATGCAGCTACTGTCTTTTCTAGGTCATCGGCATGTAACTCCATTTAGGAAAATTTCCAAATGTCTCACGCTTTCTCTCTCTTCTTATCCACAGCAAATGCCTCTGCAACAACAGCATCCTCCTCTTCCTCGCCCTCATCCAGCTCTATCACGGCGGCTGTCATGCTAACGCTGGCTGACCCTTCTGTATCCAACTCATCACAGAATGGGCTGTCGGTGGAATGTAGGTGATGAAAGGACCTCCCAACGCACAGTGCACTTAAATGGCTCCCGGGGCTACTTGTATTTTAATTTTTATTATTATTTTAATTATTTTTTTTTAAAAAAAAGAGACGCTGGATAGAGGCACAAAGAAAAAAAATATGAAATGACAAAAAACAATTGAGTTAGCACTATACTCCACAAGAAAAAAAAACTACTTCTCAGCAAAACTAACGTAGCACTTAAGTGCACTTTCATGAAGATGAGGAAGTACAGTGAAGTGTTCTGTCGGAGCAATAACCTGTTGCGGTCTGTCTGGAAATCGTGTCACTGTTGATGGGTGGGCCTTACCATTATTATTTTTGGGGAGTGGGGTTGGGAAGAGGAGGAGGCAAGAAGGGACTTTTGCTTCTTTATGTTCCTTGCCTGAAGATTTTGTACGGCCGATTTTTAACCAGCTCCGGCAGTATGTACGCAAGCTCAAACTGTTCCTCTCCCCTTTTCCATTGAAGCTGGACCATTTGACGATCTCTGGTATTAATTTAGTTCTCTTATCGCACAAGCTTGTTGTTTCTTAAATGAATTTTACTGTTACTGTTTTTAAAACAACAACAAAAAAAAGAGATTGCTTGCAGCATTATTTTGTGTAACACAAGCACAGGTAATTCAAAGACTACAGCGGGCAGTGAGTGCTGGAACAGAGTGCTTTTGGCATCAGCCTTCAACATGTAACCAAAACGCATACGAGATTCCTTCCTGATTTACTGCCTTGTGTTTACAGGTTTGGATCTGGGGAAAGGTTACTGTGAGTTTTCCCTGACGCGTTAAGTTGGAGAGGAAACCTATTTTGTCATTTTTATATAAAGTCATTGATATTTTTTCTTTAATTTTGATACAGAACATTTCCTCAAAAAGAGAGAAAATAACTAACAAAATCTGTAAAAAAAAAAAAAAAAAGTTTAAAAAAAACCTGTGTATAATGAACATTGTACTTGCCAGCCTAAAAGATATATTTATTCTAGGGAAATAATGACAAGTTCTATTTTTGTGGGTTCTTTTTCTTCCTTGTAAATGAAAGGTTTTTTTTCCTGAAAGCATATAAAATACTTGGTTTCTAATGCTCATTTTATCATTAGCGAGGCAGATCAAAAGCAGCCTATGTACACATCCAGGCTGTGTAGCAGCTGCCAGCCTGCATTCTGAGATCTGCTGTGATTATTGAAGTGGCATTGGAGAATTTGAAATCAAGGTAGACAGTATACAGCCACGCCCTGGAATAAACAAAACACAATTAAACCTTTTTGCCCAGATTTTATGTTGTACGTAACAATGAGTCTGTTAATTGTCTGATACATGTGATCCCTTTACTTTTTATAATGCCTTTTGTATATTTAGGACACCTCTCCCCAACACCCCACCTTGGAGTTGTATTTAAGGAGCAGTGCTGTCGATGCACTGCACGTGTCTGTACAGAGTGTTTCACTGTTTTTATGGCAATTTTGGTGTACCTTGATTCAAAGTTAGCATGTTGCTTTTAATCTTTTTTAAAAGGTATCACAAAGTGTGAGAGGGTGCGCATCTCTTCACAAGAGCTGCCAGATGGTTTTATGTTTGTAACTGTTGGGTTTCATTCGCCTCTAAATTAACACAGGATCTTTGTAGGAAAAACCTATTTGTTTGGTCTGTGTAGCTTGTGCTCTTTAAAAATAACTTTTTGACAATGGTTACAGAAAACTTTGACCCTGTACATGACTGTGGAACCTTTGTTTGACAGTTTCATGTACTTTAAAAAGAACTTATTGAAAGGTATATAATATTTATTAGATTCCAGAAAAGGTTGGAAATTATGTAATTTATTGTAAAAAAAAAAGTAAGCAAATTCAAAGGCTTCCATTTGAAATAAAATGCCATAGTTTGTGAACAAGTTTTCTTTCCAACGCATCAGATTTCTTTTTTAAGCTCAATAAATGTGATGAGTCGATGAGGCTTTGATAATTGCCATGTCACTGTTTGACTTCCCAAAGCTTAGTGAGGGAGGGTACCACTGAATCAAGCCCTGTAATTGCCAACACACACTCCACTAGGTTACCCAATCTGATTGGAGCTCCATCTGAAAGTTTCAACACAGGATCTTCCTCCTCCAACATCAGCCAAATTGAACAGTCCATTTTTGCATTTGTTTTCCACAACTAATTTACAAAAATGTTTAAAGAATATGGAGGAAAAAATGATTTTCCTGTCAAGTATTTTCTCTCAGCAATGTCCTGTTGATATATTTGCAATTGCAGGAGATTCACAAGCAATCCTGGAAGGTCGAAAACCCTACCCCCTCAGTCCCAGCTTTAAACATGCCCCCCTCTCCACCATCTAAAATGTAAGATTCTATCATCACCTCTAAATCTCACCAGAATCTCTGCAAATGTCTCCACACAATGCCCTCCAATCCATCTCCCTCTCCTTTTTACCATCAGAGCTTATTTCATAGAGATGTGTTTCATTATACACCATATAGCTTATCTCACTGGTTATTCTGGATGTGCTTGGAGTGCAGTATGTCCATCACCACTGCTGTGATGACTTTAACACAGGTCAAAGCTCACGCTGCTGAATTACAGAAAATGTAGATTACAGCATGTATATTACAATTCCCACATTTCAATATCCACGGATCCCATATTATTTTTGTTTCCCACTCTTTATTGGCATTGTGTGTTCCTCACCAAAGTTTGATAACATGACTCCTGGCTATTAAACTTGACAACCTGGATGCCTTGTTTGTTAGTTTCCACATGCTTTACGAGATGGCTTATTAATAATGTCACAAACGTTTTATGATATTTTCTGATATCATTATGATATTATTAAACCCCTCTGGAGCAGATGGGATTTGAACCTATGCCTCTTGGTTCAGAGGTAGTGACACTACCACCACACCATACCTGCTCCCTTCCACTCCAATGAAAGCTTTAAACCTCTCCTATCTTGGTAGGAGCAGAGGGTAGTGGTGGAAGGTTGTTTTTTTGTACTGGAAGCCTGTGACTAGCGGTGTTCAGCAGGTATTGGTGCTGGGTCCACTGCTGTTTCTCATTTATATAATTGAATTGGATGAGATTATAGGAGGCATGGTTAGTAAGTTTGCAGATGACATGCAAATTAGTGGTATAGTAAACAACGATGAAGATTATCTAAGATTACAAAGAGATCTTGATCAATTGGGCCAAGGAGTGGCAGATGGAGTTTAATTTGAATAAATGTGAGGTATTGCATTTTGGTAAAACAAACAAGGGCAGGACTTACATAGTCAATGGTAGGACCCTTGGGAGTCAATACAGTGTGGAACTAGAAGAACATAGCAGGTCATACAGCATCAGAGAAGCAGGAAAGTCAACGTTTCAGATCAGGACTGGGAAGGGCCCTTGGGAGTGTTGTAGAACAGAGAGACCAAGGATTTCAGATGTATGGTTCACAGAAAATTGTGTCAGGTGGTTAAGAAAACATCTAGCACACTTATCTTCATTGCTCAGACCATTGAATACAGGAGTAGTTAGGACATCATGTTGTGGTCATACAGGATGTTGGTGAGGCTACTTTTTTGGAGTGCCATGTACAGTTCTGGTTGCCCTACTATAGGAAGGATATTATTTAATTGGTAAGGGTGCAGAAAAGATTTGCAAGGATGTTACTGTGATTGGAGAATTTGAGTTATAAGCAGAGGCTGGATAAACTGGAACTTTTTCACTGAATTGTAGGAAGTTGAGGAGTGACCTTTATAGAGGTTTATAAAATCATGACGTGCGTAGATGGGGTGAATAGCAAAGCCTTTTCCCCAGGATAGGGGAGTTCAAAGCTAGAGGGCATAATTTTAAGGTGAGAGGCGAAGATTTGAAAGTTACTGAAAACTCAGTAAAAAGTTACTAGAAGTAACTTTTTCACCGACAGTGGTTCTTATATGGAATGAACTGGCAGAGGAAGTGGTAGACACAGGTACAGACAACATTTAAAGGACATTTGGACAGATACATGAATAGAAAAGGTTTGTAAGGATATAGACCAAGTGCATGCAAGTGGGACTAGTTTAGTTTGGGAAACTTGGTCAACATGGATGGGTTGGATTGAAGGGTCTGTTTCCACGCTGTATGACTCTATAACTTTAACCCCTTCACCTGCATTGTATGGTCAGCAAGGCAAGGGCAACAATCTACAAGGATGCAACAGAAAGCAAACCAAGATTGTCAAAAATTTGGCATTATTGCATTTGTCCCGATGAGCCCAAGGCTAAAACTTTTGGCAATGTGTGTCACTTTCCAGCAATTGAAGAATAGTTTTTCAGATTGTACTACCATAAATTGTCTTTCCAACAATTCAAGAGATTTTCAGAAACTGCTGATTATTTTTAACCTGATGTTTTCAACAAGGGTCTAAAAAACTTCATCACCTATTAACAAATAAAGAAACAATTAGCAAGGACTTCAGTACAGTGAGTTTGGGAGAAGTTAACATTAAATATAAGCAAAACAGTTTGAACACTGAGCATGTTGATTCCTACACCCTACACATTGTGATATGGCACAGCTTTGTGTGAGGAGCTCAAAATGTTACTGAAGATGACAGCTTGCAGAGTTCCTGTGGCATAGTAGTAATGCCCCTACCTGTAGGCCAGAAGACCTGGTTTCAAGCCTCACCTTCTCCAGAGTTATTTCTGAATAGGTTGGTAAAAGCATCAAGATGACAAGTTGTATTCACACAACACATAATGTAGTAAAACAACCAAAGGTGTTTCAGAGGGGCATCCTTAATCAGTACTTGATAATGAGATTCATAAACAAAATGTAACTGCAACAAAATAACTAAAAACTGGGCTAATGAGGTGGGTTTTAGGGAGAAGCGAGAGATGCAAAAATTTGGACAGAATTGCAGACTTTAAGGCCTTGACTACTGAAGACACAGTCACCAAGTTGATGAGGTAAGTTAAAGGGATGAAAAT
This sequence comes from Ginglymostoma cirratum, assembly GCA_024137785.1. Lineage (NCBI taxonomy): Eukaryota > Metazoa > Chordata > Chondrichthyes > Orectolobiformes > Ginglymostomatidae > Ginglymostoma > Ginglymostoma cirratum. Next base: position 10,828,960 of record JAHRHZ010000111.1, on the reverse strand, counting down.
CGGGAATTAGCGCAGCAATTAGAGTTGTAGGACTGGAATGGTCTACGGATCAGGGAGGGTGAGGCCACTGACTGACAGAATTAAACACATGGATGAGAATTTAAGTTCAAGGCATTGCCAGGTGACCATGTAAATGAGTTAGTACTGGATGAACAGGACTTGGTGCACATTATAATACAGGCAACAGATTTTTGTAAACAACACAATCTGCAACATATATACCACCAATGGTCCTATCAGATATGGTACTTCTTTGGTTGGACAAATCCCAGAGGCTGCAATTCATTGGCAAAGTCAGCATTATTGCCAATTCTCAGTTGGCCTTAACACCATAAAAAATAGGAGCAGGAGTAGGCCTTTTGACCCCCACCCAGGCCTGCTCCGCTATTCCTCGTGCACTTTCCTGCCCATCATAACCCATAATCCTTCATTCCCCTACTGATCAAGAATTTCTCTGTCAGCCTTAAATACACACGTGGACTCTGCCCCCACAACTCTCTGTAGCAAGGAATTCCAAAGACACTCGACCATCTGACAGAAGAAATTTGCCCTCATCTCAGTTTTACATTGGTGTCCCTTTATTCTGAGACGATGCCCTCTGGTTCCAGAATTTCCCCTGAGTGAAAACATACCCTCAATATTTACCCTGTCAAGCTTCTTAAAAATCCTATATATGTCAATGAGATCATCCCTCATTCTTTTAAACTCCAGTGACTAGAGTCCCAAGCTGTTTACCCTTTGCACTTAGCACATCCCTCTATATCAGGGGCCATCCTAGTGAACTTTCTCTGAACCACCTCCAATGAAGTAATATCTTTCATAGAATCAGAGAGTCGTAGAGCATGAAAACAGGTCCTTCAGCCTAACTCATCTATGCTGACCAGGTTTCCTAAACTGAACTAGTTCCATTTGCCTGTTTTTGGCGCATATCCCTCTAAACCTTTCCTATCCATGTACCTGCCCAAATGTCTTTTAAATGTTGTATTGTACCTGCCTCTACCTGTTCCCCTGGCAACTTATTCCTTTTACACAGCACCCTCTGTGTGAAAATGTTGCCCCTCAAGTTGCCCTTTTTAAATCTTTCCCCTCTCACCTTAAACCTATGCCCTCTAGTTTTGGCCTCCCCCACCCTGGGGAAAAGGACCTTGGCTATTCACCTTATCTATGCCCCTCATGATTTTATAAAGCCCTATAAGGTCAGCCCTCAGCCTCCTGCACTCCAGGGAAAAAAAGTCCCAGCCTTGTAAATCTGTTTTGCATCCTTTCCAGTTTAATAACGCCCTTCCAATAGCAGGGTGACCCAAATTGTATACGGTACTCCAAATGTGGCCTTACCAATGTCTGATACAGCTGGAACAAGACGTCCCAACTCTTGTACTCAATGCAAAGCAAATGTGCCAAACACCACCTTCACCACCCTGTCTACCTGCAATGCCACTTTCAAGGAATTGCATACCCATACCCCTAGGGGTCTCTGTTTGACAATGCTCTCCACAGCCCTACCATTAACAGTATAATTCCTGCCCTAGTTTGTCTTACCAAATGCAACACCTCACATTTATCTAAATTAAACTCCATCTGCCACTCCTTGGCTCACTGCCCCAGTTGATCAAGATCCCATTGTACTCCTAGATGACCTTCTTCACTTGTCCACTGCACCACCAATTTTAGTGTCATCCGCAAGTTTACTAACCATACCTTCTATTTTCTCAACCAAACTGTTATGGAGAAGGGGAGGTTAAATGAAAGAAAATCCCTGATATTTACTTTATAAGTAACAAGTAACAATTTATTTATATAATCCTAACAGTGAACAAATTAACAGAGCTACTAACAAACTGAACAATTCTGCTCCCCCCCCCCCCCCAAACTCCTAACTATTCCCTAACTGAACAAAATTCTACTGGAATGCTATGCCAATAAACACTAGTCCCACTTTTATATAACCTAAGTAGTAAGAAAAAATAAATTAAAACTTAGTCTCTCAAAGTCTGCTCAGAATGTGTCTTCTGGAATGCTCTGCTTTCTCTATTCTCTCTTCAGTCATAAACACCTGCCTTCTGCTACTTTCAAGTCATAAATGCCTTTCTTCCGCTGATCCTGCTGTCAGGGATATCTTTCTGTGAAGATTGTTAGTTAAAAGTGCCATGGTACCTTTTATGGATAAAATGGTGCTTTCTTTTTAATTCTTTGAAGAGGTGACCAAACACATGGATGAAGGTAGACCAGTGGATGTGGTCTACTTGGATTTAAGTAAGGCGTTTGATAAGGTTCCCTATGGTAGGCTTATGCAGAAAGTAAGGAGGCATAGGATAGGGAGAAATGTGGCAGATTGGATTCAGAATTGGCTAACCCTTTGTCTTCTAAGGGTGGTAGTGGACGGAAAATATTCAACATGGTGCTCGGTTACGAGTGGTGTACCATAAGGATGTTCTGGGTCCTCTTCTATTTGTGATTTTTGTAAATGATTTGGATGAAGGAGTGGAAGGGTGGATTAGTAAGTTTGCCGACGATACGAAGGTGGGTCACGTTGTGGACAGTGCAGAGGGCTGTTCTAGGTTACAAAAGAGACATTGATATGATGCAGAGCTGGGCTGAGAAGTGGCAGATGGAGTTTAACCCTGAAAAGTGTGAGGTGATTCATTTTGGAAGGACAAATTTGAAAGCAGAATACAGGGTTAACGGAAAGATTCTTGGCAGTGTGGAGGAGCAGAAGGATCTTGGGGTTCATTTCCACAGTGCCCTGAAAGCTGTCACCCAGGTTGACAGAGTTGTTAAGAAGGCGTATGGTGTGTTAGCTTTCGTTAATAGAGGGATTGAGTTCAAGAACTGTGAAGTTATGCCAACTGTACAAAATCCTGGTTCAGCCACATCTGAAGTATTGTATCCAGTTCTGGTCACCTCATTACAGGAAAAATGTGGAAGCGTTGGAAAAGGTGCAGAGGAGATTTACCAGGATGTTGCCTGGAATGGAGGGAAGGCCTTACAAGGAAAGGTTGAGAGAGCTAGGGCTTTTCTCTTTAGAACAACGATGGATGAGAGATGACTTGATAGAGGTGTATAAAATGATCAGAGGTATAGATAGAGTGGACAGCCAGAGACTTTTTCCTAGGGTGGAGGTAGCTATTGCGAGGGGACATAGTTTTACAGTGAGTGGAGATAGATATAGGGGAGACGTCAGAGGTAGGTTCTTTACTCGGAGAGAGGTAGGGGTGTGGAATGCATTGCCGGAGAAGGGAGTGGAGTCAGCCTCGTTAGGGGCATTTATGTGGCTATTAAATAGGCATATGGATGATAGTATAAGGTAGTGGTGGAGGTTAGATAGACCTTGAGTTTAGGGTAAAAGTTCGGCACAACATCGTGGGCCGAAGGGCCTGTGCTGTGCTGTGCTGTGCTGTACTGTTCTATGTTCTTAGCGAGCTTAGCGATTTCTTGTGAGAGCTAGGTATTTATTTCTCAGATGGCGGTTCACTCTCACACCGTATCCTTCTATACCTTGGATGGCATATCAACTTTCTTATAAAAGCATTGGACCGAGGTTGTCAAAACTGTCAGATTTAAATTCAATTGGCTTTCAGTTGCTAAGTGCTTGGTTTAAATTAATTGGCTGAGTTAAGCTAGTTGCCAAAACATCAAAACAAGCCTAACGTTTCCAATCACACAGCCAATTGATACACGTTTCAATTTCAGAACTGGCTGTACTTTTTCAGCTGCTTACAGACGTAATTTTTTTTTTCTGTATAAATCTCTAAGCTTAGAAAAGCAATTTATCTCTTAAAGGAACCACACAACTTTTGTAATACATCCCGCCCCCTTAAGGGAAAAAAAAATTCATCATTATGAAAGGATGGCTTCATTTTTTTAAAAAATCTTAACACCATTGTCACAAGAACCATCAGTCGGTAATCTAAAGTTACACTCTTCATACTAATTCTGCATACATATGTAACATTGGACTGTACTGGTTCTATCTTATCTACACATTTTCTTTTAAACAGCAATAATGCATCTGCAATAACATTTTAACCACCCACAACATGTACAATCTGTAACATAAGACTCCAACAAAATGGTATTTTACTGTTGTCCTTAAATCTTTCCAAAAAGGTGAGAGGGTTGCGGTCTGTATACACAACTGTCTCTGAAATTTTTCGTAACATAAACATTAAAATGTTGTAAGATCAGTAGCAAACTCAATAACTCTTTTTCAATGGTGGAGTATTTTCTCTGGTGAATGTTGATTTTATTTGAAAAATAACCGATTGGGCCTTTCAATTCTGCCGTCATCCCCCTGCATCAACACAGCTCCAACCTCTATATCGCTGGCGTCAATAGTGAATTTAAAGGGCTTCAAGAAATTGGGTGTGGCTAAAACTGGTGCAGTGGTTAACATGGCTTTTAAATTCTCAAAAGCCTCCTGACATTGTTCCGTCCTCCAAAATTTTGTGTTCTGCTTTAGCAAATCCGTCAGCAGTGCCACCAAGTTAAAGTTTGGTACAAACATCTGGTACAATCCGCTCAGTTCCAAAAACTGTAGCACTTCCTTTTTCGAGGATGGTCTTGGAAATTCCTCGATGGCCTTTGTCTTCACATTCTTCAGTGTCATCCTTCCATGTCCAACACTGTATCCCAAGAACATCACTTTTGCCCTTGTGAATTCAGTTTTTGCTAAATTTATAACCAGTTTTGCCTCCATAGTCTTTCAAAGAGTTCTGCCAAATGTACCATGTGATCTTTCCATGACTGGCTAAAGATCACTAAGTCGTCTACGTAGACAGCACAATTAGTCAATCCTGCCACAACTCTGTCCATAAGTCTTTGAAATGTGGCTGGTGCATTCTTCATTCCAAAGGGCATTACTTTAAACTGATACAGTGCATTTGGGGTAACAAATGCAGAAACTTTTTTTGCTGTCTCTGATAAAGGGATGTACCAGTGACTGTGAAGTAAGTCCAACTTTGTGATGCAAGTGGCTTGTGCAACTTTTTACACACAGTCCTCCAGCCTTGGAATTGGGTATGAGCCTGATTTAATCACAAAGTTAACCTTCAATAATCTACCCAGAATTGTTGAGTACAATCAGTTTTGGGAACCAACATGATCAGTGAACTCCACTTGCTTTGATTCGGCTTGATGATGTCTTCTTGGAGCATTGCTTCCACTTCCTCCTGTACCTCTATGCTTTGAGAGGATTAAGCCTGTAGGATGTTGTTTTATTGGAACAGTGTTCCATATTTCAACCCTGTGCACCATTATGTTAGTCCTCCCCATTCTCTTCTGACATATGTCAACATATTGCTGCAACAAGCCTTTCAATTTGGTTTTCTATTCCTGAGACAGCTCACTATCCTATCAAATGGGGAGTTGAATTCTGGCAAGATGGTGGCAGGGTAAGTTGCTCTATTTCGAGCTCCACTCTGCTGGCCAGTTTCCTTTCCTTCTCCCTTCTTTTTCTGCTCCTCTCTCCCCTCTGCAGTGATTCTATCACCATTCCCTCCACCACTGCCGCCCTTTTAACCACTTACGTAAGGAGTCAGGTTGTGACTGGGAACCACGTGGCGGGAGCTGAATGCACTGGCCATGTCCTGCAGCGGCAGCAGTGGATCAAGAGTGAACCAGTTCGGCAGTGAGAGCAGGCCGGTGAGGCATTGACAGCAACAGCAGGCCAGTGAGGCAGCAGCAATCGGAGGCAAGAGTGTGCCTTTCCCATGGCGGTGCCCTAGCAAGTGGAGTGGCGCCTGCACCATTGTGGAGATTGGACTTGGCACTCTGAGATCTGGACTTTTTATTTCTTGTGCAGTGGGCATCACTGAATGGCAACTTTGTGCACTTTTTGCTGTACTTATGTATTCCTATTCTTAGATTTAGGTTTAGATTTATTTATTTGTCACATGTACTAATCTAATCCCATTCTCCAAGGACTTACTCATTATTTAACTTAGTTTGAGGCCAATCAAAATCCAAATGATCTGGATTTCATTCCTCACCTTCAGTGTCAGTAACTAATACCCAGTTCCCTTTCAGCATGTTCACATGACACACCCCATAGATTATTTTCCTATCTGGCATCTTTACCAGATAATTCACCTGACTCAACCTCTTCTCAATCTGATAGGGACCACTAAACCATGCTTTGAAGGGATTGCCTACCACAGGTAACAGCACCAACACTTTATCCCCACAGGCAAATGTACAAATTTTAGATTTTTATCTGCTTCTTGCTTCATTAGATGCTGTGCCAACTTCACATGTTGTTTAGCTAACTCACCGACTCTGTTTAATCTTTCTCTCACCTCAGATATATAATCTAACTGTGAGGTCTCTGACTTCGGACCTATCAACTTTTCCTTAATTAATTCTAAAGGCCCTCTTACTTCATGGCTAAATATCAACTCAAATGGAGTAAACTGAGTCGATTCATTTGGAGCATTTCTAACAGCAAACAATATAAATGGGATACCTTAATCCCATGGGTATGGGTAATCCTGGCAATAAACCCTCAGCATGGTTTTTAGATTCTGATGCCACCTTTCCAATGCTCCCTGGGATTCAGTATGGTATGCACCCAATTTAAAGTGTTTGATGCCTAAACTATCCATGACCTCCTTAAATGGTTTAGCAGTAAAATTGGACCCTTGGTCTGACTGAATCTCCCTGGGTAGTCCATAATGAACAAAGAAAACAGCCAAGACCTCTACAGCATTTTTGCCTTGACATTCCATAGTGGAATTGCCTCCGGAAATCTGGTAGACACATCCGTTATGGTTAGCAAATACTGGTTCCCACTTTTGGTTTTAGGGAGGGGTCCTACACAATCAATCATAACCTGTGTGAAAGGTTCTTCAAATGTGGGAATTGGCATCAAGGGCACTGGTTTTATTATTGCCTGTGGCTTTCCTACCATCTAACATGTACGACAGGTACGGCAAAATTCAACCACATCTTTATGTGATCCAGGCCAGTACAAATGCTTTTGTATCTTAGCATGAGTCTTCCTCACTCCTAGGTGACCTCCTATAGGTAATGTGTGTGCTACCCACAATCCTCCCCCTCTGTATGCTACGGGCAACACAATCTGGTGAACTTCCGCCCATTTCTCCTCTGCACTAACATGCTGCGGTTTCCATTTTCGTTTTGGGATTCTATCCTTAAGGTAATAACATTCGGGAACACATTCTGATTCCTTTTCCAAGTAGGCTTTATGATACAAACCTGTTATTGTCTCATCTTTTTGCTGTAACTCCGTAATCTTTCAGAACTAAACACCTCTGCCTGATCCTCTATTTGTTCAGGTTTTTCCTTTACCATTTCATCAAACAGGCTGTCAGCTAGCTGGACCTTAACTCCTTCATCCCTCTCTTTGGTTTTTCCTCTTACCTTAACCTATGACTGTAGGATCTTGTACCTACACAGTCATAAGTTAAATTCCAGGGTATTTGTCTTTTAACTCCTCAGTTCCCTGGTTTTCCTTTGGCATCTCTTCTATCACTCCCCACTTTGATCCTGCTTGGTCATTTCCAAGAACAAACTGTATTCCTGGAGTAGACACTCTTTCAGTCACTCCCACTGTCCGTTTCCCAGTCTTGATTAGACTTTCTAACCTGATCTTACACAGGCGAACACTAAATCTCTCTCCAATTCCACAGATTATCACTCTCTCGAGTAATATTTCAGAAGGAGTGCAAATACTTTCATCTCTTACAACCAGAGACTGACCAGCTCCTGTATCTCTCAATATTTTAACTTATTTACCTTCTCCCTCTCTTCTTCCTCAGTAAACCTTACCCACAGAGGTGAAGTCTTTGTAGAGATCGGACACTACCTCACTATCCAGCCCATGATTAGGCTGTGTACTGTCCTGCAGCTCCTGAACTCCTTTTGGGTTTTCCTTCACTACCTCAGCTAATCCCATTGGGTTAGTCTCTTTTACCGCATCCTTTTTCCCAGCACCTTCCTTAAACCACGGCACTGTGACTCTGTGTCCCACTCCATTTCAGTGAAAACACCTGAGGCCTTTCGCCTCCTTTTCGCCCTCTTGGGTTTCTTTTCTCACCTGTGGTAAACTATTCCCAGTGTGATGTACTTTTTGTTTTTCATTGAAGGATCTCCCTATTTCCCCAATTTCTATCCCTCACAGAATGGAATTACTGTCGGAAGCTAGATTTTGATTTACGCACTAACGCGTATTCATCCGCCATCTCTGCAGCTCTTCTCTCTGTTTGAACTTTCTGTTCCTCAACACAATTCTTATCATTTCTGAAAGTGAGTTTTTGAACTCCTCCAGCAGAATAATTTCTCTAAGATCCTCACATGTCTTTTCTATCTTTAATGCTCTCGCCCGTCTAGTGAAGTTGCTATGTTTAATCCTTTCAAACTCAAAATAAGTCTCATATGGTTCCTTCCTTATACTTCTGAACCATTGTCTATGTCCTTCTGGTACCAATTCGTAGACACTCAAAAATAGCCTGTCTCACACCTTTATATTCTCCCGACCCCTCCCCTGACAGCGCGGCAAACACCTCACCCTTCCTTACCACCAACTTAGTCTGAATTAACATTACCCACACAGCCTCTGGCCTATTCATCTGCCTAGCCAGTTTCTCAAAGGAAATGAAAAAAGCTTCTGTCTTTTTCATCAAATTTAGGTAATGTTTTGGCATATTTGTATATATCGCTACCGGGTCTTTGGCTACAATGGGTCTACTCATCATCACTCTCCTGCTCACTAAATCTATCTTCTACCTTCACTTCTGTCCTTTTACGTCGGCTATCTTGTTTAATTTGCAACTTCTGAAGTTCAAACTCTCTCTTTTTCTCCCTTTTTTTCTTTTTGTTTGGCTAGAGCAAATCTTTTCGTTTTTTGCTGCTTTTAACTGTAATTCAAACCGTTTCAATTCCCTTTCTTCCCCTTCTGCCCTGGCTCTTCATTCTTTTCTTTATCTTCTAACTCCAGTTGTCTAATTTCCAATTTAGGTTTTTCCAACTCCACTGCACATGCCTGTTTCTCTGATATTCCTAAATGCTTGACCAACTCCATTACAATTTCAGCTTTCTTCTTATCCCTAGGTAAACCCAATTCTAGTCTGTTTGGTAAGTCTAAAAGTATATACTTCTGTTTTTCCAAACTTTCTTGGCAAATTTGGAAAGCATCTTCAAACCCCAGGACCATTTCCCTCACTTTTGATTTAACCAACCACTAGTAATCGAAATTAAACAGATTTTTCTTCCCTAAGTCTTATCTAAAGATCTAGGACACTAATCCCCAAGCCTGTTTAAAATCTGTCCAAATCCGTTCAGGTCCATTCATATCCCGTACATGAAACAGCCAGATTCTGGACCTGAGCCGCCAAACTGTTACGGAGAAGGGGATGTTAAATGAAAGAAAATCCCTGATATTTACTTTATAAGTAACAAGTAACATTTTATTTATATAATCCCAACGGTGAACAAATTAACAGAGCTACTAACAAACCGAACAACTACCCCCTAACTCCTAACTATTCCCTAACTGAACAAAATTCTGCTGGAATGTTATTCCAATGAACATTAGTCCCACTTATATAACCCGAGTAGTAAGAAAAAAAATAAACTCAAACTTAGTCTCTCAAAGTCCACACAGAACGTGTCATCTGGAATGCTCTGCTTTCTCCATTGTCTCTCCGGTCATCGATACCTTTCTTTTGCTGATCCTGCTGTCAGGGATGTTTTCTCTCTGAAGACTCTTGGTAAAAGTGCCGTGGTATCTTTAATGGACAAGATGGTACTTTCTTAGAGAGCTTAGCAATTTCCTGTGAGAGCTGGATGCTTATTTCTTAGATGATAATTCGCTCTCACACTGTCAAAAACCCTCTCCTTATATACCTTGGATGACATATCAATTTTCTTAAACCGATTTGGTCCAAGTTTGTCAAAACCATCAGATTTAAGTTCAATTGGCTTTCAATCACTAAGTGCTTGGTTTAAATTAATCAGCTGATTCCAGCTAGTTGTGAAAACATCAGAACAAGCTTAAGGTTTCCAATCACACAGCTAATTGATACATGTTTCAACTTCAGAACTGGCTGTACCCCTTCAGATAATTACAGACGCAATTTTTTTTCTGTATAAATCTCTAAGCTTAGAAATGCATTTTATCTCTTAAAGCAACCACACACCCTTCACAACTTTGTAACAAAATCATTTATGTAAATAATGAACATCAGTGGACCCAGCACTGATCCTTGCAGCAGAATGCTGGTCACAGGCCTCCAGTCCGATATACAAACCTCCACCACCACCCTCTGTCTCCCAGTGTCAAGCCAATTTTGTATCCAGTTGGCTAGCTCCTCCTGGATCCCATGTGAGGTACCTTTACTAACCAGTCTACCATGAGGAACATTGTCAAAGGCCTTGCTAAAGTCTATTTAGACATCGAATTCCACTCTGCCTTCATCAATTTTCTTTGTCAACTCTTCAAAAAGTACAATCAAGTTTGTGAGATGCGATTGCCTGTGCACAAAGCCATGCTAACTATCTCTAATATGTCCTTGCCTCTCCAAATGCATATGTCTCTCAGCATTCCCTCCAACAACCTACCCACCACTAACGTCAGACTCACTGGTCTATAGTTCCCAGGCTTTTCCTTGCAGCTTTTCTTCAATAATGGCTCAGCAGCCATTTTCCACTCTTCTGCCACCTCACTGTCGATGATAACAAATATCTCTGCTAGGCGTTCCACAATTTCTTCCCTAGCTTTCCACAATGTCCTGAGATACACTTGATCAGTACCAGGGATTTATCTACCTTTATGCATTTTGGAGACCAAAACTGCTCACAATACTCCAGATGTGGTCTCACCAAAGTCTTGTACAGTTGCAGTAAGACTTCCCTACTCTTATACTCCAACCCCATTGAAATAACCGCCAACATTCCATTAGCCTTCCTAATTACCCGCTGTGCCTGTGTGCTAGCTTTCTGTGTTTCATGCACAAGTACCCACAAGTCCCTTTGTGTTACAGCTTTCTGCAGTTTGTCTCCATTTAAATAAAACTCTGCTCTCTTGTCGCTTCCAAAATCCATTCCACATTTTACCATATTATTCCCTTTTTGACAACCTTTTGCCCACTTACTTAACCAACCGCTATCTGTCTGTAAACTGTTTGTATTCCTCTTACAAACCTGCCTTTCCATTTATTTTAGTGTCATGTGTAAACTTGTTATAGTAAAATTGGCTTCCTTCCTCCAAGTCGTTAATATATATTGTAAACATTTGCCGTCCCAACGCTGATCCGTGTGGAACCACACTGTCACCAATGTGAAAAAGAACCCGTTATCCCCTTATCCAATATGCCAATATATTACCTCTGACACTTATAGTTCTTATGATAATTTTTAGTGAGATACCTTGTCAAATGCCACCTGGAAGTCCAAAGACAACAAATCCAATGGTTCCCATCTACCCGGTCTGATGTTCAGAATTCCATCAACACTCTAATAAACTAGTCAGACATGATTTCCCTTTCATGAAACCATTGTTGACTCTGCTTGATTAGATTATGATTTTCCAAATGTTCTGCTATCACTTCCTTAATAATTGATTCGAATAACTTTCCAACAATAGATGTTTGGCTGATTAGCCTATAGTTACCTATAGTTACCTGCAAAAAGTTCCCTTTTTGAGTAGGGGTGTCACATTGAGTTTTCCAGTTGTCTGGTCCTTCTCCAGAATCCAAGGATTTTTGGAAAACTATAACTAATGCATCAATTACCTCTCAGCTACTTTTTTTTTAGGATCCTAAGATGTAAACCATCAGGGTCAGGAGGGATTTACCAGCTTTTATTTAGCTCCATTATTTTGTCTAATACTACTTCTCTTGTGATGGGGATGGTACTTCATTCCTCCCCTGTGTTCTTTAGTATGAGTGAAATGTTCAAAGTATCTTCCACCATAAAGACTGGTGCAAAATCTGTCTAACTCTTCTGCCACTTTCTTGTTCCCAAAAACTGGCTCCCCAGATTCATTTTCTAAGGAGCCAATGTTCACTTTGACCTCTCTCTTCCTTTCTAGATATTTAAAGAAGCTCTTACTGTCAGGTTTTATATTCCTTACCAGTTTTCCCTTGTAGTTTATTTTCTCTCTGTTGTCTTTTTAGTCCTTTGCTGGATTCTGAATTTATATCAGTCTTTGGGGCTCTCACTGACTTTTGTCTCTTTATATACTTTTCTTTCAATTTAATACCCTCATTAACTTATTTGGTTAGCCGGAGTTAGTTTAGCTATCTCTTGGAGAAGATGGTGTTTGAAATGCTGCAGTGTGCAGTTAGCATGCTCCAGTTGTGCCGTTAGTGTTCCAGGATTCTAAAAGTGATGAGTTTAATAGGATGTAGATTCAAGCCTAAATCTAGAGATTTGAGCCCATAGTTGAGGCTAGCATTCCCAATCACATGCAAAGCACATACTTTTGGATGGATACTACTGAGGAAGTGCTGGGCTTTCAAAGGGACACAAATAAGCAAGCACTGCACAGTAAGAAGGGCAGCATTAAATAAAAACAGTGCTGTCTAATTGACAGGAATGAGGGAGTGCTGCACTGTCAGTCCTGAGATTGCCACATTATCAGAGTAACAGTACTTGCTACACTTTCAAATGACCAGCACTTGTGGGAATGTCATATTGTCATAGGCAATAGCACTGATAATTTTGCACTCAGTTGGGCAGCGCTGAGAGAGTGCTGCAGTGTCAGAGTTGTACTGGTGAATATGGCAACAGGGAGTGACCCCGTGAGGAACACTACCACAGCCTGGCAGATACTGTGGTATGGACAGAGACTGGGAGCTAACAGAAGATGGAAGCCTGAGGGATTTGGCAGGGAAGAAAAAGGCTGTGGGAATCTACGGGTGACAGAATGAGAGAGCATGTTGGATGCTGCAAGAGGGAGGGAGGGAGAGAGTTGGTGGGAGATGAAGAGAGGCTGTGGAAGACAGCAGGAAAGAGAAACTGAGGACAGGTCAGCGGGACAGATAAATGTTTCTTTATTTGTTCAAGGAATATTAGCATTTGCTGCCTGGTCCGGCATGTATTGGTGATCTCTAATTTTCTCTTGAATGGAGTGGCTTGCCACGTCAGTTCAATGACAACTGTATTGAAGTCATTCCAGAGTCCCAGTTTCTGTACTGATGATGCCATCTTTGGCAGGGACCCTGTGAAATGTCCATCTTTTCCCCAAACAAGGATTCCCCACGGCCGTGACTGACAGGGCCATCTGTCATGTCTGACCCATCACCCACACTTCTGCCCTTACCTCCCCTAACACAGTAACGATAGGGTCTCCCTTGTCCTCCCCAACATCCCACCACTATCCACATTCCTCACGATAATTAGCCGCCATTTCTGCCACCTCCAGTGGGATGCCACTTCCCGACACATATTCTAACCACCCCACCTTGTCAGCCTTCCCTAGGGGCTGTTCCCTCCGGCACATCTCAGTCCACACCTCCGACGCCCCCAACACCCTAGACTCCCGTGCCACCTTCCCCTGCAATCACAGAAGGTGTAACACCTTCCCATTTAGGCCCTCCCTCCTCACCAGCCAGGGCCCCGCACACCTTCCACGTGAAGCAGTGATACATTTGCACATCACTCGATCTAGTTTAGTACATTTGCTACCCACAGGCTTCGGTGGCTGCCTTGTGGAACACCTATGTTCTTGCTGGAAAAATAACTACAAGGGTCCATTTGCCTGCTGCTTCAACACACAGTTCCCTGGCCAACCTGGTGCAGGGCTCCAGTGAAGCTCACCGCAAGCTGGAAGGACAGTTTCTCATTTTCTGCTGGTGGACCGCACAGCCTTCCAGGAGTCCAGCATTTTAGAGCTGGAACACCATCTGCCATGTCCTTCACCCACCACCCCTCTTCACACCCCAGCTCCTGCCAAACCATTTTCACCCTCTGACAGTCCCCCCCCATCAGCAGTCAGCCAGCATTGACTCCACTACCCACTGCCTGGCCACTTTGAAGCAGAGTCACAGAAAGCTGCAGATAAGGAGTGAGTGAGTGATATGTGGCAGTGTCCATGGAGTGGGTGTTGGGTGTTGGGTGTTGGGGGGAGGTGGGACGGGGCGCAGAGTGAATCCCAGCAGCTGATGTTCGGGCCAGGCCGGACCCTTCCGATTCCGGGCAGTTCGAACCGCTCCGCAATCTCCGGGGACAGCAATCTCACTCACACACACAGGCCACTTCCGGCAGCCGGGGGAAGGGAATCAGCGGCGCACTTCGGGAACCCAGAACATTGCGAACATGGGGAGGAAGGAGAAGAAAGAAACGTGAGTGAGTGAGTGTGTGGCCCAGACTGGAGAGAGAAGGAGAGTGAGTGTGTGGCCCTGGGATGGAGAGACACGGGGATGGGGGGGTGCGGGCACGGGCACGGGCAGTGTGTCTGGGATGGAGAGACAGAGAGAGAATGTGCAGACTGGGATGGACAGACCGTAAGAAATAGGAACAGGAGCAGGCTGTATGGTCCCCTGGCCGTGACCCTGCCCCTGATCCTCATCCTGGCCGTGACCCTGCCCCTGACCCTCCTCATGGCCGTGACCCTGCCCCGACCCTCATCCTGGCCGTGACCCTGCCCCTGATCCTCATCCTGACCGTGATCCACCAATCAATGGGATCGTGGCTATTCCAACATTCCCCACGTCCACTTTTCTGCCTATTCCCCATAATCCTTCATTCCTTGACTGAACAAGAACCTATCGACCTCAGCCTCGAACATGAAAAAGGACTCTGCCCCTACCAGCACGCTGTGGCAAGGCATATCAAAGATTCCTGGTCCTGAGAGAAGAAAAACCTCCTCATTTCAGTGTTAAATTGGTGCCCCTTTTTGTCTGACACTGTACCCTCTGATCCTAGACCCTCGGATGCGGAGAAACATCCTGTCAGCATTCAGCCTGTCAAGCCCCTTAAGAATCCTGTATGTTTCAATGAGATCACCTCTCGATCTTCTAAACTCAAGTGAGTAGAGTGCCAACACTTTTAGCCTTTGCTCATAAAACATTCTGTCCAGACCAGGGGTCATACTAGCAAAACTTCTCTGAACTGCCTCCAAAGAAATGATATATTTTATTAAATAAGGGGTCCAAAACTGTTCACGGTATTCTAGATGTGGTCTCACCAGCACCTTGTACAGTTGCAGTGAGACTTCCTTACTGTTATACCCCAGCCCCTTTGAAATAAGGGCCAACATGTCATAATCCTTCCAGATTACCTGCTGCACCTGTGTACTAGCTTTCTGTGTTTCCTGCACAAGTACCTTCAATTCCCTTTCTGTTACAGCTTTCTGCAGTTTCTCTCTATTTCAATAGTACTCTGTTCTTTTGTTCTCCCTTCCAAAATGAACAACTTCACACTTTTCCATATGTTATACCCAATTCGCCACCGTTTTGCCCACTTACGTAACCTGTCACTATCTCTGTAAACCGTTTCTATCCCTCTCACAACCCACTTTTCCACTTATTTTAGTGTCATCAATAAATTTAGCTACAGTACATCCACCTCCTTCCTTCAAGTCATTAATACATATTGTAAACAGTTGCGATCACTGTGAAACCCTGCTGGTCACAGGTCACCAACTTGAAAAAGAACCCCTTACCCTGCTCGCTCTTTCCTGCCTATTGGCCAATTCTGTATCCATGCCAATATACTACCTCCAACATGGGCTCTTACAACAATCTTTTATAAGGTATCTTTTCAAACACCTTCTGGAAGACCAATTACAACTCATCTACTGGTTCCCCTCTCTCCAGTCTGGTTGAGACTTCCTCAAGAAACCCTAATAAATTAGACACGATTTCCCTTTGCGAAGCCATGCTGATTCTGCTAGATTAGATTATGTTTATCCAAACATGCTATTACTTCCTTAATAATTGATTTGATCATTTTTCAACAATAGGTGTTAGACTAGTAAACCCCTTTTATTGTTTCCCTCCTGTTTTGAATAGGCAGATCACACTGCAGACCGTCACCTTAGCAGTTTCCCAATCTTCTGGTACTTCTCCAGAATCTAAGGACTTTTGGAAAATTACAACTGATGCATCCACTATCTCTGTAGCTACTTCTTTTATGATCCTAGGATTGATGCCATCAGGGCCAGGGGATTTAACTGCATTTAATCCCTTTAGTTTGTCTAATACTACTTCTCTATTGATGGAACTTAAATCCTCCCTGTATTCTTTAATATTAAGGGGATAAGACTGATGTAAAATATCTGTTTAATGCTTCTGCCATTTCCTTGTTCCCAGTAACTATCTCCCAGATTCATTTTCTAAGCGGCTTATGTTCACTTTGGCCTCTGTAGAACTAGAAAAGAGAAAATATAGAATTAGAATCCCTACAGTGTGGGAACAGGCCCTTTGGCCCAACAAGTCCACACCGACCCTTGGAGCATCCCACCCAGATCCATCCACCCTATAACCTACACACCCCTGAACACTATAGGCAATTTAGCATGGCCAATCCACCTAGCCTGCACATCTTTGGACTGTGGGAGGAAACCGGAGCACCCGGAGGAAACCCACACAGACACAGGGAGAATGTGCAAACTCCGCATAGACAGTCACCAGAGGCTGAAATCGAACCCAGGTCTCTGGCACTGTGAGGCAGCATTGCTAACCACTGAGTCAATGTACTCCTCATGGTTTTAGATAAAGACTCGGGGAGTATAGTTCTACAACAGAGGTGGAGAGAGAGAGAGCCAGCAAGAGTGAAAATCCAGAACAGGGAGGGACAGAATATATACCTAGGATAGAGAGATTGTGTGCGTGTGTGTGTGGATGTGTGTTTTTATGCCTGGGGTAGAGAGAGAGAGAGAGGTGCTCAGGAGTGAGAGTTTTTGCTCCTTTCCCCGCTGTCTTCATCTCGATTATTCTTCTTTATTTCTATGTCTTTCTGCTTTTGTAATTACCCAGCATTCCCTTTAATATGGCTTGGTTTCATACTAAGTGACCAACTGTGGACGATTTAAATAAGTGAGTTTTCACCTTGGGAGGGGCTGGTTGGTCAGACCTTGCCAGTGAGTTGGGTTGCGAGAGTTTCCAGACCTTGACCCATACGTGAGACTTTGTCTGTGACCCAGTCCAGGTCTGTTAGTGCTGGCTCCAGACCATGACCCAGACACCGACACTGATGGCAAACCACTGGTCTGTCAGGTCCAAGGCCTTGGCATGCACATGCATGTAACACCTGAAAGGCCTGACACAGAGTGAAACGTTAAGGTGTATCCAGATTAGTTCACCATGTTCAAACAAAGCTCTTGCTATTTTTCGTTGTTCCCTACTGCTCCTACCTGTGCTGCTGCTGACTTTGGGAGTTAATGAACAATGTGTAGAGTTGTTCCAGGGAGAAGGCAAGAGAATGGCACCAAAATTTGGCACGGTGGCTCAGTGGTTAGCTCTGTTGCCTCGCAGCACCAGTGATACGGGTTCAATTCCACCTCCGGGTGACTGTCTGTGGAGTTTGTACGTTCTCGCTGTGTCTGCGTGGGTTTCCTCTGGGTGCTCCAGTTTCCTTCCACAGGCCAAAGATCTGCAGGGTAGGTGAATTGGCCATGCTAAATTGCCCCTGTGGTGTCCAGGGATGTGCAGGCTAGATGGGTTAGCCGTGTGAAATGCAGGTTTCCAGGGATGGGGTGGGATGCTGTTCAGAAGGTCATGTAGACTTGATGGCTTGCTACCACACCGTAAGAATTCTATGATTCTAAGATAGCTGCACACACACATCTGGTGCAGGCACAATGGACTGATTGTGTGATCAAGGTGATCAATCTTCTGAGGGACCCGAATGGAGTCCGTTTTTTGTGACAAGAAGGGTTAGCAACCCAGCAAAGAAATTGGACATAATTAAGATACGAAACTGAGAGGAACTAAGAATTTTGTTACACGATGAGTTGTGATCTGAAATGCATTACCTGAAAGTAGATTTAAAAGAGAATTTGAGAACTATTTGAACAGGGAGCAAGAAAATAAAGCAGGGGAGTGGGTATAATTGTAAAGCTCTTTAAAATGGCCAGTACAGCTTGAACGGGCTGAATGGCTACTTCCATGGTGCTGTTTAACTGTTTGAGTCTCTGGTTTTTGCTGATCAACTTTTCCCTCCAATTCTGCAGTACTGGAATGAATGAAGCAATGGGAAGCTATGTGGTGGGCCAGGTGGCTAACAGTCTGTTCCAGAAACAGGCATCGAAATGTAAGACAACTCCACTGGTTACACTCTTCAGCAATCCACCCTCTGCTACTCAGCCAATCTTCACTCCTGTGCCAGACAACAAGGTAAGTCCCCCAATCGTGGAGACACAAAAGGCTAACATTTCCTGCCCCTTTGTTTAAGCAGTTGATCCACTGTTAACCCCCCTTGAACCAGCACAACAGTTCTTTAAGCCAGGTCAGCAATAAAAATAGGCTCTGAGCTCCAGTGGACGGGGCTTTCTGCTCTTACAACAGTTTTGTGGGGTGGTTAATTTGAGGTTGTTCACCCTCAGGTCAGCTGCAGAAAGAGGAACCCTGTGGACGATGAATCTGATGCAACCACTCGGGCCAAGCAACAGAAGCTGGATCAGAAGAAGCCAGTTTTTGTGAAGAAGCAACTCACAGCTGCTGAGAGGAAACTGGCCCAGCGGTGAGTGGTGGTAGTATTATCATTATCATTATCATATAACCAGTGGTTATAACTTCATTCTGTTAGTGCGGCAGCAACTTGTCACTTTTAAGTGTCTTTATCAGAATGAAATGTCCAAAGGCACTTTGTGGGCATGCGAAATCAGAGTTTGGCATGGAGCTACTCAAGGAAACCTTAGAACATGTGACTAAAAGCTTGGTGAAGAGTCAGATTTTAAGGAGTATCTTTAAGGCAAAGGTAGCAGCTGGAGAGTTTCAGGGAGGGACTTTCAGAGCTTGAGGGCTCAAGGGTAAACAAGGAAGATGAATTTTAAAATTCGAGGTCTTCATAATTGAAGCCAATGCAGCTGAGTGAGCATGGGGAGGTGGTGAGCAGGACTTGATGAGAATGAGGATCTGGACAGCAGAGTTTGGATGGCCTTGAGTTCACAGATAGTAGAGTGTGGGAGATCCATGTGACACAGATGGTAGAGTGTGGGAGATCACATTTATTGCCTGTACATTGTTGCCTTTGAGGAGGTGGCCGTAAGCTGCCTTTTTGAACCGCCGCAGTTCGTCTGCTGTAGGTAGACCCACAGAGCCATTAGGGAGGGAGTTCCAGGGTTGTGACCCAGTGACACTGAAGGAGCTGTGATATATTTCCAAGTCCCACAGCTACGCTGACCAAACCCTTGTACAGTTGCAGCAAGGCTCTTATACTGCTACATCTTTTATGTTTTAACAAACTGTCCTCTCCTTTTACTACAGCTGCTCTATTCAGCAAATGCATTGCTTCAGATGATGCACTGATCTCTTTCTGTTTCCACCTATTTTAAAATGCCATCCTAAACTGGTATTACTGTTGTACAGCTGCCAGATATGGGTAATCTTCTGCAGGAGTGTGGCTCAAGGCTCCTTGCAAAACAGCCTGAGAACTGGGAGATTTCACTTCTTGCCATCAGTATGGTCAATGCATTGCAAGGATGCAGCCAAGGAGAGCTGGACTGGCAGTAGGACAAGATGTGTTGTTTTGTGGCAGGGAGTCAGCATTTTAGGGGGGAGCATGCGGGAATGTCAGGATTGTGGGAGAGGAGTATTGGAGGGTGTCAGAAGGTCAGACTTGGTGTCAGAATGTGTGGGGAACGCAGGATTGGGCAGGAGGTAGTAAGGGGTGTTGAGGGTCAGGATCATGGAGAAATGTGGATTCATAGGGTGTGGAGAGGTTGGAGCAGATAGTAATATGAGAATTGTCACAGTGCCTCTCTGAGCTGCCCTCTCTTTGTGTCATTTGCAGCGAGGATGCCTTGAGAGCAGCTGATGAGGAAGGTGAAGGGAACCAAAGCAGGAAACAGAAGCGGAGCAAGAAGGCAGAACGAGGCGAGTTGCCAATTACTGCGGGGGTGACGGAAGAAAAAGTGGCTGAAGCTGGGAATCAGAAAAACACAGCCAACCCTGCTGTAGAGAGGATAAAGAATAGGAGGACCCTGTTTGTTGGGAACCTGCCATCAGATTGCAGTAAACAGGTGAGAAATGGCTAAGGGTTTGTGCACAATCTGCTGATCAGAAGGACAGCTGAGCTTAAAGGGACTGTGGGTCAATACTGCTATCCTCGGTCAGGTCGTCTCAGTCAGGATCCGACAGTACAACAACGTGCCTCTGCACAGCACCATCAGTACATCAAAACACCCGAAAGGAGCTTCACAGCAGCATACTTCACAAAATGAGCTACTTAAGGAGGTGTAATGACAGATGACCAAAAGCTTAAAATCAAAGAGAAATATTCTAAGGAACACTTTTAACAAGGAAAGAGAAACTTAGGCAGGGAATTCCAGAGTTCATGACCTCACTGGATGAAGGCATAGTCACTAACATTGTAGCAGAATGGGGCACGGACGATATGGTCCCACTCTCAAAATGTTCATGCTAATATAAAAGCGAAATGTTGTGAATAGTGGAAATTAGAATTAAAATAGAAAGTGCTGGAGACAGTTGTTATGAAGCAGAGGTTGACCCCACCCCCATCTGATAACTAAAACCGAAACACCCAGAGAAGGTCGCCTCACCTCATAATCTGTTAAACCAAGTGTGAAAAGAGGTATAAACTGCCTCTCATCTCCCAATCTGTTAGAAAGGAGTGGTTAAATAAAATAAAATCCTTTCATTCACTCTATAATCAACAAGTAACAATTTATTTATCTAACTCTAACAGTATACAAATTTAACAGAACTACTAACAAACCCAACAATTCCCCTTTAACTACTAACTAATGCTGTATAAAATAAAATTCTAATGGTATGCTGTTCTAATAAATACAAGTCCTACTTATATAAACCCAAAGTAATGATAAAATAAATTGAAACTTAATCTCTCGAAATTACAGCTAGTATTTGTCTTCCGGAATGCTCCGCGCCCCCTCTGGTTATTTTCAATCAGGAATGCCTTTCTCTCTCAAATTCTTGCGTCAGGAATGCTTCTCTATGTCAAATTCGTGTCAAGAATATTAACTAAGATTGGTGCTGTATCTTTAATTAGATGATTTTCTGAGTGCTTAGAGACTTCTGTGAGAGCCAGTGATTTCCTCTTTAGCTGATGGGTTAACTCTTTTGGATGGCACTTGCTCTAATACCGATTTTCGAATGCCCTCTTTTATATCCTTGATAACCTATTAAGTTCTTACATTAGTCCTAGGTTGTCAAAACCATCAGGTTTAAATTTAATTGCTTTTCAGTTTCTACACGCCTAGTTTAAATTAATTGGCTGATTTTCAAACTGGTTGTCTTAATAACAAAACAAACACTGCTGGGGTCGTTAACCACACAGCCTTTTGATGCAGTGTTTCAATTTCAGAAGCTCTCTGCACACCTGCACTTTTTTAAAATCTCCAAGCCTAGAAAAACACATCATCTTTTAAAGGAACCACACATCTTCCCCCTATCATTTTACAGACATCAAAAACTGTATCTGGCTTTGCAACAGAGTAAGCAAGTCTGGCAGTATCTGTTGAGCGGGAAATTGAGTTTTTAGTCCAGTATGACTCTTCGGACATAGTTGACTGTGCATTTCCAGCATTTTCCGTTTTTTTTTCAGATTTACACCATCTGCAGTGTTAGGTTTTTTTTTGTCAGTTTTAAGGCCTGGACTTTATTATCCATCTTCCATTCTCATTCATGTTCACCTATTGAGGTAACTTTCAGGCAGTATTTTAGCAGATGATATATGAATAATTTGACTTCAGTAGGCAGTCCATGTCCAGAAGGAATTGGTGACTTTGGGTCCTTGGTATTGGAAGCTTTTCACCTATAAAGATTTTATTGATTTCATTTATGAAGCGGTAGTAGGTGGATTCATCAGGTTGATTTCTATGAATCATTAACTGTTCTATTATCATTGTATCCTGACCAATATTTATTGCTCAGCTCAGATCAAATGATCTGGTCAGAATCACACTTCTTGCTACACATAGATTAAAGGTACTGCAGATGCTGGAGAATCCGAGATAACAAGTTGTGGAGCTGGATGAACACAGCAGGTCAAGCAGCAT
>JAHRHZ010000111.1:10753609-10806398 GCA_024137785.1 Ginglymostoma cirratum | reverse complement strand
ATGCTGCTTGACCTGCTGTGTTCATCCAGCTCCACAACTTGTTATCTTGCTACACATAGACTGCTTGCAGCTTTTCTTACATTACAACACTAATCCAAACCTCTTCATTGGCTATAAAATCCTTTGGGATCTCTGTGCTTGTGAGAGGTATTAGCAATGCAAGTTTTTGTGAATACCACAATGGCAGATGGCAAATTAGATAGACTTGAGCCTTGTTCTCACTCATAATTTTAAGTAGTTAAATTACAGTAATAATATTCAATGCTGTCTTTGTATCTGAGAATATTATCCTCCTGTCTCCAAGTGTATCACTTGAAATAAGATATTACATATCGTATTAGATTGTTTGTATCTTTTAAACAGATGATCAAAGCGCTGTTCAAAGAGTTTGGACCAATTGAGTCAGTACGATTCCGTTCAGTGGTAAGACAACATTTATTTTTTATGTTACATATTATTGGTTGTAGAGCTGGAGCTGGTGGACTCACTGTCAGGATTTACCCTGGAAAGCGCTGGGTTCCATGTGACGAGCATTTTTTTTTTATTTTCAGAAGGTTGTGGTTTTGATTCCAACGTTTCTCAGTGCTTCAGCTCCCAAACTGAGGGGAGATGCTCCTTCCAGTGTGGTCTCACTCAACAAAAACCATGGGCCTGTTCTCCTAGCCAGTGAAACCAGTCTTCAGATGTTTCTAAAATGTGTGGATAGAAAGGGTTACTGAACTGAGAAAATACAACTGACGTTGCTCCAGTTTTAAGGTCATACCCCCTTGTCCTTGTCTGTCCTGCCAAAGGAATAGGTAACCTCTATCTACAGTGTTAGAACTTCTTAATAATCTAAAAATGCCTCTCAGATGCCTCCCCTCGATCTTCAAAGATCAATGTAGAACATAAGTAAGAATAGGATGGACCATTCGGCCCTAATCGTACTTTCATCGTGGTTGGTCATCTGCTTTATTTCCACTTTCCTGACCACTCTCCTTGATGTCCTGAAAGATCAAAGATTTATCTCCGACTTAAGTATAGCGAACACTGGAGTATCCGCACTCTGTAGATTCGCAGCCCTCTGACTGAAGTAATTTCTTTTCACTTCATTCCAAAAAAACCAACTTTGTATCCCAAGACTGTGACCCCCCCCGAACATTCAAGACGTCCCCGCGAGGGAACCAGGCTCTGAGTTGAGCTATCAAGTTCGTTCGGAATCTTGTATCTGTTCAATACAGATCACTTCTCATGCTTATAAACGCCAAAGAATATAGGCCCAATTTACACAGCCCCTCCTCACTAAACAATCCCTTACCCAATTTAGTGGATCTTTGCCGGTATTCACTGCATTCTGTCCATTAACTAATCTTTGATCCAGGTTAATGCATTATCCCTAATTGATGAGTAGTTACATTGCGTATTACCTTTTGTTGTGAATTAAATGCATTTTGGAAATCTGAGTCTCAGAATTTTAGAAAAGTTACAGAAAGAAGGTCCTTATAGAGCCCGTGTTTTCTACTCCAGCTCTCCGTAACAGCAATTCAGCGGGACCCACTCTCCTGGCCTTTCCCTGTATCCCTGCTAGTCTTTTCTCTTCAGATAATCAGCCAGTTTTCTTTAGCCTCCACCAAACATTCAGTTCATGCATTTCAGATCTTAATCACTAATGTGTATAAAAGAAGTTTTTTGCACATGTCGCCTTTATCATCACTGTAAATTAATATCCTTTGGTTCTTGATCCATGCACAAACAGAAACAGTTTCTCCCTATCTACTCTGTCCAGGCACCTCATGCTCTTAAACACCACTTCCAAATCGCTTCTTGAGGAGAACTGCCTCAGCTTTTTCCAATCTGAAATTTCTAGGACCATTCTTATGAATTTTTTCTGCACCTTCTAGTGCCTTCGCATCCTTCCCAAAGTGTGGTGCCCAGATCTTATACTCTTATCTACTAGTTGTGTCCTCAAAAATCTCTAATCAATTTGTCACAACGTCCTTTTGCTTTGGTAAATCTCTGACACATTCTGATAAAAAAAAATGATTCTGGTCCATATCTTCATAATGTGAGCCATTTAGACCCAGTATCATTCTGGTGAATCTGCAATGTCCAAAAATGTAGCTCTTCAAATGGGACCTCATCAGAGCTTTGTATAACTGAAACACAGCTATCTCTGTGGCCCCATGAGGAAAGCAGCCTTTTCCCTGACTGATACAGGCAGCTAAGTCACTGAAATCTACAGCCTTTGGCCCATCACGTCCATGCCAGTCAAAAACAGCCACCGAACTATTCTCATCCCTCTAAACCTTCTGCCCTTACCTTAAATCTATGCCCCTAGCCATTGATCCCTCCACCAGGGGGAAAGGTTTATTCCTGTCTACCTTGTCTATGCCCCTCATAATTTTATACATCTCAGTCATGTCCCCTCTCAATCCCCTCTGCTCTAAGGAAAGCAACCCCAGTCTGACAAATCTCTCTTCGTAACTGAAACTCTCCAGCATGACCAAAGTGCTGCAAAATCTCCTGTGCACCCTTCAGTGCTATATCCCTCCTGTAATGTAATCCTCCTAATCAATGTTTTATACAGTTCCAGCATAACCTCCCTGCTCTTAAACTATCTGCCTTGGCTAACAAAGACAAGACTACCATATGCTGCCTTAACCACTTTATCCACCTGCCCTGATACCTTAAGGGACCGGTGTACATTCACAAGGTCCCTCTGATCCTCGGTGCTTCCCAGAGTCCTACAGTTCATCATGTTTTCTCTTCCTTTGTTTGTCCTCCCAAGTGCATCACCTCACATTTGTCTGCATTAAATTTTTCACTGATCAGCCCAATTCTCCAGGTCATCTATATCCTGCTGTAATCGAAGGCTAGCCTCCTCATTATGTACCACCCCACCAATTTTCTTCATTCTGCAAACTTACTAGTCAATCCTCCTACATTCAAGTAAATAATTTAGATAAACCACAAATAGGCTCCAACACTGACCCCTGTGCGACCCCACTGGGCACAGACTTCCAGTCGAAAAACATCTCTCAACTGACACCCTCTGCTTCCTGCCCTTCAGCCAATTGTGGGTTCAATTTGCCAAATTTCCTTGGATCTCATGGGCTGTTCTGTTGCTATCCCAACTGGGATCTGATCAAAAACCTTGATGAAATCCAAGTAGACTACATCAAATGCATGACCTCTTTGAAAAATTCAATCAAGTTAGTCAGACACGACCACCTCTTAACGAAGCCATGCTGACTGTCCTTGATTAATCCCTGCCTGTCCAAATGCAGATTAATTCTGTCTGTCAGAATTTCTATGATCGCTTAATTGTGTCCAATAGTTTCCTCACCACCAAGCTTAGACTGATCGACCTGTAGTTTCTTGCTTTATCCCTTGCTCCCTTCTTGAATAATAATTGAACAGTTTTTCAAGCGTACCTGCTATTTCTTCCCTCGCCTCACTCAAAAGCCTGAGATACATTTAATCCAGCCTTGGAGATTTACCTACTTTTAAGCTCGCCAGACCACTCAGAAGTTCCATTCTGTCTATGCTGATTTCTTTAATTGTATCACACACACGTTCTCTCTGCTTCCTGTACCCACATCAACTCTCTCACTAGTGAACACTGACACAATGTATTTATTTAGGACATAACTGAGGCCCAGGATTAAACTAGTCATTCAGGACATTAATTGGTGGCTGAGGAGGAGAAGGACGGTGGAGTGGATTGACACTTGCCCACTGGTATTAACAATCCTCCCCCTCCACCTCAATAATATATAAATGTATACTTTACTATTTTAAGGAAAGGACTGGGAGCTTATTAAAAAACACATCTGAGACTGAGTGACTAGAAACCCATAGAGTGCAGTTCAAAGGCAGGTTTACCTGTGACGGAAAGATGAGCTGTGGTGACAATGGTGCATTACACTGTTCACCACTTCACTGCAAGACCTAGTTTTGTTGCATTCCTTGCTTTTGATAAGAGTGAGATGACTAATCAGATTATGTTTCTCATGTTTCTTGAACTAAAGGCACGCGCAGAGCCCAAAATCTCCAAGAGATTGGCAACCATCCAGTAAGTCACACCGCTTGCTCACCAGATGATTACCTTTGTTCATTTTATTCATGAGATGTGGATGTCATTGCCTATCCCTAATTACCCTCCAGAAGATGGTGGTGAGCTATCTTCTTGAACCGCTGCTGTCCATGTGTGTTGTTTGAAAGGAAGTTCTGGGATTTTGACAGAGAGAACAGAGATATATTTCCATGTCAGGATGGTATGTGGTTTGTAGTGGAACTTGCAAGGTTTGGCTTTCCCAGGTTTGTGCTGTCCCTGTCCTCCTAAGTGGTAGAGATTGTGGATTTGGAAGGTGCTGTTGAACCTAGTGACTGCCCTCCTTGTAACAGAGACATAAACCCTACTACAGTGGGGTTTTTCACTGCACTGCTTCCTCATTCTCCCCTGCCCTTGCACAAAGTGCACTTGCATGTTGCTAGTAATCAAGACAGCAGTCATCAGCTTTCGCCACGATAGCTCGGCAGTTAGCAGTGTTTTCAGGGATGGAGTCACTGCAGCCAATTCTGCTTCTGCCCATACTGAACTCCAGGCACACACATGTACACAAGCATGTGTGCACACACGTCTCGTGCATGTTCCCATGTACATCCATGAACGCAGGCACACATACACAAGAAATCTATATACAGTAGCTACACACAGATTTCCTGCTCCCCCTCTCGAAGGCCCTAAGTTGTGGTGATGTCTGTTAGTCAGTACTGACCGGGGATTGGATGTGTCACCTTCCCATTCCGTACAGTCTGGTGGCTCTCCTTGTATACCAAGCCCGTGAAAAGATTGCTAAGAATATTTGGACTAAGGTTGAAATTCTTCGACAGCAGCATGTTGCTTGTGGGTTTTTTTGTCTTTTGATGGGGTTGGTTGGTGTCAGATGAGAAGAGGAACAAGAACACCAGCAATGAGTAGTTTAGCTGAATCATCTATTTCTAGGCCTCAAGTTCTATGTAATTTCTTTAAATGGACCCAACCACCTTCATTTAGCTGCAAATAACTTTGCCCTCCAGTGTTTTTCCCCATATGTCTTCAAAGTCAGTACAATGGAAAGCTGTGCTGCATTTTAGCTGTAATTTGGAATTAAAATTGATATGGAGCTAATACCTCTTTTGTCTGCGTGCTGAGTTTATTTTTAAACATTCTGTCACCTTGTTCTACTCATGTGTTTGAAAGTACAAATAAACAACAAATTTCTCAATGAAATGACTTCTCTCATACTACTGTTCCCCCTTGCTAATTTAGGAAGAAGATTCATCCCAAGAGGAACAATATGAATGCCTATATAGTATTTGAACAAGACAGTGATGCAATCAGAGCTTTGACAAAGTATGTTGTCTGACTCCATTTGTTTTATTTTCATTGTTCTGTCTCAGTGACTTCTGACTTTGAATGAGAACATGAGGCATATGTTTTAGATTTAAATCTGTTGCACAACCTGCATAAATGTTTAAAAAAAACAGAAGAACTGTGGTTGCTGGAAATCAGAAACATGAGCAGAAATTGCTGGAAAAACTCAGCAGGTTTGGCAGCATCTGTGGACAGAAATCAGAGTTAACATTTTTGGGTCTAGTGACCCTTCTTCAGAACTCAACTATTAGTAGCTGACAATGAGTTTTGTGTGGTAGCAGTCCATGTGATGACAAGGCCTGGTGTGTGGTGGTTGGGATAAGGACACGGGAGAAAGTGCTCAGGCCCAAAAATTGTTGAACTTGGTATTGAGTCCAGAAGGCTGCAGAATTCCCAAGCAGCAAATGAGGTGCTGTCCTTCCAGCTTGCGCTGAGCTTTGCTGGATCACTGCAACAAGCTGAGACAGAGGTTGTCCAGGGAACACGTGATGGTGTGTTGAAGTGGCAGGCAACTGGAAGCTCAAGGTCATTTTTGCAGACTGATGTAGGTGTTCTGCGAAGCAGTCACCCAGTGTGTGCTTCATCTCCCCAGTGTAGAGGAGGCCATACTGTGAGCAGTGATTGCTGTAGACTAGATTGCATGAAGTGCAGGTAAAGCACTGCTTCACCTGGAGGGTGTGTTTTGGTGGATCATGTCAGGTGGGAGGAGGCTTGTGTGGGACAAGAACACCAGCAATGAGTAATTAGGCTGAATCGCCTTCAGTGTGACTTTATTGCGATCAAATGTGCTCATGCGCAATGCTGAGGCGTACAGGGTAACCTCACATTTTGGAACCATTATACATTGAATTTTATTGTTTGATGGAGATTCTCCATTATAATTAGTACTCAATTATAACAATACTCAGTTATTTAGTTTTGAATAGTGCTATGTATTTATTCATTTATGTTTAACCAGTAGTCTGTGTTTTATGGTTTATTTCTAATGGTTTCTGTGTCTGCGCTTTTTATATACAGAGTCTGACTAAATTCTGGCTTTTTATTTAAAGGAATGGCTGTGAAATACAAACTGGCTTTCATATCCGGGTTGACCTAGCCAGCAAGTCAAAAACTGTGAGTTATGAATCAGGAAGAAATTGAGTTAATTCATACTTTCTTGGCTACGGTTAGTGTCTTAGTTTTCTTTCTTTATTTTGCAGCATGACCATCGAAGATCAATCTTTTTA
Organism: Ginglymostoma cirratum; assembly: GCA_024137785.1. NCBI lineage: Eukaryota > Metazoa > Chordata > Chondrichthyes > Orectolobiformes > Ginglymostomatidae > Ginglymostoma > Ginglymostoma cirratum. The sequence continues at coordinate 10,799,774 of JAHRHZ010000111.1, read as the reverse complement.
GGCAACTTGCCATATGGTAAGATGAGTCTTTTTGTAGCAGGTGATTTGTCAGTTTTATTCTCCAGTTTATCTTGGCCTTTCAAACTGTGCCCTTCCATTGAAGAAAAGATTCATTGTTTATGCAGAACAAATTGTTCGTGAACTTGTATCCTTCACTTTTGAGATGTCCTGAGAATGTGTAGGATACTATAGAAACTGGCCATAGTAGTACAAAATCGGCTTAACGACAGAGTGTGGTGGGGGGAGGGTTGTTTCTCGGACTGAAGGCCTGTCACCAGTGGTGTTCCACGGGAATCAGTTCTGGGTCCTCGTTTGTTTGTCATTTACATAAGTGATTTGAATGAGAATATAGAAGGCATGATTAGTAATTTTGCGGATGACATGAAAATTGATGGCAAAAGTAGACATTGAAGAAGGTTTTCTAAGACTGTAAAGGGATCTTGATCAAATGGGTCAATGGGCTGAAAAATGGCAGAGGAAGCTCAATCTGGATAAATGCGATTAATTGCATTTTTGTACAACAAACAGGAGCAGGAATTATACAGTTAATGGTATGGCATTGAGTAGTGTTGTAGAACAGAGGGACCTGGATTGTATACAGGCAGGGTGGTTAAAGAAGCATTTAGCACTCTTACCATTATTGCTCAGTCCTTTGAGTATAGGAGTTGGAAAGTCATGTTGGCGTTGTACAGAACATTGGTGAGGCCTCTTCTGGAGTGCTTGGGCAATTCTGGTTGTCTGGTTACAAGAAGGATATTTACCAAGCTAAAGAGAGTTCAGAAGAGATTTACCGGGATGTTGCCAGGTATGGAAGGTTTGAGTTATAAAGATTGGCTGATTAGGCTGGGACTGTGTTCACTGGAGCGTAGGAGGTTGAGAGGCATCCTTGTTGACGTTTATAAAATAACGAGAGGTATAGATAGAGGTAATGGTAGTTGTCCTTTCCATTGAATGGGGGATTTCAAGACTAGAGGGGCACATTTTTAAGGTGAGAGGAGAGAGATTTAGAAAAGACATTGGGGCAGTTTTTTTACACAGAGGATGGTTTGTGTGTGGAATGAATTTCCTGAGGAAGTGGTGGATGGGACTGCAGTTACAATGTTTAAAAGACATTTGGATATTACATGGATAGGAATGGTTTGGAGGGATATGGGCCAGGAGCTGGCAGGTGGGACTAATTTAGTTTGGGATTATGGTTGGCATGGACTGGTTGGACTGGAGGGTCTGTTTCCATGCTGTATGACTCTATAAATGCAAGATTTTGTTTCTATATTAATGAAACCAGGAATATAGGCTGAGGTTTGGGGTGTTGTTCCATTTCTAAGAGTCGCCTACCTCGCCTGGTACCTGTTTGATGTAATTGAAGAGCTCGGGTCTGCTAAAGGAATTCCATTGTTGATTGAGCAGCTGATTAACTCACTTCTCTCTGCTGTGTTTGAGTGTAGAGATCAGCGAGGACGAAGTACGGGAACACTTCAGTGAATGTGGTGCAATTGGATCAGTTCGGATTGTGAGAGACCGTGAATCAGGAATGGGAAAAGGCTTTGGATATGTGCTTTTTCAGGTGAGGTGATCAACACAGCCAAACTGAAACTTTAAAACTATTGCATTGGAATCCAAGGACTCAGAATCAGAGAATATGGACGCACAAAAGTCAGCCATTCAGTCTTGCACTGGTGCAAGCTGTATGAAAGGACAGTTCATTTTGCCGCATTTTCCTGCTCATTCCCATACTGTTGTCTATGTCAATTTGCCTGCTTTTCGGAAAAGACCATGGGGTCTGAGCTGGCGGAGAGGGTTTCATGAGATTTTTTTTGACTTTAGCTCATGCAGTTAAATGGGAGAAATCAAACTGTCTGCTCTTTGGAGCACCCACTGTCCTTGTTCCATTGACTTTAATCAAAATGGTGATGCTGTAAGGCACATAAATCAATTTTTAAATTTTTGTCCTTTTTTAACGATCCCTTGATGAACTAGACCCTCCTCCAGCCCCGATACCCTCCCTCTCTCTGTAATCTCCTCTGACCCCTACAGCCCTCCCTCTCTCTGTAACCTCCTCCAGTTCTTATAACCCTCCTCTCTGTAACTTTCTCTGGCTCTGAGATGCACATGCACTCCTCTAATTCTGGGCTGTTGTATGATTTCCATTTTCTTTTGCCTTCTAGTGGTGACTGTGCTTTGAGTTGCTGAGACCCTAAACTTTGGAAATCCCTCCTTAAACCTCTCCATCTTTTGACCTCACTTTCCTACATTTAAAACACTCCTTTAAAAACCTGCTGCTTTGACCTTAATTTTGGTCACCTCTCTTGAAGCGTCTCAGTGTCTGACTTTGTTTGGTAATGGTTCTGTGAGCTGGCATGGGCTGTTCTGCTGCTTGAATGGTGCTGTGTAAATAAAGTAGTTGTCTTTCCCTTACTGGCTTACTTTGCTTGTACCAATGTTGGGGCACAAGATGATTCCAATAAAAAGGGTGGAGAGATGCAGGGCCCAGTGTCGAAATAATAACGTGAACAGTCATGCTTTCTGTTGCAGAGCACAGATGCAGTAACTCTGGCCCTAAAACTGAATAACACCGAGCTGAAGGGTCGCAAGTTGAGAGTCAGCCACTCGCTGAAGAAGGACACAGCCAGCAGGGTCCAAACAAGGAGTGCTGGGGACACAGCCAATAGGGCTGAAGCAGTGAAGAAGCCACCATTGGCCAAGAGATTCACCGGGATCATGGCAAAACCAGTGGAGGGGGAGAAAACAAAGAAGAAGATGAAAAAGAAGAAGAAAGTGCAGAAGTGTAAACTAAACCAGCGAAAGGGCAGCAAGCCTAGAAGCAAACCGTGAAATACTGCATCTTTCTGACGTCCTTATTCTCCCTTTGGGGGCACCAACTCACTGTTAACATTGGCTGGAAATTTCAGCATGGAACTGTAATTGACAGGAGGCCAAAATCTGACCTGCAGATTCTCCTTCCTCCTTTCTTCTGAGCGAATGGTTTGGAAAATGCCATAATGGTTGAATGTTCACTGTGTGAAGGATTCTCTGAAATGGATCAGCACCTCTGTTTCCTGGGGCAGACCCGTTTGGTTTGTTTGCCTTTGAAGATGCAAGTTGAGCAATAAAATAATTGTATAGAGTTCGAGTTCATTTGCTCTCTTCCACCTCCCACTTGTTTAAAAAAGACTAGGATCAGTAGCAGTCCTCTGGGCCACAGGGGTTAGTGCTGGGGCCTCAACTCTTTATGTAAGTGATTTGGAGGAAGGGACAGGCAGTATTACAACTAACTTTGCTGATGACACAAAGTAGGAAGAATAGTTGTGGAGAGGATGTAAGGAAGCCTACAAAGGGATATGGTTAGGTTAAGTGAGTGGTCAAAGATCTGGCAAATGGAATATAATGTAGGAAAATGTGAAATTGTCCACTTTGGCAGAAGGAAATATTTTCTGTATTTAGAAATATATTATCTAAATGATGGGAGGATGCAGAAATATGTGTCCTCGTCAGCTAGGTTGCGGTTACAGCTAGCATTCCAGAAACCTAGTAGAATGTTATGTTTTATTACAAGGGGAATTGAATGCAAGAAGGAGGTTGTGTTTCAGGAGTTTAGAAGAGTCACAGGTGACTTAATTGAAACGTGTAAGATCCACTTGACCAAGTGGACATGGAGAGGATGTTTCGTAATGGGAGAATCCAGAACGGGGATCACAGTTTAAAAATAAGGAGTTACCCATTTAGGACAGAGAAGGTAGTGTTTTCCTGAGGGTTGAGAATCCTTGGAGTTCGTTTAAAAGGCAGTGGTTGCAGACATTTAAAGCAGAGGTAGGTAGAGGTATGGAAGATGAGCGGATATATCCAGGAATGTAGAGTTGACGTAAAATTAGATCTGTCATGATCTAAATGAATAGTAAAGCAGATTTGAAGGACCTGGTTACCTAACTCTTGTTGGGAGGGTGAGCAGAAGGTTTCATGATCAGGCAGAGGCGTGGACAGCTAAAGGTTTGGGTGCAGTCGCAGGTTGATGACGACGGGTGGGTCTTTTCCTGGTGGGGCGAAGGAGAGCGGTTGAGGGTCATGGTGACGAGCGGTCGAGCCTGAGGCCGAGCCAGAGGAAAAGAGAGACTTTCCTGCCCCGGGAACATGGCCGGGAGGACGAGCGCCATTGCTGCCGGCCTGTGCGGAGCGCTCTTCATCGGTTACTGCATCTACTTCGACCGCAAGCGGCGGAGCGACCCCGACTTCAAGAGCAGGCTCCGGGAACGTGAGTGTCCAGGAGTAATCCCGGGGCCAGCACGTGTCACCACTCCCAGGGACAGGACTCCTCATGATGGGCCGCACTGTCTCCGCGGAGCGGGAGGCTCAGGGGCTTGGTCCCGCTGCACTGACCGAACACGGGAGAGTGGAAATGGGCCCTTCACAAGGTCCCGTCCTGGGGGAGATGCGAAACGTTGCGGAGAGGGGGAGAGTTGGGGTAGGCGTGCTGGGCGGGGTGGGGGGTGAAAATCAGTGTGCTGGGCTGGAGGGGTGGGGATGCAGGTAGAAGGAGTGTGCTACAAGAGCGGTTTTGGGAGGCCACAGTGTTCTGGGTGTGGGCAGGCACTCGGTGTTATGTGCTTCTTGCTTGCCCCTTACCAGAGTTACATTCCATTCAGCCCCCTGGTTGATTTATATCACGGTAGCCCAGGGCAAAAAGGAAGTGAATTCTCCGGGGAATTCAGAAGTCCTCAGTCATCGAGTCATACAGAACGGAAACAGATCCTTCAGTCCAACCAGTCCGTGCCGAAGATAATCTCAAAGTAAACTAGCCTCACTTGCCTGCTCCTGGCCCATATTCCTCCAAACCTTTCCTATTCATCTGCTTATCCAAGAGATTTTTTAAACATTGTAGTTGTACCCACACCCACCCTTGCTCAGGGAGTTCATTCCACATGTGAACTACCCTCTATGTTTAAAAAAAAAATTGCCCCTCATATCCTTTTTAAGATCTCTCTCCTCTCCTATTAAAAATGTGCCCTCTGGTCTTGAAATCGCCCATCCTAGGAAAGACAATGACCATTAACTCTAGTTATATCCCTCATTATTTGATAAACTTCTATAAGGTCACCTCCCAACCTCTTACGCTCCAGTGAAAATAGTCCCAGTTTATCCGGTCTTTCTTTATAACTCAAACCATCCATACCCAACAACGTCCTGGTAAATCTCTTCTGTACCCCCTCCAGCTTAACAATATCCTTCCTATAACTGGGCGACCAGAACTAGCCACAGTATTCCAGAAGAGGCCTCACCAATGTCCTGTACTACGTCAACAGGACTTCCCACCTCCTATACTCAAAGTACTGAGCAATGAAGGCAAGTGTGCCAAACACCTTTTAAACCACCCTGTCTACATGTGACACAAGCTTCAATGAATTATGTACCTGCAGCTCGAGGTCCCTGTGTTCTACAACACTTCCAATAATTGTACAAGCCCTACCCTAGTTTGTTGTACCAAAATGCAGTACCTGGCATTTATCCATTTGCCATTTTTTCAGCCCATTGACCCAAGATCTCTTTGTAATCTTAGAAAACCTTCCCTGTCTACTATGCTTGTGCTTTTCACTATTTCGCCTCTCTGACAATTCTGGACAGGAACGGTGAGCTTTTAATGACAGGATTGTAAGTTGAGAGGTGACAGTGAGAGGTGGAGAAGGAATGTGGCATTTTGTTAAGAATAACTTGGGGCTCTCAGCCTCCATTTGTTAAGGAGGTAATCAGGCAGCAATGTAGCAACTGCAGATGTGCCATTGCAAATGGGACTCAGCACTTTGCTGAGTTGCCTGCAGTGAGAGTTGACATACCTATTAACATAGCAAGCTGGAGTAAGTTAGCCTTTGTATGTCCCAGTGGATATTAAGAGTGTGGTGAATCTTTCTGTCATAGATGAAACTGAAGATTAAATTTGACAAGCGAGAAGACACTTTATTCAATTTTTAATTAGTGAAGATTCAAAGGCAATAAATACACATTTAAATTATCCAATCTGTCACTTGATTCCATCTTTTCCCCAGTTTCCTGCGTGATTTTACATTTAATTAATATTCTAACTAGCACGGAGTCTGTCTCAGTAAACAATGTTTTGTTCATTTAAGGAGCCATACAGGTCCCAGAACTCTTAGAAGGGTGTTGTGCCATTTTTAAAAACATCTTTTGTAGAATCTGAGCATCGCTGGCTGGGCCGGCAATTGTTTCCCATTCCTAACTACCCTTGAGATGGTGCTGGTGAGCGCCTTCCTTGAAGTGCTGCAGTCCATTTGGTATAGCCACAACTACGATGCTGTTAGGGAGAAGTTGCAGGATTTTGACCCAGCGTTAGAGAAGCAATGACCATATAGTCCCAAGTCACGATGGTGTGTGGCTTGGAAGGGAACTTCAAGATGGGGATGTTCCTGGTGAGCTGTTGTGCTACATATTGTAGATAGTACACATTACCTGCTACAGGGCATCAGTGGTAGAGGGAGTGAGTGTTTTTGGATATGGTGCTAGTCATATGGACTGCTTTTTCCTGGATGGTATCAAGCTTCTTGAGCGCTGCTGGAACTCACCCTGGCAAGTGGAAAGTATTCCATCACACTCCTAACTTGTGCCTTGTAGATGGTGGACAGGCTTTAGGAGTCAGGAGGTGTTCTGCAGGGTTCCTAGCTCCTGACTTGCTCTTGTAGTTACTATTTATATGTCTAGTCTGGTTCTGTTCCAGGTCAATGAAATCTCCCTAGAATATTACAAAGAACAAAGAAAACTTACAGCCTAGGAACAGGCCCTTCAGCCCTCCGAGCCTGTGCCGATCCAAATCCACTGTCTAAACCTATCGCCCAATTCCTAAGGATCTGTATCCCTCTGCTCCCCACCTACTCATTACAGTAGGGGATTCAGTGATAGTAATGCAATTGAAAGTTGATGGGTGGTGGTTGGATTCTGTTTTGTTGGAGATGGTCATTGCCTGGCACATGTGAGGTGTGAATGTTATTTGCCACTTTTCAGCCCAAGCCTGTGTATTGTCCAGGTCTTGCTGCATCTGGACAAGGAATACTTCAGTAGCTGAGTAGTGACGCTCACTAGTGAACATCCCCACTTACAGTCTTTGAGCTGTACAGCATGGAAACATACCCTTCAGTCCAACTTGTCCATGCCAACCAGATTTCTTAAAATAATCTAGTCCTGTTTGCCAGCTTATCACCCATGTCCCTCTAAAACCTTCCTATTCATATACTCATCCAGATACCTTTTAAATGTTGTAATTGTACCACCACTTCCTCTGGCAGCTCATTCCATACATGTACCACCCTCTGCATGAAAAAGTTGCCCCTTAGATCCCTTCTAAATCTTTCTCCTCTCACCTTAAACCTATAAGGTCACCCCTCATCTCCAATACACCAAAAAAAGCAACCCCAGCCTATTTAGCCTCTCCCTGTAGCTCAAGCCCTCCAACCCTGGCAACATTCTTGTAAATCTTTTCTGAACCCTTTCAAATTTCACAACATCCTTCTTATATCAGGGAGACCAGAATTGCATGCAGTATTCCAAAAGTGCATTAACCAATGTCCTATACAGCCGCAACATGACCTCCCAACTCCTATACTCAATGCACTGACCAATAAAGATAAGCTTATCGAATCACCTTCTTCACTATCCTGTCTACCTGTGACTCCACTTTCAACAAACTACGAACCTGTACTCCAAGGTCTTTTTAATCAGCAACACTGCCCAGGACCTTACCATTAAGTGTATAAGTCCTGCCCTGATTTGCCTTTCCAAAATGCAGCACCTCACACTTATCTAAATTAAACTCCATCTGCTACTCCTTGGCCCATCTGATCAAGTTCCCGTTGTACTCTGAGGTGACCTTCTTTGCTGTCCACTACATCTCCAATTTTCTGACCTTATGGAGGAAAGGTAATTGATAAAACAACTGATGATGTTTGTCCCTAGAACAATACAGTGGTGTCCTCCAAATCAGGTGACTGACACAACCATCTTCCTGTGTGCTAGCTATGACAACAGCTAGTAGAGAGTGTGCCCCCTGACACCTATCGATTCCAGTTTTGCTGGGGTCCCTTAATGTTGCACTCAGTCGAATGCAGCCTCAATGTCAAGGGTTATCTCTCCCACCTCACCTCTGGAATTCGGCTCAAAAACAAAGTTGCTGGAAAACCTCTGCAGGTCTGGCAGCATCTGTCAAGGGAAAAACAGAGTTAACGTTTCGGGTCCGGTGACCCTTCCTTAAAATTCAGCTCTTTTGCCCATATTTGAACCAAAGCTTTCATACGTTAGGTGCGAATTGGCTCTGGTGAAACCCAAAATCTCACTGAGCAGGTCAGTTCTGTTTAGGTGCTGCTTGATAGCAGTGTTGATAACCCCTTCCATCACTTTATCGATGATCGAGAGTGGATTGATGGGACAGTATCTTGCCAAGTTATACTTGCTCTTTTTGTGTACAGGACATACTTGGGTGATTTTCCATAATGTCATGTTGATGCCCATTGTTGTAGCTGACTGAAACAGCTTGAGTCATGGTCAAGCTGGTTATGGAGCACAAATCTTCAGTACTGTTGCTAAATGTAAGTAAGGAGGACTTGGCATGGTTGACAGGGCTGGATTTACTATTTGTTATTTCCAGTGTCCAGGTTGATGCTAGATGGTCTGTAAAGTTTTATTCATTTCTTTAGACTTTTTAATCATTTCATATACTTGAGTGGATTGCCAGGCTATGTTGAGAGGGCAGCCAAGAGTCTCACACATTGCTGTGGGTCTGGATTTAGTTGTGGGTCGGACCAGATAAGGATAACCAATTTCCTTCCCTAAAGGCCATTAGTGAATCAAATGGGATTTTACATCAATTTCTTATGATTTCATTGTCACTGAGACCAGCTTTTATTTCCTGATTTACTTATTGAATAGAAATTCCACCAGCTGCTACGGTGAAATTTGAACACATCACCAAAGAATTAGACTGAGCTTCTGGATTATTAGTCTGGATATTACCACTAAATTTTCACTTCCCCTACTCGTTGCAGAATTGAGTCCATGTTTAAATGTAATAAACAACCGTAGTTTGCCGATGGCAAAGTCCAGGCTGTTTGTGATACAATAAAACCTGTGGTTAGGAAATCAAAGATAGTAGGAACTGCAGATGCTGGAGAATCTGAGATAACACGGTGTAGAGCTGGATGAACACAGCAGGCCAAGCAGCATTTTCTGAAGAAGGGTCTCGGCCCGAAACGTCAGCTTTCCGGCTTCTCTGATGCTGCTTGGCCTGCTGTGTTCATCCAGCTCTACACCTTGTTAGGAAATCAGTCAGTGTTTGTGGCTGACCCATGTTGTGCATGATGCTGCATTCAGTGTATGGCCCGAGCACCAGACTCTACACAGTGTCCCTCTTTGCTGAAACCCACAGAACCACACCCCACCAAAAAAAAACTTGTGTAGAATCTGCAGAGTAGCCTTGTATTAATGAGACAGCATCTCTCATCTTCCAATCTCCATTTTACAGGAAGGAGGAAGCAGAAACTCGCCAGAGAAAAGGCTGGGCTCTCCCGGGTAAGTGTAGATGGACCGAGTGTGCGATGGTGTGAGCTGTCATTTTGAAATATGGGGTTAGGAGGTTGGGCTGCTATGTGCCTGTTAACACAGCTGCATTTTTAAAACCCCCGGCTTGTTTTGTATCACAACAAACCGGACAAAATGGAATGCAACATGAAAGCTCCAGAGATTTCCAAAGTGCTGAGCTTCACTTGTGCTTTTCACTATTTCACCTCTCTGACAATTCTAAACAGGATCAGTGATGCAGGCAGCTGTGAATAGTGATTGTTGCCCCTTTTCAGTACAGGAATTGGCAACACAGCCGGAGCCTGGAAGAAGGAACATAGTAATGTCTGTGGGTGGGGGTGAGCAAGGTTCAGTCACTACAGGACAGAATCTGTGTCGTTCACTAACTGAGTCCTACAGAGCAAGGTATGCTCATTATGGGCTGGGGAGGGATGCCAGCCTGGATCTGACATGTTGGGGGATATGGGAATGGTCCGAGTCATGCCCAGCAGCGTGTACCGTTTGGGAGAACAGTGTGTAGGGAAGTCGGATGTGCAGAATGGTTTGTCTCCAGTCTGAGGTGGGATCCCAGTTGAAGGTGGACCCATGTGGCTGGGCTATAGCTGAAGTTTTGTTTTCTTTTCTTCTCCAGAACCAAAGCCGATCAGTCTTGTTACTACCTATTCTGTTTCCAGTAGATGTCCTATCCCAGAGCATGAGTTCTTTACCCAGTGACAGAATAAAGTAGGACGGGGCTGCCCCTTAACACCTCTCATAGCTGTTCTTCCTAGATGTCTAGACAGAGAGGCTTGTGTTTTATTGATATAGTGTTGATCAGTTTTATCAAGTTAAATGTTTTGTCACTGGTTTGACGTGTCACAGTTTTTGTGGACTTCTCCACCACCTGCAGTTTTATGATCAATCCTTGTTCTCACCTGGTGTTACCAGTGATTTGATGAACCATTAATAGCTGGGGTCGGAGATTGAGAAAGCACAATCAAGTGAAATTCCTGAACAAGTGTTTGCCTCACCCTGGAGATCTGTCTATCGAGAGATGGGGCAGCAGGTGACCAAACACATTGACCACAAAGAGCTATAACCACCTGTCCCTCTAAACCTTGCTTTAATTTTAGAAATGGCTCCCTTGCTACTGCGCCCAGCAAACTACAGTATTCAGCCAGTGAGGAATAACAAACTCTTGTAAACACTATGTTACCTCCTTGCTTTGCAGCTGCCAGACTTGAAAGATGCAGAAGCTGTGCAGAAGTTTTTCCTGGAAGAGATCCAACTAGGCGAAGAGTTGTTAGCGCAAGGTCAGGATTTTCAAAGTGTCTTTGCTTTTCTTAAAAGAAACAATCCTCTCCCTCCCCGGACTTTGGTAAACAGGCCCAAAAAGCACTGGCTGAGGAGTATTTTGGTTATTATTTGTTCAGTCATCCACTTTCTGCCACATATTCAGTTTGAAAATTATAAATAATTAGTTTAAAATCTGGTCTCACAGAAAGTGACCGTGAATCAATTTGATTGTCATTTAAATGCCTGGCTGATTGACTGGTTCCTCTGGGGAAGGAAACCCACTGTTATCACTTAGACCCACTGAATCTACCAATGTGACTGAGGTCCCACCCCAAAGTGGGCCCACTAACCTATACTGCCATCCCCTCTAGTATCTGTGGGATATGCAATAAATATTGCCCTGTCTGCATCCCAGGTGTTTGTTAAAGTAGGTTAAACAGCTTTGACTCTTACAGAAGAACAAACAAAGTCATTGCAGGTTTTCTGGCCCTGTATGAACCATGCCTCCAGTGGTGATAGCTTCAGTCAGAAGATTGGAGATACTTGCACCAAAATAAAGGCTCATATTTCCACATAGCATCAGAGGAGTGCTGTAGGATTGGAGGTACTGTCTTTTGGATGCAATGTTAAACTAAGGCCCTGTTTACCCCCTCAGACAGCTATAAAAGATCCAAATCATTTATCCCTCAATCATCATCTGAAAATCATTGTCCAGCTGTGTTTTTGTTTTTGAGAGTTTGTGATGTGCAACTTAACTGCTGTGTTTCCTACATTACGACAATGATTACAAATGAAAAGAGCTTCGTTCACTGCAAAGAGCCCTGAGTGTCTGGTGGTAATGCAAGGCGTTATAAAATGCAACATTTGCCTGCCTTTTTGCTTGTTGATTTTAATCATTCCACTATTGACAGCTGCCCTGGCACCACATTGTAGGATTTCTTCCTGAACATTATCTGCTTCTCTTTCAATACGCTGTAATCTACCTCTTGGTTATTAATCTTTCGTGTGGTTCAGAATGCCAGTTTTGGTTGGAACACTCCTGTGTAGTGCTTTCAGACGTTTTTCTCTGCCACGGGTGCTATGTAAATGTAAGATGCTGGTCACAGGAACACTGTATTCTACACCTCTGTTGGTGCCAGTTATTGGGCTTCTGACCTCTGGTGCTTGATTGGTGCACCATGAGATCGGAAAAACTAGCTTTGACCTCATTAATCACGACCTCATTAATCACAACCTCCTGATGTACTAGAGCTCCATTACAGTCATTACAGTTCACTTTTTTATTGAAATGTTAAAATGGAAAAAGAGAGGTAATTCCTTTTGAGTTAATTCTGGGGGTGTTAGTCCTTTCGGCAAGAGTGGTATTTATTACCCAGTACCTATCTCAATCACATTCAGCGTGCCCTTTTCCCCGAGGCTTGACCTTCCTCAATCTAAATTGGAATGCTTTCAGAATTCAAGCTGTCTGGACAATATGGGACTGTCTTGTTGTTACAGGTGACTATGAGAAGGGGGTGGAGCACCTTACAAATGCTATAGCTGTGTGTGGACAACCTCAGCAGCTCCTACAGGTGTTACAGCAGACTCTGCCTCCACCTGTCTTCCAGATGCTCCTGACCAAACTGCCAACTATCAGCCAGGTACGACTCAATGACCAGGTACAACTGGTGGTGTAGGGGGAGATGTGTAAACTCATTTTTATTCAACGGAGGGTTATTTCTAGTGGCTTCCCACATTGTAGAAAATTTGGACTGGGCTGGGAAGGATGGAGTTCCACTATCTACAGGAAGAGTGCCATGTGGAGATCAGCTTCTGGTGCCCTTTATACCATCCACATCGGTGCCAGTGTGCTCGCTGGGACCCTCTGTCACAACTTTCCCAGTGGAGTTGGGGTCTGCCAGCATTTGTGATTGGCTGCAGCCAGGTTCCTTGCTCCTGGCTGTTTCAGACTGGCATTCCCAAGCATAACATCACTCCTTTAAAGAAAAATCTCCTGATTCCCCTCTGGGTCTTTTCAGTCATGTTAAATCTGTTCTGTCAAGATTATCATTATAATGGGTAGCGTACTGAGGGACATCAGTGTTGAGGCAGGGAGGGAGGTGCTGAGCATACAGAGGGGGAATACACTAGTATCACGGTAAAGAGCAAACATTCAGTCTGTCTGTGATGCTGGTGTGAACTGCAGCCTGTTATTTTCTCAGTTAGTTGAAGATTGCTTTTCCTGGCCATGGTTTGTTGATCCTTTATGACCTGATGCTTGAAATGCCACACCTGGTGCAGGGGAGTTGGTGCCTCCCCTTAACACAGCTGCATTCTTTAAACCCCTGGCTTGTTTTGTATCACAACAAACCGGACAAAATGGAATGCAACATGAAAGCTCCAGAGAATTCCAAAGTGCTGAGCTTCACTTGTGCTTTTCACTATTTCACCTCTCTGACAATTCCATACAGGATCAGTGGTCTGTCAGCGGCCAATCCATAGGAGTATGTTTTGCTGTTCGGATTCAATGAGAAGAGAGGGCAGACCAGTGTAGAGTAAGGAGCTATGAGTCAGCAAGCTCTCTGCCGGCACTTTTATTCTGCACTGGACTGCAGGAATGACTGTGGAAGAAGCTTGATTACCCCTACTCTGTATCTTCAGTTGAATGTAGTACCTTAACAAATAAAACTGAGATGGGCAGGAGTGTGTATCTGTGTGGGATACTGTGAGGAAAGAGAGTCTGTCCCTGCAATGATGGTGATGTTTAGTGGCACCAGTGGCTTCTTTCATTGTCCCCGTCACAATGTGACACTCTGCCCTGCTGCGTGGTTTCTTTAGGTTAATTTGGGAAGAAGCTGATCTTTTGCTTTGGAATAGAAAAGTATATTGTGAACTTTATCTGTGTGAACCTTTAATACCCTTAACTGTAGGAAAGGGGAAGAACCTGCATTTCTGTTGTGCCTTTCAAGACGGCAGCATGCTGTAAAGTACTCTATACCCAATGAAGATTTTTGTTTAGAAGTGTAGGTATTCTAATGCAGGACAAGTGGAAGGTAGTTTACACAGCAAGCTCCCATAACAATAAAAAAAAGAAGACTGCTGTATAAATTGGGAGAGAATGTCGGTGAGAGATTGGGAGTGGGAGTACCAATCTTAGTTGCTAAGTGTTTTTCACAGCAAAGTTTGGCGCTTTCTAATCACTGTCTCCTTTTCCTCCACAGAGGATTGTGACTGCACAGGCTTTAGTCGAAGATGATGTGGAGTGAAGTGAATTTCCTGTGATAATTGGCAGTGGGAGCAGTGACCCTACCTTCCTGCCCTGTCTCTCTCACTCTACATTCAGCACAAAAGTGGACTCTGAATTGATTTTGGGAAGTTTAAATTTGAGTGTTTTCCTCCTCACCACTAAAAGTTCCTGTTGTGTCACTTTATTTATTTCACACCAGTCTGTGTTTTAAAACTAATTCACTGGGTACCATGTTGCAGTTGTGCTGCTGAATGTCATCTGTTTCTCGGTGTAACCCTGTCAGGGACGTAGTCCTGTCCAGGCGCTGAGTATATCGTGGTGTACACTAGAAGAGTCCACTCTTTGCACACCTGGAACTTCCTTCAGACGGTTCCCCAATCCCCCGATCCACTGCTGCTTGATTCAAATGGATGCTGTTATACTTAAGAGATTTTTAATAAATTTATTCAATCAAATACAGCCTTGTGTGCTCTGCATTGTTTCAAAAGAAAGTGATGTAAAGGGACATGTACTTGGTAAAGATGCACCATAATAAAGCACACCACAACCATTTGGCTGTACCATTATAGTCAGTCAGTACTCACCGAGTATAACCTAGAGTATGTGCAAACATGGTGTGATTTTATACTTTGGCTGAACAGGTTATGGGTATATCAATGGTAGGGGGTGCAATCAGCAACCAAAATGGGAATTTTAACATGGAGTTCAAAATGAACGCATTGTATCTGGCTCAACAAGGAAGATGCTGCCCTGGTCATTAGTAAAGAGGAGGTAGTTAAGGATTTGACATGTTGGGTAGGCTGTCTATTTGGATTTAGATACTGGAACTGGATGAGACCAAATAAAGTAAATGTAGTGACCTTAGAAGCATTGGCCATAATTTTCCAATCTTCCTTTCGGTCAGAGGTGACGCCAGAGAAATGCAATTGTTGGTATCCCGTTCAAAAAACATGGTTTAAAGATAAGCTCGGCAAATACATGTCAGTCTGTTTAACCAGATGACAATGAAACTGGAAATAAGCATTTGGCTGAATGTGGGTTAGTTGAAGAGAACTCGTGGATCTGTCGAGGAGAAATCATGTCTTTTGAAGAGGTAACTTTTTTCCTCATTCACTAGGCCAGCATTTATCTCCCATCCTTGCTTGCCCATTTCTGTGGGTCTAGTGTCACATGCAGCTCAGATTCCCTTACCTAAAGATGGATTTTTATTATATATCAATATAATCAAAATCTTAATTTCAGATTTTTATTTTAAATTCTATCCTCTGTCATGGCAGGATTTGAGCCCAGATCATTTCCTGGTTCTTTGGATTAATACTCTAGCAAGACTACCATTAGACTATCACCTAGGTATGTATAATGTTGCTGTGATATACGTGGACTTCCAAAAGGCATTTTATACTGTGTTCCATAACAGATTAATGAACAAATTTAGAGTTCCTGGAAGAAAACTGGTAGTAGCAACATAGAATGAAACTGACAGGGAACAGCAAGCAGTGATGAGCAGTTTTTCAAACTAGAGTGAGGTTTGTAGTGGAGTTCCTCAGAATTGGGAACCTTGTTTGTCCTGATATTGATTTGACTTTGATCTAAAGGGCACAGTTTCAAAAATTATGGATGGTATAAGACTTGGAAACTTTGGAACCATGGGAGGATGCTTTGAGCTTCTAAAGGGCAGACATGTTGGTGGAATGGTTGGAAGATGGCAAATGAAATTTAGTGTAGAAATGTTATTCATTTTGGTAGGAAGAATGTGTTGAAGCAATATTGAGTAAAGGACCCAATTCTAAAGGGGGTGTAAGAGTGACAATCATTGAAGGAAGGGGGAACAAGTTGACAGAATGGTTAATAAAGTGTATAGAATCCTTGGCTTGATCAGTGGGATTGAAGAGTATGACAGCGATATGGTTATGAAAAACCTTTTATGAATTGATACTTTGGCCTCAGTTGGTGTATTGTGTCCAGTTCTGGCCATCACCTTTTAGGAAGGATGTAAGAGGCATTAGAGAGGTTGCAGAGAAGATTCAAGAGAATGGTTAGATAGAGTGGATAGTCAAAGACTCTTGCCCAGGGTGGAAATGGCTATTACGAGGCGGCATAATTTTAAGGTGATTGGAGGAAGGTTTAGGGGAGATGTCAGAGGTAGGTTCCTCACACAGAGAGTGGTGGGTGTGTGGAATGCGCTGCCAGCATTATCTGAAAAGAAAGACTATTGCAGGGCTCTGGGGATAATGGGCAGCAGATCTTGGTGTATTGCTCCTTCGGAGAGCCAGCAGGGACATTAGAGGTTGAATGGCTGCCTCCTGCTGTAACCATTCAATGATGTTATATGGACCTGGAATGTCGTAAATTTTCCCTAAGATGCTTTACAGAAGTGCCACTACACAAAAATTTGTGTGAGCCTGTTAAGAAGGAAAGGTTGAACTGATTTGCTTATTAAAATCAAAACATGCCCCCAATCTGGTACAGTGGGTGTGGAGGTTCCCTTCTAATAATTAAACCTGAAACGCACAGAAAAGCTCACCTCACCTCACCTAAAGTGTTAAACTGTTGCGGAGAAGGGCAGATTACATGAAAGAAATTCCCTGATAGTCACTTTATAAATAACAAGTAACTATTTATTTAACCCTAATAGTGAACAAATTAACAGAATTACTAACAAACCAAATAATTCCCCCTTAACTACTAACTATTCCCTAGCTGAACTAAATTCTACTGTTATGCTGTTCCAACAAACACAAGTAATTGGAAAATAAATTAAATAGTTTTTCAAAGTCTATGTGCCTTTCTTCTGCTGTTTTCAAGTCATAAACACCTTTTTTCGGCTGATACGGGTGTCAGGGATGTTTTCTCTGTGAAATCTTCTGTGAGGACTCTTAGCTAGAAGTGCTGTGGTACCTTTTATGGATAGATGGTGCTTAGAGAGCTTAGCGATTTCTTGTGAGAGCTTGATGCTTATTTCTCAGATGGTGGTTCGCTCTCACACTGATTTTCAAAAACCCTCTCCTTATATACCTTGGATGACACATCAATTTTCTTACAACAGCATTGGTCTGAGGTTGTCTAAACCATCAGATTTAAATTCAATTTGCTTTCAGTCGATAAGTGCTTGTCTTAAATTTATTGGCTCATTCCAGCTAGTTGCCAAAACATCAAATCAAACCTAAGGTTTCCAATCACACAGCTAATTGATACGTTTCAATTTCAGAACTTTCTGTATCACTTCAGCTGCTTAGACATTTTCCGTATCAATCTCTAAGCTTAGAAAAGCACTTTACCTCTTAAAGGACCCTTGCACTCCTCTCCCTTTTTGTTTACAAACAAATTTGAGCTTCCTGCCTTCCAGTTCACGATTACTCTACACAACTTCAAATCCGCTCACAACCGTGTTTGCTCCAAACACCACCACCTTAAAGGAAAAAATGAATCACCGTTATGAAAGGGTGCCTTCATTTTTAAAAAAAAATCTTAACACCATTATCACGAGATACACAGGCCAGTAATCTAAAGTTATAGCTTTGATAGTAATTCTGCACACGTATAACATAGAACCGGTACAGTCGAATCTTATCTACACATTTTTTAAACCCGTGATAACATGTGCAATAACATTTGTACCACCCATAACATGTACAACCTGTAAATTAAAAGCCTGTTGGAAAACAAAATAATCTTGTATTCTTGTCCTTAAGTCTGACCAAAAAGTAGGAAGTGTTGTGGTCGGTATACACAACTGTCTTCATTACATTGTTTGTAACATAAATATTAAAATATTGTAAGGCCAGTTCCAAACTCAATAACTGTTTTTCGACAGAGGAATATTTTCTCTGGTGGATTTTGAGATTCTTTGAAAAGTAACCGATTGGCCTTTCAATTCCGTAATCATCCTCCTGCATCAACATACCTCAACTCCTACATCATTGACATCAACAGCAACTTTAAAGAGTTTCAAGAAATTTGGTGCGGCTAAAACTGGTCTGGTGATTAACACAGCTTTTAAATACTCAAATACCTCCTGGCATTATTCTGTCCACTGAAATTTCGTGTTCTTCAACAAATCCATCAGTGGTGCCATTATGCTAAAGTTTGGTACAGACTTCTGGTAGAAATTACTGAATCCCAAAAATCAAAGCACTCCTTCCTGTGAGGATGGTTTTGGAAATTGCTCGATGGCCTTCATCTTCATGTTCTTTGGGGTCATCCTTCCATGTCCAAAGTTGTAATCATTGAATCCCTACAGTGTGGAAACAGGCCCTTCTGCCCAACAAGTCCACACCTCAGAGCATCCCCCTATAAACCAACCTAACACACACATCCCTAAACACTATGGGCAATTTAGCACAGCCAATCCACCTAACCCACACATCTTTGGACTATGGGAGGAAACCAGAGCACCCGGAGGAAACGCACACAGAATGTGCAAACTCCACACAGACAGTCACCCAAGGGTGGAATCGAATCCAGGTCCTTGGTGCTGTGAGGCAACAGTCATAACCACTGTGCCACCATGCCACCCTCATGAATGTCACTTCTGTCTTCGCAAACTCAGTTTTTGCTAAATTTATAAGCAGTTTTGCCTCCTGTAGTCTTTCAAACAGCTCTGCCACATGTACCAGTGATCTTTAGCCATTCATGGAAAGATCACTAAGTCATCTACGTAGACAGCACAATTAGTCAATCCTGCCGCAACTCTATTCATAAGTCTTTGAAACATGGCTGGCGTGTTCTTCATTCTAAAGTGCATTACTTAAATTGATACAGCCCATTTGGGGTTACAAATGCAGAAACTTCTTCCACCCTCTCTGACAAAGGTACTTCCTAGTAACCACAAAGTAATTATAACTGTGATGTAAGTAGCCTGTGCAACTTTTTACACATAGTCATCCAGCTTTGGAATTGGGTATGAATGTAATTTAGTCATGGTCTTGACCTTTCGATAATCCATGCAGAATCATTGATTACCATCAAGTTTGGGAACCAACACGACCAGCAAACTCCACACAGTTTGACTTAGCTCAATGATGTCTTCTTGGAGCATCTCTTCCATTTCCTTCTGTATATGAATGGATTTGACAGGATTAAGCCTGTAGGAGTGTCATTGTATTGGAACAGCATTCCCTACTTCAACCTCATGTACTATAATATTAGTCCTCCCCATTTTATTCCTGTATATATGTTCTCATTATTTAATTTATTTGAGACGCATTACAATCCAAATCATCCGGATTTGATTCCTCACTCTGAAGGGCAGTAACTAATATCTGTTACTCCGATCTGGTTTCCCGTCCCTGTCATAGTAAGGTTACAGTATATTCACATGATATACCCAATAAAGTTTTTCCCTACTTGGCATCTTTACCAGATAATTCGCCTGCCTCAACTTCTCAATCTGATAAGGGCAACTAGCCTTGCTCGGAAAGGATCTCCTACCACTGGTAACAGCACCAATGCTTTATCTCCATGGGCAAACATATGAATTTTAGAATTCTTATCTGCTTCTTGCTTCATTAGATGCTGTGCCATCTTCAAATATTGTCTAGCTAATTCATCTACTGTTTAATCTTTCTCTCACCTCAGATACGTAATCTAACTATGAGATCTCTGATTTCAGAAGCTATCAACTTTCCTTAATTCATTTTAAAGACCCTTTTACTTCATGGCCAAATATCAACTCAAATGGAGTAAACTGAGCAGACTCATTTGGAGCATCTCTAACAGCAAACAATACAAATGGGGTACCTTTATCCCAATCATTTGGGTAATCCTGGCAATAAGCCCTCAGCATGGTCTTTAGATTCTGATGCCACCTTTCCAATGCTCCCTGGGATTCAGGATGGTACACACCTGATTTAAAGTGTGTGATGCCTAAACTATCCATGACCTCCTTAAATGGTTTAGCAGTAAAATTGGACCCTTGGTCTGACTGAATCTCCCCGGGTAGTCCATAATGAACAAAGAAAGCAGCCAACGCCTCCACAGCGTTTTTGCCTTAACATTCCATAATGGAATTGCCTCCGGAAATCTGGTAGACACATCCGTTATGGTTAGCAAATACTGGTTCCCACTTTTGGTTTTAGGGAGGCGTCCTACACAATCAATCATAACCTGTGTGAAAGGTTCTTCCAATGTGGGAATTGGCATCAAGGGCACTGGTTTTATTATTGCCTGTGGCTTTCCTACCATCTAACATGTACGACAGGTACGGCAAAATTCAACCACATCCTAATGTATCCCAGGCCAATACAAATGCTGAGTCTTCCTGAGTCTGAGTCTTCCTCACTCCTAGATGACCTCCTATAGGTAATGTGTGTGCTACCCACAATCCTCCCCCTCTGTATGCTACGGGCAACACAATCTGGTGAACTTCTGCCCATTTCTCCTCTGCACTAACCTGCTGCGGTTTCCATTTTCGTCTTGGGATTCTATCCTTAAGGTAATAACATTCGGGAACACATTCTGATTCCTTTTCCAAGTAGGCTTTATGATACAAACCTATTATTGTCTCATCTTTTTGCTGTAACTCCTTTAATCTTTCAGAACTAAACATCTCTGCCTGATCCTCTATTTGTTCAGGTTTTTCCTTTACCATTTCATCAAACAGGCTGTCAGCTAGCCGGACCTCAACTCCTTCGTTTTCCTTTGGTTTTTCCTCTTACCTTAACCTATGACTGTAGGACCTTGTACCTACACAGTCATAAGTTAAATTCCATGGTATTTTTCTTTTAACTCCTTAGTTCACTGGTTTTCCTTCAGCATCTCTTCTACAAGGGGGCGTCACTCCCACCTTTGATCCTGCTTGGTCATTTCCAAGAACAAACTGTATTCCTGGTATAGACAGTCTCTCTGTCGCTCCCGCTGTCCGTTTCCCAGTCTTGATTAGACTTTCTAACCTGATTTTACAAAGGGGAACACTAAATCTCTCTCCAATTATTCCACAGATTACCATTCTCTTGAGTAACATTTTGGGAGTGCAAATACTTTCATCTCTTACAACCAGAGACTGACTAGCTCTCATACCTCTCAATATTTTAACTTCTTTACCTTCTCCCCCTCTTCCTGAGTAAACCTTACCCACTGAGGTGAAGTCTTTGAAGAGATCGGGCACTGTCTTACTATACAGCCTGAGCCTGGGCTGTGCACTGTCCTGCAGCTCCTCAACTCCTTTTGGGATTTCCTTTACTACCTCAGCTAATCCCATTGGGTTAGTCTCTTTTCCCGCATCCTTTTTCCCAGCACCTTCCTTAAACCACGGCACTGTGACTATGCGTCCCACCCCATTTCAGTGAAAACACCTGAGGCCTTTCACCTCCTTTTCACCCTCTTGGGTTTCTTTTCTCACCTGTGGTAAACTATTCCCAGTGTGATCTATTTTTTGTTTTTCATTGAAGGAACTCGCTTTTTCCCCAATTTCTATCCCTCACAGAATGAGATTACTGTCAGAAGCTAGATTTTAATTTACGCACTAACGCGTATTCTTCCACCATCTCAGTAGCTCTTTTCTCTGTTTGAACTTTCTGTTCCTCAACACAAGTTCTTATCATTTCTGAAAGTGAGTTTTTGATCTCCTCCAGCAGAATAATCTCTCTAAGATCTTCATATGTCTTTTCTATCTGTAATGCTCTCACACATCTATCGAAGTTGCTACGTTTAATTCTTTCAAACTTGACACAAGTCTGACCTGGTTCCTTCCTTATATTTCTGAACTATTGTCTATATACTTCTGGTACCAACTCATAGGCACTCAAAAATAGCCTGTTTCACTCCTTCACAGTCTCCTGACATCTCATTGGACAGCGCTGCAAACACCTCGCCATTCCTGCCTCCCTACTTGATCTCTGGCCAATTCATCTGCCTAGTCAATTTCTCAAATGAAATAAAAAGGCTTCTGGACAATTTTCATCGGAATTCGGTAATATTTGGATAAATATATCCATACCAGGCTGTTGGCTACAATGAGTTTGCTCATCCTCGCTTCTATCTTGTACTTTTCCTTCTGCCATTTGAAGTCTTTTTGCTTCTCGTTCCAATTTCATCTTTTCCAATGCGAACATTCTGTTTGTTTTTCCTCTGCTTGTAACCATAATTCAAACTGCTTCAATTCCCTTTCATCCAGTTGTATTGTTTGCAACTCAATTTTTTCCCAGCTCCCCTGTACTTTCCTATTTCTCTGGTGTACCTAAACACTTGTCTAACTCCTTTATAATTTCAGCTTTCCTCTTGTCCCTGGTTAAACCCAATTCTAGCCTGTTTACTAATTCTACAAGTATATCCTTCTGCTGTTTTAGTTAACTTCGTTGGCATATTTGGGAAGCATCTTCAAATCCCAGAACATTTTTAACAATGTTAAGAGCCATTTCCCTTACTTTTGATTTATCCAACCACAAGTAATTGAAATTAAATAGATTTTTTTAACCTAAGTTTTGTTTAAAGATCTGGTACACTAATCCCCAAGTATGTTTAAATCTGTCCAAATCTGTTCAGATCTGATCAGATCCCGTATATAAACCATTCAGATTCTGGACTTGAGCCCCAAACTGTTAGGAATGGGAGGTCAAATCCCTCTCATAATTAAATTCAAAACACACGCCCCAAATCTGTTACAGTGGGAGTAGAGGTCCCCTTGTAATAATTAAACCCAAAACACCCAGAGAAGCTCACCACTCCTCACCCAATCTGTTAGACTGTTATGGAGAAGGGGAGGTTAAATGAAAGAAAATCCCTGATAATCACATTATAAGTAACAAGTAACAATATTTAACCCTAACAGTGAGCAAATTAACAGAATTACTAACAAACCGAACAATTCCCCCTTAACTACTAACTATTCCCTAACTGAATTCTGCTGTTATGCTGTTCCAATAAACACAAGTCCCAATTATATGAAACCATGTAATAAGAAAATAAATTAAAACTTTGCCTCTCAAAGTCTACACACCTTTCGTCTGTTGTTCTCATGTCATAAACGCCTTTCTTCTGCTGATCCAACTGTCAGGGATGTTTTCTTTGTGAAGTCTTCTATGAGGACTCTTAGCTAGAAGTACTGTGGTACCTTTTATGGATAGATGGTGCTTTCTTAGAGAGCTTAGCGATTTCTTGTGCGAGCTAAATGCTTATTTTTCAGATGGTGGTTCGCTCTCTCACCAACTTTCAAAAACCCTCTCCTTATATACCTTGGATGATATATCAATTTTCTTACAACAGCATTGGTCCGAGGTTGTCAAACCATCAGATTTAAATTCAATTAGCTTTCAGTCACTAAGTGCTTGGTTTAACTTAATTGGCTGATTCCAGCTATTTGCCAAAACATCAAAACATGCCTAAGATTTCCAATCACACAGTCAATTGATACACGCTTCTACTTCAGAACTGGCTGTACATCCTCAGCTACATGCAGACACTTTTTTCTGTATAAATCTCTAATCTTAGAAAAGGTGGTTGGTGATGGGGGTCTTTTGGGGGATTGGAACAAAAGGATGATCATTTTGTATTCATATCATTGTCAGGCCAGGAGCCCAAGATAAGCTGGGCAACACTCAGGCGCAAACATTGTCTAAGGCTCCTCACTGCCCCTGCCCTGAATGCTAATCTTTCCTCTTTCTTACCTTGTTGACTAGCTACTGCTTTGGCCCTATTCTCACTAAACAGCTGCCCACACCATCTCTCTTCCTTGTCCCCAAGCTTCAATCCCTCCAATCAGGTTTCTTCCCCAGTCACAACACCAAAATATTCCTACCGAAGTCCCAAACAATACTCTGTGTGAAATGCTGGTAAGTTGTTTCTCCATGTCATTTTCACAGCAGCTTTTGATGTGGTTGACCGACCATGTGGTTCTCCCCACTGTTGGCCACCTAAACTCATCTGGTACCCTTTGTATTGATCCAATTGTAGCTGGGGAATCCACTGCAATACTGTTCCTATTCCCTCTGGTGTCTCCTAAATATCTGCCCTTGTTGGTGCTGCCTGGTTACAACAGCAAGTGAAAATATATCATGTTCCATATATATAGCCCTCAGCTTTACCTCACAAGCAGCTCCTTCGTCCCCTCCTCCATCTCTAAGTGATGAGACTGTTTATTCCAACATCCAGTAGATGGATAAGCAGAAACTTCCCCCAGTTTTGGCAATTTTAAAGCTATCATCATTGTATCCCTAGCCAATGAGATTTTTTTACCTACTCGCCTAACAACTGCCCATTGACTGAGTTATCCTGCTTGTAATCTTGGCATTGTCATTGTCTCTGAGATTATTTTCTGACCACATTTCGATATTTTCACTAAGACTACTCAGTTCCATCTGTAACATAGCCTGACTCTGTTCCTGTCTCAGTACATCTGCTGTTGAAACCCTCATCCATGTTTTGTTATCTGTAGACCAGTTCTCTTCCAATACATTCCTCTGATGTTTTATCCTCCATAAACCTGAGATTAACTAACACAGGAACAAAAACAAAGTTGCTGGAAAAACTCAGCAGGTCTGGCAGCATCTGTGAAGGAGAAAACAGAGTTAACGTTTCGGGTCCGGTGACCCTTCCTCAGAGATTATTAAACTCTGCTACCTGTACTCTAGCCTGCACTGGGTCCCATTCACTCATTTCCTGTGCTCACCAACCTGAACTGGTTTGAGGGAGAGAAAGACCTAGAATTAATTTTTCATTCTTGGTCTCTACGTTGTCGGGGACTACACACATTGTACCTTGGCAGGCCACGTCCTTTCACATTTTGGGAAGTACAGGTAACTTACCAGCACATCTTTTACATTTTCCACAGCCACACACAGGTTTAAATGGGCCAACCTGGGCATAGCGCGCACTGCAATTTTTGTGTTATGATGTCTTTAGACTGCACAGCCTATTGTTACAGAGGGGAGGGCCAACACCTCCCCGCCCCCCCCCCCCCCCCGATAACTAATACCAAAATACCCAGAGAAGCTTACTTCACCTCCTAATCTATTAAACGTATGGTTATATGATAGGTCTTCCTGAATGTTCTTTGCCTTCTCCACTGTCCTCCAGTCAGGAACACCTTCCTCCATCAAATTCTTGTGTCAGGAGTATTAGCTAAGAGTGCCCTAGGACTTTTATTTAGATGGTGGTTACTCTGACATCTTAGAGATTTCTGTGACAGCCAGTGATTTTTATTTTCTCTTTCTTTAGAGCTGATGGCTTAGAGAGCTGTCCTCTTAACAGATGGCAGTTTGCTCTGCCATGAATTTTCAAATGCCCTCTTCTTTTATACCCTTGATGACCTATTAATTTCTTACAATAGGATTGGTCAAAGTTTGTCAAAACCATCAGATTTACATTTAATTGAGTTTTGGTATCTAGGGCCTGTTTTAATTAGCTAATTCAGAAACCTATTGTCTTGGTAAAAATGCTGCTTTGCCTGCTAACAGTGTAGCCTTTCTACTTTTCCAATTCTAGCCCATCACATCCCTGCCTTTCACTGCTCACTCACTCATTTCCTCATACATTTGTGCCAATTCATTCACTTACACTCTCTCTAACAAATACTCACTCAACATAGAAAATCCCTACAATGTGGAAGCAGGCCATTCGGTCCATCATGTCCACACTGACCCTCTCTGAAGAGCACCCTACTGAGATCCAACCCCTACCCTATCCCTGTAACCTTTCATATCTCATGGCCAATCCACCTAACCTGCATATCTAGGACTGTGGGAGGAAACTGGAGCACCTGGGGAGAATGAGCTAACTCCAGATAGACGGTCACCCACGGGTGGAATCAAACTTGGGTCCCTGTCGCTGTGAGGCAGCAGTGTTAACCATCTGAGGCACTGACTCACTCTCACTCACACCCACTCTCTCACTCTCACACCCACATTCACTGACTCATTCAGTCACTCACTCACTTTCACACACAAACTCACTCTCACATGCTCACTCACTGTCCCACACAGTCACTCACTCTCTCACATACTGTCTCACACACTCTCACATACTCGCTCACACACACATACACAATCACTCACATTCACCTACACACTCAATCACTTATTCTCACACCCACTCACATCCACACTCATTCACTCACTCTTTTACTCACTTTCACAGGCACTCTCACACAGTCACTCACTTCATCATGCAAACTCTCACTTTCATCCATTCCCTCACCATTCCCTCACCATTCACTCTCACAAACACATGCTCACTTTCTCTCTTACACTCACACTCATTGACTCCCTGACTCATTCATTCATTCTCACACACACTCACTCAATCTCCTACACAGACACACACTCACGCTCACTGACTCACTTACTCATACACATTCACTCACTTACCACTCACTCACTCACTCTCTCTCACTCATAAGCACTCACTGTGTCATACACACTCTTGCACACACATTCACTGACAATCTAGGGATGGGCAAGAAATGCTGGCCAGCCAGCGATGCCCACATCCCACAAATGAATTAAAAAAGCACTCACTTGTCTCACATGCACTTTCTCACTCTCTCTCTGTTAAGATGCTCCTTAACATGCCCCTTTATGAAGCTTCTGGTCACTTGGTGTAATGTCTCCTAATCTGCCTCCGTGTCCGACTCCACCCATTTACATTTCTATAAATTGATGCTATTGCTGAAATACACGTCGTATGCTCATTATGTAGCTGCCTCCTGGAGGAGGCTGCTCAGATCATATGTTCCTCTCCAGGATCTACACTGTCTGACTGATTGCTGTTAATCAGGTTAACCATGGTTATACAGGTCATCTTTCTTCATGACTGTTCATTCCATTCTTTATGCGCTGGAGTGAGCTGGAATGATTATGTAGTTGCTCATCTCTGTTTAATTGTCCAGCTTGAATATGGGCTGACATTCAGTCTCTCTCCAATCCACGGGTACAATCCCAGTGTCCAGTTAGTCTGAATGGTCACTAAATCCTCTCCCTTGGTCCACTCATAACCTTGCTTATTGATTGGTTTTGAAATTGTTTGCTATTCTGGGACCAACACTTCATTGACATCTTAGATGTTTTGTCTCGGCTGCAGAATCTAATGCCACTTCCAGCTCAATTCCCATATTCTTTAGAAATGTCTTTCTGTCTTTTTAAATTTTTCAGTTTCTGCAGTAACCTCTGTGTGAAGATGTTACTCTCCTCTCGAATGTGTTTTGTGATTAATCCGTGCCCCATCTTGTCTCAGTTGTTAGTGGAGAGTTTGTTTCAGAGTTATCTTTTGCATAACCCTTCAGAATCAGGAAGACATTACAATATTGCCTAAAACAAAGGCTTGCGTTTATGTAGCACCTTTCATAACTGTGGGGTGCCCTGAAGCACTTGACAGCCAATGAGGTGTAGTTGAAATATTGCTACTGTTATAATGTAAGAAATACAGCAGCCAATTTGTGCATAACAAGATCCTACAATGATGAGATAATCAGTTATTTTTATGATGAGAACTGAGGGATAACTATTAGGCAGAGAGTCAGGGCAAAATTACCCGCTGTTCTTCAGAGAGCCTTACGTTCTTTTATAGCATAGAGTCATACAGCACAGAAACAGACCCTTTGGTCCAACCAGTCCACGCCAAACATCATCCCTGCCCGCGCATGGCCCACATCCCTCCAAATCTTTCCTATTCATGCACATATCTAAATGTCTTTTAAATATTGTAACTGTACCTGCATCCACCACTTTCTCTGGAAGTTCATTCCACACAATGAACCACGCTCTGTACAAAAAAAGTGACCCCTCATGTCTTTTTTAAATCTTTCTCCTCTCATCTCAAAAATATGCCCCCTAGTCTTGAAATCCCTCACCCTAGAGAAAAGACACCTGCCATTCACCTTATCTATACTCCTCATGATTTTATAAACCTCCATAAGGCCATCCCTCAACCTCTTACGCTCTAGTGAAAGAAGTTCCAGCCTATCCAGCCTCTCCTTAGAACTCAAATCCTTCATTCTTGCCAATATCCTGGTAAATCTCTTCCGAACTCTCTCCAGCTTGATAATATCGTTCCTATAACAGGGCGACCAGAACTGGGCAGTACTCCAGAAGAGGCCTCACCAATGTCCACTTGCATGGGGAGAAGGGTCCTTGGTTCATTTTACAGCATGGAAGGAGACTGCCAGCCTGTGTAAGCTCTTTAGCGGAGCTATATCATTAGTTCCACACCTTTCTTTTCCTGTAGCGCTATAAATATTTCCACTTTGGCATTTAATTAATTCTCTTCTGAATGTTGCCATTGAATCAGCGACCACTCTGTCCTCAGGCAGTGCTCCCCACATCAGAACAAGAAAAGATACCCTCAAGTTGGCTGTGGGTGTTTTGCTAATCACTTTAAATCTGTGCCCTGTAGTTAAACATTTCAATTAAAAGACACCATCTCGGCCAGTACCGCCCTCTCTCAGTACAGCAAGGAGAGTGGCACGTGGATTTGGTGTCAAGTCCTATGGTGGGGTTTGAAACCACTAACTTCTGACCCAGAGACAAGAGTGCTCCTTTCACTGAACCAGCTACAGATATTTAAAACTTTTAATACAATGGTTTCTTAATTGAGGGATTGTGTATGAGTGATGGTGAGTGGGAGGTGTGCTGCATGGAGGAGTATTTACATGATGCTATACATCTCGGAGCTATGTGAAGGTGTGGGCGTCACATTAAGTAAACCTCCTCCACACAGCTCTGCACTGATATCCCTAGGGCAAGTGAATGAGCAAGAACAAGTAAAATTGTCTTTTTCATTCCACAGTGTTGGCAAACATGGCACTGAGTGACAGGATGAAAAACCCTTTTTCTGAAGAAGGGTCTCAACCCGAAACGTCAGCTTTCCTGCTCCTCTGATGCTGCTTGGCCTGCTGTGTTCATCCAGCTCTACACCTTGTTATCTCAGATTCTCCAGCATCTGCAGTTCCTACTATCTCTGAGTGACAGGACGCCATTTTATTGCAATTACTGCAATGCTGCAGCATTTCCACAAGGTGGGGCTGTTTCTCCACATGTGAAACAAGTGGCAGTGGTTTGGTTCCATACTTTCCATTGAAGCAAAGCTGCCAAATGCTCAATTATGGGGATTAAATATTCACCTACTGTGCTCACTCCTTGAGGAGAGATGTCCCCGTCTTGCTAGGCTGTTTGGATAGTACAATTTGGGAGGAGTAAAGTCCAAAAATCCTTTACAGACAAAATAACAACAACTTGTATATGGCTCCCAAATGTTCCCACAAGAACGATAGAGAGCCTTGCAAGGACAGAAAACATCAGGAGGAAAGTTGGAGGAATAGGAGTATCTTAGAGGGCTTTGAGATAGTGAAGGGAATTTTAAAATGTTGCCATTTCCCAACTGGGAGCCGATGTAGTGAGCCCAGGCGTGACAGGGAGTGACTGTGAGCTCAGACACAAGCAGCATGTCTCCAGTTCAGAGGTCCCAGTGCAGGACAGCAGTCAGGAGTCCTCACATTGAGAGATGGTGATGGCACAAGGGAGGAGTTTATCAGGAGCTGAGCGGAGCCAGAGGTGAAGGAGGGTAATAGTAAGGAGGTATAATGAGGGGGTCTCAGTGATGCTGTGAATATTGGTCAGAAACACATCATGGAATAAATTTAACATCTGAGCGGAAGAGATTCTGGTAAACTCGCAGCGTGTTGTCTGGATGTTGAAGGATCAGTCTGAGGGGACACCAGGGAAAGTGAGGCAGCAGCAGGGAGAGAAACCACCACTAGTGATTCTCTGGCTATTCTCTGTTTGAAAGTACTAACTACACAGCAGGATCCCACATTAAGCAATTAGATTCGTGACTAGTTCACCAGTTTTATAGAGGTGTTGGTCGAGAGAGAAGCATTGCCAAGATAGTGGGGAAATTACTCCCATTTCCTTTGAATAGGTCCAGGGAATTGTTCACATCTACCTGAGAGGCCGATAGGGATTGTGTTGGGTAACTGAACTGACAGGCAGCACCTCTGACAGTGTAGCACTTCCTCAGGACTGTCTCAGCCTGGGTCTGATGTGGGTCTTGGCCCCTCGAATTGACTCAGCGTCAGGAGTGAGACAGACTAAGACACGGCTCATGCTGGGAAGCACAGCAACTAGCTCCAGGGCAGCTAGTAACGGCCTGTCAGGCACCTGGTCCCTTGGAGACACCTTGGAATAAATATCTGATTGCCTCCAGCTCACAGTTTGTGGTTAAAAAGCAGTTTCGTTTATTTGGACTACAGTTTGGACTACATCCAAGCTGTGGAAAGCCCCTGATTTGCAGATGACGGCAGCAATTAAACCAAACAAAAGTCCCTCCAGCTTCTCTCTCTCCTTCCCTCTCTTTTGCCTGACTTTTGTTATCAATAACTCCCCCATCTGTCACTCAGAAACAGAGCTGAACCCACAATACCACAAGAAGTAGGAAGGGGCAGGATCTGCTGTTAAGTAGACAGATACGGTTTTAGATTTTGCTGCAGAAACACACAGGGGATTATGCCTCTCTATCGTTTGTGTGAAACATAGCTCTTTCAACAGGCCTGCAGAGGCGATGCCTCTATGTATATTGATACAACCAATTTTCACTCAGTTAGCTTTAATTAATAAATCCCTCAACTGTTCACTCATTCCATTAGGTCTTGGACATCCCTTCAGGTCATAATAGATTCCCTTTTGAATAAATCAATATATCATAACTTTAAAAAAAAATGATAACATTTATTTCAGTTATTTTTCTTTACACTTTGAGGTTCCAAGCATCCATTTGTCAGTTTGTCCAACAGTTTCTTGGAGCTTGCTCCTTTTTTCATAAGAAATCAGAAAGTGGACTGCTGCTATCCACCCATTCCAATTTGGAGATTTCTCTGTTCTCCAGCATCTGTTGAAAAATGCAATATTGATCCTCAGTCTTTTTTCATTTACAAATTTAATTTTGCACATTATCCCGTAGTGAGTTATTATTGATGTAGCACTCAATAGATATTGCTGCCAAACCCTTTTTTAGAATTTCTTCCTATATTTTTGCTAAGAAAAATGTCATATCCACTACATCATCAGGAGCAAACGTTTCTGCTGCTAAGGTACTTTTTACTACTTTTCTGATCTCTTTAGGTTCCCAGGCTAACAGATGAAACAACTCCACAGAGGTCAGTATCCCATCCCCAATTCACCCTTTATTTACACGTGGACAGTCCCTGCCTCTGGTACAACCTTATCAGAGTCAACTCCCAGAGTGGCAGGATGTCCGATGCTCCTGTTCTTATCCGTCAGCCAGGGTTCCCTGATTGGACCAGATTAACAACCCCAATCAGGGAACACATATTCTATGAGGTCCACCGGGCTGACCCTGTTACAATCACTACAAAGGGTAATATTTATCTCTCTTTCCCACAAGAAAAATCATACACCTTTCTGCGCATTAAAACACATCACTGAAATTTGCATAAGGAGCATCAGTGCGAACAGTACGTTTCAAATACCTGTCATCTCCCACTAAGGGAAATTTCAAATCACATTGTTCCATTTTTAATTTTTACAATGTTTTGTTTATCTAAAAGTTATCTTCCACTTTGATATTTTTCATAGTTGTACTCAACTCTAATAATTCAAAATTGGCAACTGGTTTGGGAGCAGAGCTAATTCAGCTCTGAATTAGATTTCACATTTCACACATTTCTATTTTGGTGGTCTCCACATCTGTTTTGGAGGTCATTCTTAGAGTCACACAGCATGGAAACAGAACCTTCAGTCCAACTTGTCCATGCAACCATGTTCCCAAACTATACTAGTCCCACTTGTCTCCAATTGGCCCATATTCCTCCAATCCTTTCCTATTCTGTCCAAATGTCTTTTAAATGCTGTAACTGTACCTGCATCTACCACTTCCCCTGGCAGTTCAATCCAAACATGCTTTTAAAAACTTTCTCCTTTCACCTTAAAAACATGCCCCCTAGTTTTGAATTCCTCAACCCCAGGGAAAAAAAACCTTGTTATCCACATTATCTCTGCAGCTCACGATTTTATAAACTTTGATAAGGTCACCTCTCAACCTCCAATACGCCAGTGAAAGAAGTCCCAGTCTATCCAGCCTCTCCTTTTAACTCAAACCCTCCATTCCTGGCAACATCCCAGTAAATCTTTTCTGAACCCTTTCCAGCTTAATAGTACCTTCCTATAACAGGGCAGCAGAACTGCACGCCGAACTCCAGAAGAGGCCTCACCAACGTTCTGTACAACCTCAACATAACATCCCAACTCCTGTACTCGAAAGTCTGAGCAATGAAGGCAAGTGGGCTATGTACCTTCTTAACCACCTCATCTACATATGATGCAAATTTTAAAGAATTATTTCCTGAACCCCTCGGTCTCTCTGTTCTACAACACCGTCCAGGGCTCTACCAATAATTGTATAAGTCATGCCTTTGTTTGTTTTACCAAAATGCAATACCTCACAAATTAACCTCCATCTGCCACTCCTCAGCCCAAATGACCCAATTGATCAAGATCTCTATTCAATCTTACATAAACTTCTTCACTGTCCACTTTACTGCCGATTTTGGTGTCACCTGCAAACTTACTAACCATGCTTCCTATGTTCTTATCCAAGTTGTTTATATAAATGACAAACAAAAGTGGACCCAGTACTTTGCAACAGGCCTCCAGTCCAAAAAGCAACCCTCCACTACCACCCTCTGTCTCCTATTGTCAAGCCAGTTCATTATCCAATAGGAAAGCTCACCCTGAATCCCATGTGATCTAACTTTACTAATTAGTTTGCCATGTGGAACCTTGTCAAAGGCTTTACTAAAGTCCATGTAAACAACATCTACCATTCTGCCCTCATCAATCTTCTTGGTTACTTCCTCACATACCTCAATGAAGTTTGTGAGACACAATTTCCCTCACACAAAACCATGCTGACTATCCCTAATCATTCCTTGCCTCTCCAAATGCATATAAATCCCATCTTTCAGAATCACCTCCAACAACGTACCTACCACTGAAATCAGACTGGCAGGTCTACCGTTCCCAGGCTTCTCCTTACATCACTCCTTAAACAAAGGCACGACATGAGCCATTCTCCACTCCTCAGGCACCTCACCTGTAGTTATAGATGACACAAATGTTTCTGCAAGGTGCCCTGCAATTTCCTCCCAAACTTCCCTTGATCAGGTCCTGGAGATTTATCCACCTTTATGCTTTCTGAGACTTCCAGCACTTTCTCTTCTATAATGTGAACTGTTTTCAAAACATTTCAAAAAATTCCCTTTCCAGTCTCCTATAGGTCACCAGTGGACAGGGACAGCAACACAAAATGAAGCATGGTGGGGGTCTTGGTTATTAGGCCCCTGGTGAAACCCACTGGACATCTCCTCCTCTACCTCTGAGGAAGAAGCCACAGATTCCTCAGAGGGAACACTGGCAAGGCTGTCTCTCACACCCACCACCAGCTCAGGTTCTGACATAAGGGTGGATACTTTATCGAGATCAGAGTTAGGAGCACACTCTGGGAAGCACATCTTTGCCACAATGCCCCATGTCACGATACTCGGAGCACTGCTGGAGTCCAAGCACCTGATCAACACAAGGCTGGATCGAACCCCATAGTGACAGCAGTTGATAACCATGTAAATGCACATACAGACACAGAAGCAGAAGTCATGCTTGTCAGAGACGCTTGGGGAAAACTGGATTGAATGTTGGAGGAGTGCACCAACATTGTTAGTACCGTGCTGTCTCTGTGGCTGGGTTGGCAGCTGCCGTGGAGAGCCAGATCCAGCAGAACACTTATTCATGGTGGCTCAGTTGTTAGCACTGCTACCTCACAGCGCCAGGGATCTGGGTTTGATTCCACCTCGGGCTGACGGTCTGTGTAGAGTTTGCACATTCTCCTCGTGTCCACGTAGGTTTCCTCTAGGTGCTCCCGTTTCCTCCCACAATCCAAAGATGTGCAGTTTAGGTGGATTGGCCATGGTGAATTGCCCATAGTGTCCAGGGATGTGTAGATTAGCCATGGGAGATGTAGGGTTAGAGGACTGATTAGGGGTGTGTGTCTGGGTGGAATGTTCTTCAGAGGCTTGGGGTGGACTCAATGGGCCAAATAGCCTGCTTCCACACTGTAGGGATTGTATAGTTCTCTATGACTTGTAGAGATGCACTAAGACCTGCAGTCCATCATTTTAGCCAATATGGCCAATATCATTGGGGAATAAAGAGAGAGAGATGTACAAGGGATACTGAGACCCCAGCTTTCTCCTTTCTCTCGGACAGGATGGTGCCAATAAACAACCAGACGCAGGGAGAAACCAGCAGGTGCCCAGAGATCTTCCTCTTGGAACATTCAGTAGATGCCACACTCCTCTACCTCCAGCCTGTATTTGATTCCCTAACTCTGCGCAAGTTGCAAGTGAGGAGGGTGAGCCTGTTTGTGGGCAGGATATTCTCAGCAGGTCTGTAACCTCTCATCACAAATCACAACTGCATCATTCACCAGAATCTTCCTCACCAACAGGGTACATTGCACAGCATGCTGCCTACCTCTAGCTAGGAACTCCAGAACTGCACCTAGATGTAGTGGGAGGGCAAGGAGAGAAACACACTCTGAGGGTAGAGAGGTAACAAAGGCCGATGTATACACATCTGTAAACATACCTGTACTCTCATCGTCACACGTTTGATCAACCAGTATTTTAACTGGAGGCCCTGGTTAAGCTGCCTTAACCTAGATCTCAAAGGAGAAGTCATATTGATCATTTCAAGGAAGTATCCTGGATAGCAGCTAATTTTGGGGATTCCTGAGTGCAGGCAAGACCGAGCACTTTAATGAGGAGATCACCGTGGCCAAAGGTCATGTGAACACCTCCCAACAGAACTTTGCCTCCACTGATATTCTACTCTATGTCCATCTTGTGAGTGTGACTTCTTAATTATTCACAACCTCTGAGGACAAATGTTAATTAACAAGGAAGTGCACACTCACTCAAGGATGGGTGATGATCAATGATCGACCATCATCCAGACTCTGCCTCGAGCACAAACAATTACACCCACAGATTAAAAAGGAATGAAACTTAATCCACCCGGAGGAACTGACTTGAGAGCCATTTTTATTCCTCAATGATCAGTCAAGGTTTCGCTGAAGTTGGCACACTATCCAGATCCTGTGAGTGAATCTTGGGTTCATCTCAGTGACCAAGATCCCCACCATGCTTCATTTTGTGTTGCTGTCCTGGTCCACACCATCAGCTTTCATGCTCCCAATGTTCCTGTCCAATCCTTTCACTTAGCAAATAAAAATCCCAATGTTCCCACTTGCCATGCTCATGGTAGCTAACCACTGTCTTCTCTTTGAAACCAGGGGAATGATGACAACAGGAGCCCCTGTTCCCATAGGAACCCTGCCCGCTCTACGCTGTATCAGATTCCATCCTCTTCACCTTAATTATTCCCTCATGCTCACAGGATAATGCGTCCCATTCTAGTCTTCAGTTTCCCACTTGCCACTACATTGCATGATCTTCCCTGATGATCTGCCTTGACCTTTACTGCCCAAACCTCCAGGAATGACCATGGCTCCTCTCCCAGACTGATTTGTGAGGACAGACCCATCTGAGCCTGGCCCAGCTCTGATCTGATGTCTCCACAGCTTCCTGTCAGAGTTACCTGTGACCCAGGTGATCTGCAGGACTGACTTTGGCCCAATGCCCCGATTTCAAGGACATGGATCCTGGACTCTGAGCACATCTCTGCCTGAATGACCGGGGGCGGCCCCTGGACTGGGATCTCATGAAGCCTTTGAGTGAATCTGTTTTGATTTGATTTGATTTATTATTGTCACATGTATGAAAATACAGTGAAACGTATTGTTTTGTGTGCTGACCTGACAAATGGTACTGTACATAAGTATACCAGGGTAATAGAACAGAACGCAGAATACAATGTTACAGCTACAGAGAGGGTGCAGAGAAAAATCAACTGTAATATTTGAGAGATTTGTTTATAACCCTGATAACAGCAGGGAAGAAGCTGTTCTTAAATCTGCTGCTATGTGTTTTCAAACCTTTGAATCTTCTGCCCAATGGAAGAGGGTGGAAGATGGCATAGATGGGGTGGGAGGGGTCATTGATTATGTTCACTGCTTTCCCGAGACAGTGGGAAGTGTAGACATAGTCAATGGAAGGAAGGTTGGTTTGAATGACGGACTGGGCTGTGTTCACAACTCCCTGTAATTTCTTGTGGTCTTGGTTAGATTAGTTGCCAAACCACGCTGCGATGCATCTGGTTAGGATGCTTTCTATAGTGCTTCTATAAAAATTGGTAACAGTCATTGTCGTCACGCCAGATGTGCTTAGCCTTCTGAGGAAGTAGTGGCATTGATGTGCTTTCTTGACTGTAGCATCAACGTGGAGGAGCCAGGATAGGTCATTGGTGATATTTACTCATAGGAACTTGAAGCTCTCGACCACCTCCACTTCAGCACCATTAACACAGACGGGGTGTGTCCTCCACTCCACTTCCTGAAGTCGATAACCAGTTCGTTCGTTTTGCCGACATTGAGAGAGAGATTGTTGTCTTTACACAATGCCACTAAGCTGTCTATCTCCTTTCTGTACTCTGCCTCATTATTATTTGAGATCTGACCACTATGGTGGTGTCACAGCAATTTTGTAAATGGGGTTAGAGCTGTATTTGGCGACACTGTATATGGAGTATAACATGGGGCTGAGTACACAGCCTTACGAAGCACTGATGTAGAGGATTGTTGTGGAGGAGGTGTTGTTGCCCATCTTACTGATTGTGGTCTGCGGGTCAGGAAGTCAAGGATCCAGTTGCAGAGAGGGGAGCAGAGTCCTACATCTCAGAGTTTGGAGATAGGTTTTATTGGAATTATAGTGTTGAAGGTGGAGCTGTAGTCTATAAACAGGAATCTGACATATGTGTCCTTGCTATCCAGATGTTCCAGAGATGAGTGTATGGCCAGGGAGATGGACGTGTTGTGATGGTTGGACCAACTAGAGTCATAGAGATATACAGCACGGAAACAGACCCTTCAGTCCAACTTATCCATGCTGACCAGATATCCTTTATAAATCTAGTCTAATCTGCCAGCATTTGGCCCTTATTCCACTAAACCCTTCCTATTCCTATACCCATCCAGATGCCTTTTAAATGCCGTAATTGTACCAGCCTCCACCACCTCCTCTGGCAGCTCATTCCACACACGCACCACCCTCTGCACTAAAATGTTGCCCCTTAGGTCCCTTCTATATCTTTCCTCTTCCACCTTAAACCACTGCTGTCTCGTTTTGGACTCTCCCACCCTGGGGAAAAGACCTTGGCTATTTACCTTATCTATGCCCCTCATGATTTTATTAACCTGACTGACCAAGTAAGGGCTGTTCCTCTTAGACTTTCAATCCTGGACATTCAGTCCAAGTACATGCAGTAAGTTTGCCACCTAAGCTACTGGCACATGGTGCAGATGTGATATGGTACATGGTGCCAGAGAGCAGCTTGCCCACTCCCTTGACTGATCAGTGCTGGCAAACCTGACAGGGTACCTTGCTTTTCTGTATGCGCTAAATAGCAAAAGTCCGGCTAGAGACGCTGCAGGGATCCCAGCACCAGCAGAGTGAGCGAGGTAACTGAGAGGCCGGAGATGCACCTTGTGGGAAAGCACGACATGGTTTCTGTTGTGCATGCAAAGTGAAAATTGCAAATATTACTCCAAGTGTCCGTCGCTATGCTCCAAAGTGCCGTCGTTGAAGTGCTGAGTGTTTTTGAGGCCGTGGTAAATCTGGAGCCTGTGGTTTATCTGTTTCTTTGGGAGGGAGACTGTGACACACACACTCACACAGACAGACAGGGTCAGTAATAAACCACTTCCTAGTCCCACAGGAATAAGGTGCCAGCGATGGATTTCTGTTGGTCCTGTTGGATTTCTGTTCTGACCTAGGAAAGATGCTCTTGGTAGAGGCTACAGGACTTGGGAAACAAGCAATGAGGGAACAGGGCGGTTAGTTTTGAGCCTGGAGCGAGGAGTGCGTGCAGCCTTTTCTTAGAAACTGCCTCTTTATTGTCTGATTAAAAACATGTGGTTTTAGAAAGAAATTCAGCTCCGTCCAAGTCTCCTGGTGACTGACCAGAATACGTGAATTCCGAACCAAACTACTGCTTCTGAATACAGTGAGCCTGTCCTCACAGCAAAACTGACCCCGTTCTTGAAGGGAGACTATTGTTTCCTGTTTGAGCTGGCGGACCTTATCTGGCTTGGTTTAACGTTTCCTCGCATGTAAACACTTTGCAGAAGGTTTTTTTTTGCCAGGGCTTTTGAAATATGAGGAGGGGTGCCTTTAAGAGGAATGGCGAGGTCCGAAGGGGTGTGCACGCCAACCTTTCACTGACGGTTGGAGTTGCAGGGAGACAGTTAGTCACCTTCACACTCAAAAGGGGGAGTCTGAGGACACTGGGCCTAGGGGCTGGGTGGGTGTAGGACTGTGCGAGGATGCAGAGGGTGAAGTTGATTGCAAAAATTAAATGGGAACACGAATTTGCAGCAGCCATGAGCAGTAGGTTAGAACTAACATCAGGTCGAATGAGCAATAGTTGGAACTGACTCCCAGAAATCCAGTGTTGCCAACTCCATTTGGACATATTCCTAGAGGTTACATCCCATGACCCCACGCCCGTCTCTAACCGCCCCACCCACTCGAAGCTGTCTTTGATCTGTTTCCAGTACTTCAGAAATAATAAAGCCAAAGCGCAAAGCATTTTGTTTCTAATGCTCTGATACGTTTCCTCCCGGTTTTCTGGCCGACCAGATTGACCTGGATATTCTTCTTTCACTGCTGAACAATCTTGAAAGGTCGATAACTCCTCAGATCAATAGACGAGGTGGCAATCTTTGAGTCATTGAGTTAAAAAAAAGTCCCATTCACATTTCTTTTGGATGTTTGTCATGTTAAAAAAAATGCAACAGTTGATCTGTGCATAACAAGCTCCCATTAGCTCAAGCCTCTGTAGTTGGTCCTGAACTATAACCTTCTGCATCAGTGAGAGTGTTACCGGCTGTGCCACAGACTACACAAGGGGCTTCACTCTGAATTGACATGAATTAGTGAATGGGGAACAGTTTTTGTACCATCCCTAGCAGATTCCACACACACACACACACACACACATGTTGCACGATGACGTCTTTCCCTTTGATTTTGAACAAGTGTTTGAATTCTTTTGGCTGGCCCTTACACAGGAGACAGGAGCCTCTTATGTATGCTTCACTTTCTAAACCAAACACTGTGATGTGTCCGAGATAACAAGGTGTAAAGCTGGATGAACACAGCAGGCCAATCAGCATCATAGGAGCAGGAAGGCTGATGTTTCGGGCCTAGACCCTTCTTCAGAAATGAGAGAGGGGAATGGGGTTCTGAAATAAATAGGGAGAGAGGGGGAGGTGGATGGAAGATGGATAGAGGAGAAGATAGGTGGAGAGGATTATGAGAGAGTTGCCTACCCTGAAGAAGTTACCCTCCTCCCTCCAGAGGGTTGCAGTGAGAGAGAGATCCCCTGAGGTTTGTCTGGAGGGAGGAGGGTAACTTCTTCAGGGTAGGCAACTCTTTCATAATCCTCTCCACCTATCTTCTCCTCTACCCATCTTGTATCCGCCTCCCCCTCTCTCCCTATTTATTTCAAAACCCCCTTCCCCTCCCCCATTTCTGATGAAGGGCCTAGGCCCGAAACGTCAGCCTTCCTGCTTCTATGATGCAGCTTGGCCTGCTGTGTTCATCCAGCTCCACACCTTGTTATCTCGGATTCTCCAGCATCTGCAGTTCCTTTTATCACTGTGAAGTGTCCTTGTGTGACATGTACAGGACAGCGTGAGGCTGCTGCCTTCATTAAAGAGTTTTTAGCTGGTCAGAAACTCAGAACTGTGCAGGAATAGCAAGGTTTAGGAACCCAAGTACAAATATCGCTGAATGCTAGTGGACAAGTATAAAAAGTAATTTAAAAGGCCATGTTTCTCCTGAATCTCGATTTTGTATCCAGTCATACTCTATTCAGAGACTGTGTTCATTTCTGGGCACTGCATAGAAAGAGGATGTATTGAGTTT
Source organism: Ginglymostoma cirratum (assembly GCA_024137785.1). Taxonomy (NCBI): domain Eukaryota; kingdom Metazoa; phylum Chordata; class Chondrichthyes; order Orectolobiformes; family Ginglymostomatidae; genus Ginglymostoma; species Ginglymostoma cirratum. The sequence continues at coordinate 10,759,662 of JAHRHZ010000111.1, read as the reverse complement.
GGCTCAAGGAGCTGGTGTCAGTGAGGGCTGGGTAGCACCCATTTTGGCAGAATTATTTACAATAATTATCTGAGTATAAAAGGGTTACAAGCTGAGAACGGGTTGAAGAGGCGAGTGTAGGGGTGATCGAACTGAGGGCTTTAAGATGGTTAGAGGATGCAATGGAGTTGGTAGAGAAACCATTTCCACTGGGGAGTCTGGAAAAAGGAGTGGGCCAGAGCCCTGCCTCCTCACACAGGGAGAAGTGGGAATTGGAAACTCCCCAAAACCCACTGAGGTTGGGAATGAATGAACATTTTCAAAACTCTAATCAATAAATCGGGTGGATGATATGGGTACAGTCCAGCGATGACTAACTGGAATGACAGAACAGGCTTGAAGGGGCTGGGTGAGTTCGTCCTATCCCAATGTTGACTTGAACATGACAGTGTCCTGAAGATAAATAGAAGTCAAACTGGAAAGAGGTGTTGGAAGCAACAGGCTTTCAATGAGAGCATTGTATTAATGCAGACTCTAAGAGTTGCTGGGCTCTGTGCTTTCTTCCTGTATTCGCTCAAGCTGCCAGTTCTCACACTTCCTCCAATGGAGAGAATGAGTAATTGGTGGGCAAGAGTCCAGAACAAAAACCAGGAAGGAACTGTGGCCTCAGGTGCCCTTTGACTATGTTTTTGAATCACAGTCACTGTTGGGATGTAGGCAGAGGGAGCAGTCATTCTATGCAGAACAAGATCCCAGAAAAGACCATGAAATTTATGAACAGTCAATCTGTACCAGGGCAAATTCTTTGTTCTCTTTAGGTAGCACCTTGGAATCCCACAGTGCCACCTGAACAGGCAACAGGACTCTGACAAAAAAAAGTTTCTTTAAAAACAGGCAGTTCACTGACAGTTCAGGACAACACTCTGGTGTCCGCTGCCTGGATCTTAACTCACAACAAATCACTTTCACCAACTAACACAGCTTTCCTGTTTCCCCAGTGGATGCCAGTCATCAAATAGCACAATTTAAGACCCTCGCTAATGTTCCTATTCCATGGCGTTCTTCCCCATCCCAAGAATTCATCCAGACCTACAAACAATCTAAACTCTCGACAGTTTGCAGTACTTGCAGTACCCACTTTATTCACACCATCGTTGGCACACTGGGCCTAAGTTGGTTCAAAATTGGGCACAGTCCATACTGACTCACACCTGGGCACAGTTAATAGTGAGTCCCACCTGGGTTCAGGCTATGGTGGATCTCATTTGGGCACTGTCTTTAGTAACTCAATTTGGCACGTCCAATGCAGATTCACAACTGGGCACACTGTATAGTGACACATAGTGGGACACAGACTATAGCGACTTACACCTGGGCCCCCTGTTCATTGACCCACACCTAAGCACAGCCTATAGTGACTTACACTTGGGCACAGTTTATAGATACACAGAGAGGGGTACAGTGTACAGTGACTCACACCTGGTATCTGTCAGTACTAACTCACATCTGGGCAGAATCTTTCACGGCTCAGACCTGGACACTGCCTGATGTGAATCACACCTGGGCATGGTCTATAGGGATACAACTGGCTACTGTTTATAGTAACTCAATTGGGTACAGCCAATAGCAATCCAAACCTGGGCACACCAACAGAGATTCACATCCTGGGCACAGTCTGTAGTGATTCACCAGGACTCAATCTGTATTCATTCTTACCTGGGCACTATCTGCAGTGATTGACACCAAGGCAAGGTCTCTGGTAAATCATACTCAGGCGCAATCTAGTCATGCACACCTGGGTACAGGGTTTAGATACTCACGCCTGGGCACTATCTGTAATGCCTCACTGTTGGGGACCATCTTATGTGACTCATATCTGGGCCCAGTGAACAGTGACACATATTTGGGCACTGTCTACACCGACCTAACCTGGGCACAACCTACAGTGTTTAACTCCTGAGCTATATTTACGGCTACTGACAGCTAGGCACAGTCTGTACTAACATATACCTGGGCATGGTCTATAGTAGCACACGCAAGGGCCCAATGTAACATCTCTCTGAGACCAGGAATGCTGCAGGATTTTGTTTTATTGCTGTGTTCGACAAATGTGTTCCTCTTGTCAGGTGACAGCCACAGTGTACTAAGTCTGCAACAAATACGTCTCATCTTTGGAAAAAATCTCTCTGAATGAGTACTATCCAAATAGACTGAGGTCATCAGCGCAATTTAAAAAGAGACTGCAACATTGTCCCATGCAGCTGTCTGTTTGGACCCACTCTCTGTCCTACCCAGTGGATACCTACTCCAGTTTAATCCAGTACTAGTCTTTCCAAAAGCTTCTGGGCTTCCCTGTTGCAGGAGCTGCCACCATTCCCTGTGTGGGACTCACTGAACACTGAAGGTAGATGTGAATGTCTAAGGGAGCGGTGAACTGAATGAACCTCTGAAAGTGAGTTGTAACAGAGGACTTTAAATCAGTCTGACTCGAGCGAAATGTCACTGAACCAGATAGAGGATCTTGTCTGCAGCTGCTGAGATTAAGTGACAGGCATGACCTGGACGAGACCCTGAACTGCTGCTGATTCACTATTTACTGCTCTCCCTGTCCTTGAGTTTCCCAATGGCAGCTGGAGTACTGCACAGCTTTAGGGACTGAACCCTGGCACTATTTGTACAGCAGTTTATATTTATGTGGCAACATCCAAATGTAGTAAAGTGCACATGGAGCACCATAGTGGACCAAATGTTTTGTTTTAGCTGGGGTTCTCCTGGTTTTTCATTAAACACCCTAATGCCTTGGCAAGTTCCGAATAATACTTCAAAAGTTTCCACATAGTTTATCAATATGTCCCAGTTTAGATGTTTGAAAATCCGTTCACTTTGCTGAGCCACATAGAGAGAGTAAGATGGATGATCAAAAGCTTTGTTACAGATTTTAAGGAGGAAAGTGAGGTTGAGATGGCAAGGGAGGGATGTTTGAGCTTCAGGCAAAAGCAGATGAACACATGGTGTCCCGTGGCCAAAAGGTTTAAACTTGAGACTACCCAAGAGACCAGTTTGGGGTGAGTGCGGATATCTCAAAGAGTGTGGGGCTGTAGGAGAGATAGGGAGGGGCTGTAGGAGAGATAGGCAGGAGCTGTAGGAGAGATAGGGAGGGGCTGTAGGAGAGATAGGGAGGGGCTGTTGGAGAGATAGGCCGGGGCTTAGGAGATATAGGGAGGGGTGAGGCTATCAAAAGTATAAATGAAGGCAATGCTAAAACAGAAGCCAACATGAGCTTTGAGGTGCAGGGACTTGTAAGGATTGGGTAGGTGGGGGGCAATGGATTAAAGGATGGATTAGATGGGAAGAATGTCAATTCCACAAAGTGGTTAGGAAGATGGAAGTGGCCTAACCAGCCTGGAGGCCTGAGACCTGAGGGAGTGGAAGGTTTGGGCCAACTTTTAAAAGCTGGCCCAGTTGTTCAAGATCCCATTGTACTCTTAGATAACCATCTTCACTGTCTGCAATGCACCAATTCTGGTGTTATCCACAAACTTACCAATCATGCCCCCAATATTCTCATCCAAATCATTTATAAATATTCATTTATATTATGTAAATGATGAAGAACAGTGAATCCAGCACCAATCCTTGTGGCACACCACTGATCACAGGGCTCCAGTCTGAAAAACAACCTTGCACCATCACCCTCTGTCTCCTACTGTCAAGCCACTTTTGTAACCATCCTCCTTGTTCTCCCTGGATCCCATGTGATCTAACATTACTAACCAGTCTATAATGCGTTACCTTGTCGAAGGCCTTGCTAAAGTCCATGTAGACAACATCTATCACTCTGCCTTCATCCATCTTCTTGATCACCTCTTCAAAAAATTCAATCAAATTTGTGTGCTATGATTTCCCATGCACAAAGCCATGTCGATTATCCCTAATCCATCCTTTCCTTTCCAAATGCGTGTAGATTCTATCTTGCAGGATCCCCTCCGACAACTTGCCCACCACTGATGTCAGTCTCACTGGTCTATAGTTCCCTGGCTTTTCCTTGCAGCCCTTCTTAAATAATTAGCCACATTAGCCACCCTCTAGACCTTCTGGCAGTTCACCCATGACTGTCGATGATACAAGTATCTCCACTAGGGACCCCACAATTTCTTCCCAGCTTCCCACAATGTCCTGGGATACACTTGATCAGTACCAGCGATTTGTGTGTCTTTGTATGCTCTAAGACCTATAGCACCTTCTCTGTAATGTGGACTCATTTCAAGACATCACTATTTATTTCTCCGAGTTCCCTAGCTTCCATGTTTTTCTCCATGGTAAATACTGATGCAAAATATTCGTCGAGGATCTCACCCAACTCCTGCAGTTCCATACATAGAATTTAAATAGAGCTTGTTTTACAGCCTTATCACTTAAAGATTGTTCACATTATGGAGAAACAATGTAATTGTCAATGTTTTGTTGATCTCAAGGAGCCCTATTATTCTGTAGTTACTCTTGCCTTTAAACTCTTTGGATTCTTCTTAATTTGATCTGCCAAAGCTATTTCATTTCCCCTTTTTGCCCTCTTGATTTCTCTCTTAAGTGTACTCCTACACCTGCTACACTCAAGGGATTCATTTGATCACATCTTGTCTATACCTTTTTCTTGACCAAAGCCTCAATATCTCTAGTCACCCAGTGTCCCTATTATATAATTCTATTGTATTATGATCTCTGCCCCTCACGATTACTTCACCTTAAGCTCCCTAATCAAGTCAACCTCATTATACATCACCAAATCCAGAACTGCCTGTTTCCTAATATCATTATATAATGTGCCAAGGTGTGTGTCACCATAGAAAGTGGCCAGGAGTGAGTCATTATAGACTGTGCCCAGCTGTTCATTATTATAGACTTTGCCCAGATGTGAGTCACTGTAGACTGTGCCCAGGTGTGTGGCACTATAAACTGTGCCTCTAATTTCACAAATCTTTTAAGCTAACAGTTGATGTTAGGTGGGAGGTGCAGTCTTGTTGTAAGATGATGAGTTAGGCATAGAGAAGTCAGTCATTAACTTTTCCAAGAAGCTAAATCTACACAAAGGAAATATCTACAACGGTAAAGAAAGATCCTGGGATTGCTGCTGGCTAGTAAACCTTTTGATGTATTTAAATGTCAAGGCTACAGGGAGACACTGCTATGTGTGAATATACTCCACAACCTCTGTGAAAGTAATTGGAAAACCAAAATACCCAACTATTTAAATAGAGCTTGTTATTGAAGCCTTTTCACTCAAAGATTGTTCACATTGTGGAGAAAACAAATGTAATTGTCAATGTTTTGTCAAGGATATAGTTTTGTTTGGATCTAGGTATCAAGAGGATATCGGAAATAACTGATAGTTTACAAGTAAAGGAACAAATGAAAGTGAGTATGTTTCAATATGTCTTAATGTTTTAAAATATATTTTATTCTTGTCCACACGATGTAATGGAATGTATTGGAAAATGGCATCTCATTTCTTCTCAACATTGTTGGTGTTATGAAGATTCTTCATATTTCTTCATTTTTGTGGACTCGAAGGCTTGTGGATACCTGGATTTTATTTTGAAAGGATCAATCAAATGAATAATTGTTTTAGGAGGTAGTTCTTGAAAGTCACATGTGTTGTGATAACTTTGATTACTGCCTAGGTCAATGCTGCCAGGGTGCATTTTCAGAGACTGGATGCCCCAATTGATGTTCAGCTAGGGGGAAGGAAAAGAGATTCCCAGCCCAGGCTCCAGCTTCTGAAAAACTCCTCGTGTGTCTGGTGTGGGAGCGTGAGCCCTGGTCCAGTCTGGAACTGGACTGTTCTCCTGAAGCTGTCCAGAAGAATCCTATGTATGACAGTGTATGAGTCTGTGTGATTGAGTGTGCATGTGTGCATGTGAATGCTTGTTAAAGAGAATGTATGAGAGTGTGTGTGAGTGCGAGTGCCTGTGTATGAAAGTGTAAGAGTGTGTGTGTGTGTGTGTGTGTGTGTGTGTGCCTGTTTATGAGTGTGTGTGTGTGTTTGAGAGTGCCTGTTTATGAGTGTGTGTGTGTGT